>VFFE01006219.1:153961-318961 GCA_008921705.1 Burhinus oedicnemus
AAAACAATCAGATCTCCCTCTTATGTCACCAGTGACGAGCAGGTCTGAGGGAACAAATCAGGAAAGTCTCAAATTATTTGTTGAACGTTTTGAAAAGGAATCCTCTGCTCCGCATTGTACTGCAGTGGTGGGCGCCATCCCTTCCTCTGGGCTCTCTGCTTCCCACGGGAGGGACCCGCAGGGTCCCCTCACCTCGCTCCGAGAGAGGTTTCCATTCAGGAGCATCCTACAGTAAAGCACATACCATGTTGTACAAGATGCCGTTTTGAAGCTTTCTAAGTGTGATACTCCAATAATTATAGAGAGATTAAACAAAGACAGCTCTCAGCAGGGAGGAATTACGGGTAAGAAAGATCCTGACAAGAAAGTGACAACAAAGAGTGGCCCAACGAGAGTTAGTCAAGATTAATAACTTTGTTATTGGAGGCATTTCTTCGGTACGTAAGGGCGTACATAAATACACTTGGAAGCTTCCAGATGGCCACGCCAAGAGCTGAATCCATCATGCCGTTATTGGTTTTGTCAGCATGTTCCAGTCACGAACCTGGCCAGCAAACCACCACGGGGGGTCCCCGGGTGTGTGCCCCCGTGCGTGAGCGGGGCCCGGCAGCCGGGAAAGCCCCCAAAATCTGCCTGTAAAGAAGAAGGCAGCTCTGTTTCTCTGGCAGGCGCACGGGAGGAAGATGGTCCCAGCAATGCCGGAGCGATGCCAGTTCAGGGCTGCTGCCTTCCGCTCACCCTGCACCGAAGCATCCAAATACGCCTCGATCCTGCCCGCTGGCCCCGCAGCCGGGCCCCCACCGATGCGGGCGTAGCTCTGTTCACCACAATTAGCTCTGGAGAGCCCAAGATTTCCGCTTTCCTCTGCTCACAGAGATCGTGTCTTCAGAGGAGTCTCAAGGGCAGGCGAGAGCAGGAGCATTGGCAGCGGTGGTGGCAAGGGCTACTCCGGGGGCACAAGCCGGGAAAGCCGCTGGAGGGGCACAATGTGCCAGGGGTGCCTGAGCACCCCCCCCTGACACCCCCACCGTCAGCGGTGGAGACGCCGAGCACTGCCCTGCACCGACCCCAGCAAAGACAGACCCAGAGGTGAAACCCGCCCTCGTCTCCCGTCATTATGTCAGCTAAACTGTTTTGCTCTTCACATCTTCCCCACCTAAGGTGATTAGATTTCTTTTTTCTCTCTTTTTTTTCCTTTTTTTTTTTTTTTAGTACTGCAGGGTGTTAAAACCAGTCTTCCTATTAGGGGCTAGACATATTCAGAGCCTTAATGATAGATTAAATACCAAATACCTTAACATTTGAAAAATGACATTTATTATACAGAGTTGTAAATAGAGAAAAAAAATGACAATAGAACACAGTGTAGATCTTACATAAACTGCACCAGTTCTGTGTAATGACTATGATAATGTCAGTGCTAACAAGCAGATAATTGGCATCACTGAGATAATTTTTGGCACCTTATGCAGAGGGGAAACTGTTCTGCATAATTATTTTACCTAGGAATATTCTTCATTTAACAGGTCTATTTGCATAACGGTTGGAACTTTTTAAGCTATAAAGGGTGTTTAATATGTTGATTTGTTTTATCCACGAAACAATTGTTTATTCATGAGAACCGGCACCTGAGGACTTTAGTAATTAAGCCACAGTGACCCAGTTGGAAGCAACAGCCTTTTACTGGATTTACAGGTCCAGGCGGAGGCAGGATTAGCAGACCACTCACAAACACCTAACAGGCTTTTATAGACGTTATAAAACTGAGTCATTCCGTGTAGTAAAACTTTATTTCTTTAACTTTTACAAAGTAGATAACTTCAGCATTTCACTGCTGGTGGCAGGCACCTGCTTGGGGGCTGAGTGTCCCCCGTGTGCCCCGGCACGACGGTCCTCCCCTCCCCAGATGTGACACACAACCAAAGTGAATTCTCCTCAGGTTCTCAAAGCCCAGCGGCTGCAAATCGTGCACATCACTGCCTTGCAGTTAAGCAGGGGTACGCGATAAAAGGGACGAGTGGTGTGGTGCCCGCAAGCCGTGCTTATGGAGGAATTGTAATGTAACAGGTCAATGTTATCAATGCACCGGAGTGCAGGGGTGAGTGCATTTTTCAGCCCAAGCGCAGCCTGGACGGGTCAGGCTGATGAGCTTTCCCGGTGTCCAGGCAATGGCCCTGCAAGCACGCACCAAGCCGTCTGGAAAAATTAAAGATGCTGGACGCCGGCCTTGGACTTCTATCGCAAACAGGTAGCTGGCCAAGGGCCAGGTGCTCGATGGCGCTTCCTCTCGAAGGCTGTAAGCAACCCGCGTTTGTCTTCCTCCGCCACCCCGACTCGAGGGAACCTCGCACCATCCTTGCCAGACCCTGCGCTATATATCAGAGCAGTGCTTGTCCCGTCCCAAGTACATTTCCAAAACAAGGAATGAATGCTGGCTTCGACTGGGTGTTCCGTACCAAAACCTCCGCATGTTCATCCACACAGCCGCCACCAGCGTGATTCATAGCGGCTCTGAGGCTTAAAGTCCGCCTTGGAAAAGTTCAAATTCCCCACAGGTTACACTTTGACGCTTACTTGGCTTCTCCATCTCTGTTTCTGAATCTGCTGGCAAACAATTCCTGCAACTAGGAAAGCAGCAGACATTCTCTGACAAACACTTTACATCCAGCAAAGCACTCTTGACGCCGAGAGAAGGGACCGTCGCTTGAGAAGCTGCAATTGTCTGAGATTTCCTAGCAGACACTCAAAGCCACGCTCCTTTCAGCCTTGCGCCTCATGCAGCCATCGCTTACAAAGAAAACCCTCAGGGAATATAATTGTAAGTAAGAACTTTGCCAGAAACCAGCAAGTCGATAAAGAGAACCTTTTAAACTCCAGTTTTATGAAAAACACTTCCAGTCTTTTAGATCCCACATCAACAAAGCCAAAAAGAATTGTTAGTAAATCATTACTACAGCTTTCATTCTGCAAGGTCTCGCGTATCCCCAAAGTTTCAACCTGTGAGAACTCCTATTGACTACCAAATTAATCATGTGCTTAAGCACCTCGCTTCGTTGAATAACAGCCCTAGAAATGATTTGCCAACAATGTTATCGCGAAGCAGCTCTGTGCTCCGCCGAGGCAGAACCAGACGCATGTGCAAAGTTTGGATTCAGGAATCGGAAACAAAAGCCCCGTTCCCTGGGGCCTTACCCCGACACCTCGCTCGTATGATAACTCTTCCCCCAGCGGTGGCGAAGGCAGGACTGGTGTGGGAGCCCAGCGCCAGCGCTGGCAGCAGCGTCCCTTGCAGCAGATCTCAGCTCACCAGCCAAAGGCGGATGCCTCGTTTTGTTCTTCGTAGCCGTGATATTGCTACTTAATTTAATTCCTGTTAGTTTTTCTGCTACCTGATCAAGCAAACCGTGCTGGAGCTGAGCAGCAAAATAATCAGCGTGCTCACGGTGCGCGTGCCCCAGCCTCGCAGGGTTGGAGTCTGTTCCTCATACAGCGACACTGATTTCGAAAATAACACTTCCAGAGCCAGCTGAAATATGTGTTAAATATGAGCAAGTTAGAGCGTTATCACCACACTATAACTCGCGGAAAGTTCTGGCACGTTGTGCAGCATGTTTCGCTGAACACGCTTGCATCGAGTCCAGCTTGTTATTGAACAGCAAACACTTTGTGGCGGCGAAGCTGACCTTTGCGGTGGCGATTTCCATGGGTGAGCGTCGACGTTCACACCGCAGGGCTGATGTTTGCCCGGGCTGGACCCGTCATGAAGCCTGTGTCTGGCACGTGGCGGTCACAGCTCCGGAGAGCCTCGGCACGGGAGCAGCACCCGGTGCAGTGGTGGCAGGAGAGGTGAGGGCTGCTGGTTTCGTGCTCCAGGCAGCGGTGCATGGTGGTGGGAAGCCTCCCTTCTCCTGGCTGGGCGCAGAGACTCCCCATGACCTTGGTCAAGTCATTTAATGTCTGTGCGGCTCAGGCCTCCGCTTTCAGTAGTGCCACTTCTCTCCCTCAGGTAGCCAGGCTCTAACTCGGGGTACGAGAAGCCTCCGAAAGCCCAGTGGGAGCCTCCGCTCGATGCTGCCTTTGAGGAGACGATAACCTGGAATGCTCCATCTGTGCAGCTTGCGGGTGACCGGCTGCTTCCCTTAAAAATCCTCTCCCTGCGGCCTCTCATCTGCCCCACTTCAGGGAAAACTATTAAATTTGATAAAAGAGTGAGTTATTCTCTGAACCCGCAGACATCAATTTTCCTGTGAAAAAGCTGGCAGTGTAGCTCATTTTGTTTATTACGCTTGTCCATATGTGTGCACGTGTGTGCGTGCGTGCACGTTTGTCTGTGCTCCTCTGCAAACCTGGGCGCCTGCGACTTTCAGCTCAGCTAACTTTTCTTAGATTAAACTCCGTTTCTTCCCAAACAAGGCTGTTGGCTTTAGCGAAGAGAGGTCTGTACCGTGTTTGCACACGAGACATTTAACTTCTGACTGTGTTTTGATGAGGTTTCCCTAACCTTCGTTCTAGCCTGTCTGCTGGAAGGAATAGTCTGTACCAAGGCGGTGGAGTCAATACATCACACACTCATTCTTTCAAGGCCATCTCACTGGCCTCTAATGTTCTGCAAAATGTTCCGCTCTCTGCTGTTTTGTAAACTTTATGTGCGAGCCTGCCATTTTTCAGCTCTCACCTGGAGTTTCCAGAGCCTGGAGCCATCCTCGCCCCACCTCGTCCTCGCTGGCACCCGGGCCCCCAGCAGCGTGCCAGCAAAAACCTCAGGCGTTTCCAACAGGTCCAGTCCGTCTGCTGCATTAAAAAAATGCTAAGTGCTTGCCTTAAATCACCGTTCTCACCCGGTCAGAGAGAGGTGTCCAACCTTCTTAGGGATTAGCAGGTGATGGCTAGAAGCCGCTCTGCTCTTACTCATTGAAGGAGCGTAATTACTGCGTCCTGTTCCGCCCACAAGTTCTGTACCACTTTTTTTTATGACTCCACCAGGCCATCTGTCTCGGGGATGGAGACCACACTCACTCCTGTTGGATTTTTCTCCTTTTCAATTCCCAAGTCAGCTCTAGTTCAGTGAGTAGATTTATTACTACTCCTCCATGCTCCCTGGCTCCGTGCCACCGCAGGGAAAATAGCAGCTCAGACAATATTCTAAATACGAGGAAACGTGGTCCGGTGCTGACAGCCATTGGTGTCATGCGTCCAAGCTCACGCTTGTGGTCCCTGCTGAGCCCCGGTGCGTGGGGAGGGGGTCAGCACCCCAGTGACAGGACGGATGCTGCCAGCAGCCAGCGATGCTCCACGGTGCCGCGCAGGGGAGGTTTGGCTTTACAGATGTTGATCAGAACTAAATCCCTGCTCCCTGCCCTTGTGAACCTCTCAGGGGGTGTCACAGCTCTGTCAAAATAAAGGCAGAAGGGCTTCAAATTGCCCTTTCTCCCCCAAAGATGACGTGGCAGTATTTTGTGTGTGGGAGAGGTGAAACCAAAACTCAGCCGAGAGCTGTGCCATGGCCAAGGAGATGCAGCTCCCTGGCCGGGCGCCGTACGGTGCCCAACATGAAACCATGTGCCCCACCAGGTCTGCAGCATTGCCTATAGCCACGGCAGCAGCAACGGCAATGAGAGACACATCCCCAGCTATGGCACCGCAGATGGGGTGCAGAGCCCTGGTCCCCATCCCCAGCTCCAGAGGGACAGCTGGAAGGTCTCAGCACCGGCGAGGGATGGAGCCTCGTGGAGAGAAACCAGAGAGCCTGGGGAGCTTCAGCTCCGTTCGAATGAGGGGAGGGAGATGGTCAAACTTTGTAAAATCCTGCGGGTGACTGCATCTACCACGGCATGGGAAACCAGCCTGCCTGCGCGGGCAGAACAGGCAGGGGGCACTGCCAGGCAGGGGAGCAGCAGGCTCCACGAAGGGGAATCGTGGCGTCTGGCTGTTTGGCTTGTTCGGCTGATGGAGCCCATCTTGATTCAAGATGCTGAGGACATTATTGATCTAAACAAGTTGTCAGTGAAGGAAAAGTTGTAATTGCTGCTGTAGTTGCATTGTAACACACCAGCCCCGAAGGGAAATTAAAGTTTGTAGCTAATAGGGTTGTATGATCCTTCAACCTTTGATGTATTGAATCTTGAGCAGCCTGTGGAATACTGATTTGATGCACAAAGGATCATTTTTAAGAGTGGCTGTACCTCCAGTTTCCTCTGATCCAATTCTCCTTTCGATCCCGCTATGTGGCGTGTGCAGGGGAGGATGTGGCAGCAGCGAGGGAATGGCTCGTGGTGCACCGCATGGCATCAGTCTGCCGAGCTGGCATCCTCCCTTAGGTTCTTGCTTCAACTCCCACTTTTCCCTGAGTCCCTGACTCTTGCTGTATGGATAAAACAAGCAGGAATGATGTCCAGGATAAGGCAGTATTACTTGTGTGTGTGTGTGTGTGTGCGTGTGCGTGCTGTGAGAATTAGCCAGAAATGGCTCACCTTTGCGTAGCTCCCAGCATGAAGGACTATTTCTTAGCTTTAGACTATAATAATTCTTCCAGTGCTTCGGGGAAGATGGGATCAACGGGCTGCACAGCTGATAAACAAGAGGGAAATACAACCCCGGTGTCTCACAGTGAAAGCATGCCCATGCCCTGCCGGCAGCGTGCAGGAGGAGGCATTAAGTGTTTTCTAATATATGGGGGAAACAGGCACCTCTGCAGGCATCCACGCGCATGGGGCCGCATGTGTACATGCACGGACCCTCATACCTGCTTTTGGTCTGTCCTGCGGCTCTCCCTGCCTGCACCGGCAGCTGCCGGCAGCCCTGGCACCGCAGCCGCAGTGCGTGTGGGCTGGCGAGGCTCCAGCTCCAGCCTGCGTGGGAAAGAGCTTACGCTGTGACTCCTCTAATTCATGCTGGAGCTGGTGCTGCCACATCCATTCAGAGAATACGAATTTTGCAGCTGGAGCATCAGTTTCCCGATTTCAGCTTTCAGCCGGGGTGTAATGTCTCATTGTCCCGCCTGGCCACGATTTCCTTAAAGAAGCAATTACTGATGTTTCTAAGCACAACTGCCTGCTCCCCCATTAATCACCTGCAATTATAAACCAGAAATCTGCTAAACAGTCCGTCCCCAAAGGTCACTAATCAGGGAAGTTAATAGTCCTCAGGTTTTTGTTTGGGAAGCCAGTGGGTGTGAGGCACGTTGGTCCCAGGCTGCGAGCCCGGGGCTGGGTTGTGTATTCCCATCGTGTCCCAGAGCGGAGGGCAGGGCTGTGCTTCCCCAAAAACTGCCTGTGACCCTGCAGCCCCTCGCACCGCCTCTCGCCGAGCCTCTGCTTCCCCAGTCACCTCCCGCTCTAGCAGCCAGCCCGAGTGATGTATCTCACCATGCCTCCACAAAGACACTTTAATTCCGTGTTATGAAGACACTCTCTCTAATTACTTCAGTTAATTAGTGCTTCACAGCCGATGCAGATTCTGCAGAAGGAGCAGCCCACAAGGACGCACTGCCATCCCTGCCCACTGCCACCCTGCCACTGCCGTGCCACCGCCATGGCAGAGGGGACACCCACCCCACGGCTGCACCACCGCCACTGTGCTCCCGCCGTGGCAGAGGGGATCCCCGCTCCACCGCTGTGTCCCCACCATGGCAGAGGGGACTCCTGCTCCACCGCTGCCCGGCGGGTCAGGGACGTGCCCCAGCTCCTAAATCCCTGCTGAGGACAGCAGGCAATTTAGACCTGAGTGCAGCAACTAATTAAATCAATATGAGATAATGAACAGCAATTAGAGGTCCAGCTAGGCACATCTTCTCTTGTAAATACTGTTTCTCTCCCAACGGGAAGCTCTTTTTTAATAATCTGTTTGTGTTTCATTTCCAGGAGCCGTAATTCCCCAAAGAAGCAATTTGGGAAAGTGATTTGTTTGTCCGTATAATTGCCAAAGCATTTAGTTAGACTTGTTTGTTTTTCTTAGCTCCAGCTACTCCCAGAAAGAAACAATGCAGATATTGTTTGTGTTATTTTCGTGTGTCTCTGATTTTTTTTACGTTGCGGGGTTGGGGCGGGGGGTCCCTCCACCCCTGTGAGCTCTGGAGCTGGCCGCTGTCTGGACGTGGGGCATTACCTCGGACACCGTCCCCTTCACCGGGGCTCGGGGGGTTACAGACCACCGAGGCAAAGCCAACTCAGCGCAGACGGTGACGGGCGAGGAGCTGAGCCCTGGACCCAGACAGTGCAAGGTCCAGTGGTGCCAGAGGGAAGGAAGGAAGAAAAACCTTTTCCTTCTACAGCTCCCAGGGCCCCACCTCTCCTAGAATGGCCCTTGCATTTTTGGCTTTAGAGCAGAAGTTTTGCAGACGTTCCCCATCCAAACACCCTTATCTCTCCCGCGGTGGTGCGCGCTCCTCTGCGCTGTGTCAGCTCAGGCAGGATCTCCTTATGGGGAAGTTTTTCCCAGCGCCTCGTACACTGACCATCCCTGAGCCCGTGGTTCTGCCTCTGCCTGCTTTCCTCCCTGCTGGGATCAGGACGGCACGCACCGTGCCGGGCCCAGCACAGTGTCGGCGTGCCAGCGGCATTGGGATATTTGCAGCTATGATGGCGTGCTTCCCCGCTCTCCAGGCACCAACCTGATACTTATCTCCTGTAATCCTGCCCAAGCAATAACCACCCGTAGTGATCATAATGGGTTCATGTAGTCATGATCGTGGCATCCGGGGCTCAACGTGGTTTCGGGGAGACAGATAACAACACAATAGCCAAGGGCTAACTTGAGCAATGCTGGTTCTGTGGTCAATATGCAAATATGACTATAGGTCAATCATCTTACCCCATAAATAACGAACAGCCCAAGAGCCCTTTGAGCTCTCCTGAGTGACAGTGGGCTGCACGCCGGGATCTCCCCTTGAGTAGGGACGCCCTCAAGGTTACTTCTCGAGGTTCAGAGATTCCTTGCCACAACAGATCCTCGGTAAGTGACTAACATCATGCTGAACTTTGAAATCTTAGCTAAGCAATATGAAGGATTGATTGCGCATATATAATCCTTTAGACATAAACCATTGACCAAGACTGTAACTAGGATTGGATCCAGCCGCACCTAGACTCCTCTCTGAGAAGGACTTTAGAAAGCAAGGGGGTCCCTTCTGACCCTCACGACTCAGCGGGAGGGTCTCCCTGACAGTTCTCTCTGACCTTGTCCTCCATGCAGTAAATAACCAAGTGTACTTTGCCATCTCGAATCTTGTTAAACTGTTGCATCTGCTATCAACTTTATTAAATCATTGTTTTATATCAATAAAAGCATATCACTCTCTCTGCGACAGCAGCATTATTTTCTCCTGCGTTCCCTGCAGACCCTGACCCGCTGCTTCCTCTTCAGCGCCCGTTTCTTGTGCAGAAGTTTTCTGTGAGCTGCTCACAGTCATACCCAGGGCTTTCTCTCAGCTGCCTATGGCTCCTTTCTGGCTCTCCCAAGGCACGCAAGCGGTTCAGCTTATTCCTTCCCTTAGGCATTACAGTGACCCTGCCAGTAACGCACTTCACCTGCCCAGGGCTGCCCGCCTGCAGAGTTTCATGGGTCTTTTCAAAGCCTCTCCAAGTAAAACAAAGTCAATATTCCCCATGGCCATTTAACTAAAAGCGGAACCTCAGCCCCGGAGAGCCACACCTTTCCCACAGCTCAGAGCTCCCTGCGCCACGCTGGGGAGCTGGCAGCGAATGTTGCTTTCCCTGTCACCGGAGTTATTTGTGCCTCAGGATGGAACTTGCCCCATCGCAAGGTGGCTAGCTCATGCACGGCCAAGCCACCGCTCCAGCTCACCGAAAGGGGTGGAAACAGGGCAGAAACAGCAGATGGGGTTTGGATGGGTGCTCTCACCAGGGCACCCATCACCCAGAGAGAGGAGAATGAACCCCTGGTGACAGGGAACGGCTTCTCCGGTGCTGCGGGATGATGGGTGTGAGCAAGCACCCTGAATGCACAAATTACTTTGTTTGAAATGACCTCAGAAAACTGAGGAATCCTGATTATTCCTGTGTTTCAAGCGAGAGACTCTGCTCCACCTCCACAAGGGACATGTCCCATGCCCCATTTCGGCAGAGCCAGTGAAACCCACCCAGTGGCTGCTGGGGGGGGGGGGGTCCCGCATGCTGCACCCACCCAGCCCAGGGCTCCCTGCCTGCAGTCCCTCACCACTCAGCAAACCGCAACCTGGGCAGGGGACAAGCTTTCGCCTCCCTCCGTGCACTTTCTGTCCACTTTTGAGAGCCAGGTAAACCACCATTTTTAAGTCCAGGGAGGAAATCAGCAGGTTTTCTCGGGCTGCCATCTCTCCTGGTGACATTCCCCAGGGTTAGGGAAGCAGCAGCAGCCCCAGGAGCCTTTCACGTCCCCTCTTGGTCTGTAGGACCATCGAGAAACACATCCCAGCCTGATTTTGTCCCACGTATGTTTTGTACTGACCAGACGCTTTGGGAACAGCGTGCGCTACTTTTGTATGATAATGGCTCCTGCAACTTGCCACCTGAATGCTCACCACCATTCAGTCATATTAAATTGTAATAACCTTTCAAATTAAACCGTGCACCTTGTTTATTGGCAGTTAAATGCTTCCCTGAGCCTCTGAGCTACGGCAGGACATAGGACGCTTGGTATACAATCCCATAATTGGATATCTATTGCTTGTTTAGTTTGCAGCCAATTAGATAGCAAACAGGTTATGGTCTGCCTACGTGTTAAATATGACTTTCAACACTTCCTGCAGGGATTAGTTATTATTTAATTCAGCTGCACTACAGGCTCCACGCTATGTCAGGCGACAAGGACCCTGGGAGCTCTGGCACTCGGTCTATCCGGGTCACCGGAATTAGCAGCAGGATGAGGATGGGGATGGTGCTGAGGTCTCCCTGTGCACCGGGATGTAACCCAGGTCGAGCCCTGGGTAGCCCTGGGGCAAGGTGACCGCAAGTCCCAGGCACGGAGGGGTGGGCAGCCATCACCCTCACCGTGCAGAGGGAAAGCCCGTCCCAGCCTGCACGGGGAAGCACGGAGACCGCTGGGCCAGGGGCTGGGAAAGGAGCGGCTGCGGAGAGCCCCTGCCAGAGGCAGCCCCGCGGCCGGCATGCCTGGGGCTGCGACCCCGCACCTGCAGGAGGGGAAACGTTCTGCATTGCCAAAAATCACAGAGTGTGTTTTTCTTCTCTGTCTCTCGTACTGCTGAGCCGACTCCTCCAGGGCAAATCTTCGTACTGTCTCTCTGTTTAACATCTCAAAACCTGAAGCTGCACAGTGTTTTCCTTGCAGCTTTGAAAAGAGACAGGCATATTTTGACAAACTGAGATTATCTGAAATCATCTCTCTTAGAGTGAGCGGTTGCTGTATAGAGCTTAATTATAAATTAATTAATAGCGGTAAATTTACAACCCAAGCTACAGGGAGAAAGAGGTAGGAAAGATGATTTAAAAGCGAAGACAGTACGCCTGGAACACGCAAAGCCAAAATAAAAGTCGTTCTCCCAGCAAAAGCTCCCACAGCGCCCGGAGCAGCGGGTACCATCGGTGGTGCACCATGATGCGGCACCAGAGCCACCGCGATGTGTCACCAGAGCCACCACGAGCCAGATGTGACCCACCTGGGCACAGCCTCAGCTCTTCAAACCCAGTTCCAGGCAACATGGCCAAGACTTCCAGGGACCATGGGACAATCGTAGTTGCAGCATGCATTTATGGGGCTGGAGTTCCCCTTTAGGTCAATGCTTACTCCTGTCCCTTTGTCCCTTGCCCTCCACGGCTGGCGCAGGCAGAGGGCAGGATGTGTCATGGGAATGGGGTCTCACCTCATCTCTCCCACCTTGCTAGCACTGGTCTTGAGTCTCGGGAAAAAGTGGGTGAAGTCACTGGTCCTGGAGGGCTACAGGAATTGGAGTGGGCAAGGGTGCGTGCCCGCAGATTCCCTGCCAGGGGAATCCACCACGGGCACAACAGAACACCCGAAGTGCCCGGCGGGGCAGGGAGAAGCGGCAAAATGTGTATTTGCTCCAATTGCAGCTGCCCCGTTCATCCCATGTCCTGGTCCAGCAGAAGAGCCCCACGATATCCCATGTGCCCTGATCCCCGTCCCCAGGCATGGTCACAGGGTGAGGACCCTCTGACCCCCCCACCCCACTGACCAGCAGGGCTGGGCATGGTGCCACCACACCAACTTTTATTACTGGTGAACAGATGTATCCACGAAAGTGATTTGCAATGAAAGTTAGGAAAGGGAGTAAACACTTTTTAAATAATAAGGTAAGACGTAAAGCAATTAAGTTCATTCTTTTAGATCCTTAAAAACAGGGTTAATAAAGGGAAAAGGAGACACTCCGGACAAGCTGAAAAGCAAAATCATGAAGAGGTCAAAATTTTTTTCAACTCCACTGTTGAGAGCTATAGTGCTTGTTTTGAACTGTGACAAAGAGAAAGGGGAACCCTGACATTTACTTATGCTTTTCACCAGCCTCTCCCCGGCTCTGCCTGCTCCATTTGCAAACAGATCTCAGAGGAGCCTGCTGCTTCCAAATGACCAAATTCTAGTTTCTGAAAAGTCAAATTATGACCTCTTTAGGTCTCTCCAGTTTCAGTTCTTCTGGAGCAAGGTGCTGGGTGCCAGCAAGGTCTTGGGCAGAAACAGAAGGAGCAAGTGATAACTTTGCGTAATCAGGCATCAGCCCAGAGAGATGGGCATTTCTCGTCCCCAGCGGGCACAGGCGGCCGTCGCTCCGGCTCCATTGCTGGTGGAAGAGAGCACACGCCGTGCTGGCCGCACCGCTGGCCCTGCTGGGGCTGGCACGGGTGCCTGCAGAGGGTTTGCGGGTTTGCCAAGGGCTGCAAACCGCCCAGCCCGGCGAGGTGCAGAGCCAGGGCAGGCAGTGCCACGGCACGTCCCTTCCCACGGCGGGGCGGGAGCAGCACCGGCAGCTCCAGCACCCACCAGCCCCGACCTTTCACAGTGAGAGGGGAACCGTAATGCGAAATGCCATGGGTTATTGCAGCGACGGAGAGGTCTGCCTTCATGTCTGTCCTCGGCAAACAGGGAATGACTCCTGATCAATGTGTGCCACCCATGTGTTTTAAAAGCGGTTGTTTTCTTGTCAAAACTTCCACAGTATCTGCGTGGCAAAGACTTTTACTTTTGCTTACAAAACAGCACTGGGATTTCTCCAGGGAGGCAATGGATTCTGAATTTGTAAAGCTGCTTTCACCAGCACTCAAGCCTGAAAGAGGAGTTGAGATAAATATTTGCATTTTTATTTTGCTGCTGCAGTTCTCTAATGGAGCTTTACAAGCGAAAGGATGGCCCCTTTTGTGTACCCTGGGTGTCTGTCGGTGGGGTGTCAATCATTTGTAAAATACAGGATTTCGAGCCATCTTCAGACAGAGAAGTGTTTAACCTCAGGTGGGGCTGAGCTGGTCAGACACTCTCCCTCCCGAGCACAGGGCCCCGCTCCCAGCTGCAGCGCAGCCACGTCCCCCTGGCACCCGCTGCTCCCCTCGCGTGACCCCAAACTTCATCTCCCAGCACGTCTCCCAAAAAAACTACCCGGGGAGGGTTTGGTCTGGGAGCCCCGTGCATCAACCACCTGCCTGAATTTGGGCAGAGGGCAGAAAGAGGCAGCCGAGGCGGAGGTGGGAGTTGGTGGTGGCATTGCCACGTCCTCACCGTAGCAAGTGACGCACGAGTGTTGGGACAGATGGACGCAGAGTCCTGCCCTGGGGGATCCTGTCCCTTTGCAGAAGGCTCTGGCTGCACTGGGGTGAGGTGCCACCCCGCATGGGGTGCAGGCCTGGCTAAGCCTCCTGCTGCTGGGGAGGACCCGTGTGGGGGGTTTCTCCCAAAATTTCATCTGAGCACTCCCTAAGCCCTTCAGGGGATGAGCTTCCCGCGGGGTGCTCCCTGCTCCGGCTGTGCCAGCAGCGCTGCCGAGCAGGGCGATGAAGAATACATTGCAGCCTATCATGAAGGTTTGTTGGTGTGTTTTTTTAAATTTGGGATAATTTTTTTCAGAAATCAAACACGTTTCTGCTCAGCAGAAGCCATTTCAGAGACAGCGGTGCCGCCCGGTCTGTGTTTGCATCAACCCCTTAGTGGGCTGGTCACAGACAGGGGAGATAGGAAGCAGCAGCGGGAAGCTTGTGAAGGTCCAGTCCTTGTGCCCAGGTTCAGATGGCCGTGCCAGGCGGTCCTCGAAAACACCGGCCAGAGTCACAAACTGCTTTTCCAATGCAGCACTCACAGCCCAGAGCTGCGAGGGGGCTTGCAGGCGAGGCAGCTTCCCACCTCCATGCTCATTCCACAGGCAGGGAAGCCCCCACGCTGGGGTTGTCGGTGTTTCAGACATGTTCCCGGCAGGCTGAGCCCTCTCCCGGGAGCGGGGACAGGACAGTGCCCACCGAGTCCCCAGCCCTGCACTGCTCCGTCACCCGTGGGGAGAGCCGGGCGCCGGGCTCCAGCTCCAGCTGGGGCTGGGCAGGGCTGGTGGCCGAGCCTCGGTCCCGGTGGATAACGTGAGCTTGGGGGGTTGTTTAAAAAAAACAACAAATCCTTCTAACGCCAGATGTTTTCTGCAAAAGCGCTTTTACATCCACATCAAAACATCCCGTGGGGACTTTCTCATCTTGATGAATTTTTCAATGAAATAATCCAAGATCAAACCTGATCCGTTTTGACTTTCTTCACTCTCTTAAACATTTCAAAGATAGTAATGAATTATGGTATATTTCTTTTTTTCTTCTGTTTTATTATAATATTTTAACAGCTGTCAGATTGTGTCATTCTAATAAGGTTGTTACAGTGTTTATGAATTGGAACGTTTCTCCAGAATTTCCATTCTGGGAAATACAGATTTCCGTCTCTGCAAACTCACTCCAGGGGAGTGAAAAAAGATTTCAAATACTGAACGCCCTCCTGGGAAGGCATCTTGTTTTCCAAGTAGGTTAAAGTTAACACAAATTCGAAATGCTCCCCGTTCCACCCCAAATGTCACCCCACAATTCACTGAACGTTCATTTTTCACAACTGTGGGTTTTGCTATGCTGAATCCTGTCCCACCATATATGACAAACCTGCGCTGAAAAATAAACCCCCTCCTCTAATTAAGTCCTCCATAAGCACATCTTTTAATTTGTGGCATCTATTCCTAAATGCGAAGGAAAAAGAAATCTGTTTTCCAGAAAGTCGTTCTATTCTGAACTCTTCACCTTTTCTGGAGAGAACGCCTGAGTTTTGTCGACTTTTTAAAATTCTTGTTGTAATTCTTTTTTTTTTGTTATAGA
This sequence comes from Burhinus oedicnemus, assembly GCA_008921705.1. NCBI lineage: Eukaryota > Metazoa > Chordata > Aves > Charadriiformes > Burhinidae > Burhinus > Burhinus oedicnemus. The sequence goes on from VFFE01006219.1 coordinate 169,252, forward strand.
ACATCATAAATTAGCTGTCACCATTCTTTAAAGGTTACTGAATGTGTAAAATAATGTTTGCCCGATTCAGGAGTGCAGTAGTTTATGCAATTATAAAATAGCACATCAAAAAAAGCCAGCCTTTCCCTTGCTACTTGCATAATTCATCACTCATCCTGTTGTCATGGGCGAGACCTCTCCTATCTCGCAGACAACAAAAAATTAAGTTTACATTCTCTTCTCTAATTAAAAATTTAAAAGTTTAAAGGAAGAGAGTTTGTAAACTGTTCAACCATTAAAAAGCTGGAGACACAGCCTTAAAAAATACAAACTCTAGTGACAGAAATAAAACACCATTTTCTGTTTCCACTCTCCCGAGCGGGTAAGGCTGCGGGAAGGCGAGCAAAGCGCTGAGCTCTGGTGGGACCAGAGCAGCAGAGCTGGGGGGAACTGGGGATGGGGACACGCAGCTGTCAGTGGCCTTGTCCTGAAGGTGTTTGGAGTGACCGACCCCAGGCGAGGACGGCTGCTGGCCCAACTGCCCCGGCACCAGTCATTGGAAACTGAGTCTGGGAGGAGCACGAGGGCACTGGGATGGTCCTCATATATGTATACGGGCATGTATGTGTGTGTATTTATATACATAAACATACCTATATATACATACATGCATATTTATATGCATAGAATCACCTAGGTTGGAAGGGACCTTTAAGATCATTGAGTCCAACCATCAACCTAACACTGCCAAAACCACCAGTAAACCATGTCCCTCAGCACCACGTCTGCCCGTCTTTTAAATACCTCCAGGGATGAGGATTCCACCACTTCCCTGGGCAGCCTGTTCCAGTGTTTGATAACCCTTTTGGTGAAGAAATCTTTCCTAATATCCAAACTAAACCTCCCCTGGTGCAACTTGTGGCCATTTCCTCTTGTTCTATCGCTTGTTACTTGGTAGAAGAGATTGACCCCCACCTCTCTACAACCTCCTCTCAGGTAGTTGTAGAGAGCATGTGTATGTGTGTACATGTATATAAATATATATACACACATGCATAGTTGCAGCTTGAAGGAATCAGCAGTTTCAGGTACCTCAAATCCGCACCGGCACAGCTGGTCACAGAGGAGTTCTTATCACGTAGCTCAAAACCAAACCTGGCTTCTCAATCCATCAACTAATTTTGGACTGAACAAAAAGACACCGAGGACACACCGCTGTGCCAAGGATGCCCTGCCGTGGTCAGCCCTTCCCGGCACCGGGGACCACGGGCCAGCAGACGCACTGATGCTGCAGGAGATGGAGCAGCTGCCGGCCCACCTGCCTGCCTGGGCATCCCGGGGAAGGGACGGCAGCACCGGGGAGGTGGACCACAGGGACAGGGACGGGGGAGATGCCTGGGAGAGTTTTCTGATTGCTGATGAGGATGAGGAGAAACCGCTGACACAAACCCCACAGAGCAAATACAGGTAGTAACCAATGCTCATAACATGTTTTATGCGAAAACACAGCCATAAATCAGGCTGAAATATTGTAATCCCGGAATTGAGGAGGCTGAATTGCTCCGGTTACCCCGGCTGTGCCCCGCGGTAAGAAATCACCCTGCTCCCCTGGCTTCTCCGCCTGCCACCCTGGAGGGTCTCCCCTAGGCACCCGGGCTGGGTGCACCATGCTCCCAGTGACGCCGAGCGGCAAAACCGGCGTTAAGGGAATCAACAAGGCCGCCTCGGAAGAGGCCAAGTCGGAAATAGCGGGCCCCGTTGCCTAATGGGACTTATCAATTATTATCTCAGACCATATTTCTTTGAGAGGTGATTGTTTCACAGAGCCTGACATCTCATATAGCTTTAAATTACTCACAACCGGGACGCCTTACAAGATAGCAGTAAAATCAGGAGAGGATTGGGCAATGTAATTATAGTATGGAAATGATGTTGATCGCTCAAGCAGGGAACAGACCTTGAATCGAAGCCCCCTCCCTGCTCCCCCCCTTGCTCCGCGCTGCCGCCCTGCACCTATGGAGCCTGGAGAGCCAGTGGCAGCCACGGCTCCTCGTTAGGGATCTGCGAAAGAGCACGCACTGATGGCGGGGCACCGGAGGAACGTGCAGGGCAGGAGCATGGAGGGGCCGGAGCAGGACCCGGTCCGTCAGCCAGGGGCACGTGCAAAAGGAACACGGGGCCACGATGCCGGGACGCTGGGCTCTCACTTGGGTGGGTGCAAGTGGCCCTTGGGCTGGGGATGAGCGAAGCGCAGTGGGTGGCCCTGACGCGGCAAGACCCGCAGAGATGCTGCTCAGTGCCTTTGCCAAGGGGCAGTTTCCTTCGGAAACCGGTAAAGAAAGATTACAGGGTGGGTTTTGTTGTTTTTTTTTTTTTTAACAAGGATTCTCTAGAAAAAAATTTCAGCGGTGTTCAACTGGACATTTTCATATTCCAAGTCAGGGACAAATTTTTAAGAAAGTTAAAAGGTGTTTTCATGGACATTTTCAACGGGTACAGCTCCCCTCCCTTTCCCATGGTGGCAATGTTGGAGACCTTATGAAACTGGGCAAGATCAAAAGGAACTGGCCAGAAAGCAGTCCCAGGGGAGTGCCCGGGAGCTGGGCTTCAGCAGAAGAGAAGAGGCAGCTGGGTTCCCCCCCTCCATTTATTTATTTGTGGGGATGGGAGTTGCTGTCGTGGCCGTGGTGTGTTGGGTGAGACACACGCACAGGCATTAAGAATTGTACCGCACCAGGGCATCCTCTGACCTGCTCTGGCTCTGCCAGGGCGATGGTCCCGGGGCACAGAGGGCATTCCGCACTCCTTGTGCAAATACACATTTATTCATCGACCAAAGTTCAAATGTTTCAGTAAAAATAGCCCAAGATGCAAATCTGACTTGAAAACCTCCTAAAGCTGGTAACTTCTAACAGAAATTACTTGGCAAATTTAAACATGCCATTGTGACGGATACACACCTCACTGGTGGATCCTGCCTGCGCTGCCTCTAGAATATGGGGCAGCGAAAGAAATGGGTAGTTCGAGAGGACCTTTAAAATGGCCAAATTTGCTGTCTTGGACTTCTGATGTGCTATAACCAGAAATGATCCAGAAGTAGCATTTCCATTTCAGGCAGAACTACAAGGCTGTGCAACTCTTAATTGGCACTATTTTTTTTTTTTTTTTAAATTTGAAAACTTTATACATCAGCTTTGCTACGTCAGGTCTTTTACCATATTCTATATCAGAAATCAAGAGAAAAAAAATAAAGAAAATTATAAGAATGAGTGATTTCATCTCAATGAAATGTTAACATGAAAACCAATATAATAATTTCCCACCAAATTGTGAGGAAATCAGTAAATCCCTTGAAACACTGATTTCCCAGCAGCTGCCTTCTCCCCTGTCGGCAGCACGTCCGTCAGAGCATTTCCAAGCCCAGGAGCAGGTAAAGGGGTCTCACAGCAGCACAGTGGGGCAGGAGTGGGACCAGAGCAGGGCGTGATGAACACGGTTCGGAAGCGTCCCCCTGCTGAGGGTGCGCTGTCGGGGGGTGCTGTCGGGGGGAGCACGCCTGCAGGCACATACCTGGGCAGGGGGCTCGGCTGGGCATGGGCTGCTCACCGGTGGGCACCACCTCGGGGCGGGGAAACAGCCAGTGTAAGGACACTTGCTCAGCAGTGACCACTGGTGTGTCAGCTGGACACACTGACCAGAAGAGAGGTAACCAAGTCCAGGATGGAGTGAGGAGATTAAGGAATTAAGAGAGTTGGGGATTATGGATGTTTGTGCCTCTTTTAATTCCCTTTCAAGGATTACTGCTCCCTCTCTGCTTCCCTTATGATAGAGACTCGTGTTTTATGGCTGCTAGTTCTAAGTGCCTTCAACTGGGACCATGCTCCTGTTTACCATTCACCTTCTTTGGAGACAGAATGAGCTCCAAAATAAGAAAACTCCACATACTTGTCAGAAAATCACAGGTAGAGAACAAAAAACTCACTTAACATGCTGCACGCATTGGTACCGGTCTCCTTGTGACTCCCTAGGAGCGGTTCCCAGGCTGATCCTGTGCTGCCGGGAGCGACCCGCTGGTGTCGGTGCCCAGTACTGGTATCAGTATTTTCCAGGATACTGCTGGGAACAAGGGGACGATATGAGCCTGGCTGGATATTTGCTGGTGACAACCAGCAAGTCTGTAGGAAAGAAAATGAATGTCCCCGAGGACAGTCACACAGCGGTGCCTTCGCCTTCAAAGGCAGAGCCCTGGTGGGAGGGCTGGGGCAGGGAGCAGTAGCCTATGGGCACAGATGACAGGGCTATCAATTTGATGTTTTTAAAAATGCTGGAGCAGGAATGCTGTTTCCAGAAGAGCTGAACAGGAAAGGCAGAAATCATGATTTGCCTTCTTTTTTTTTTTTAATTAAAAAACCCTGCTTTCTCCAACTCCTTAAAAGTTGATGCTCTGTCAGGCTTAACAAGCCACTGTCAATCCATCCCCAGCTGTGCCTGGTGCCGGGGAGGAGCAGAGGCAGCCAGGAGCCCGGGCACACACAGGCTCCGGCGTGCAGCCACCGTCAGCTTCCTCCCAGCCCCAAACTGGGCTCTGCACACCGATAGCTCCGGCTGCAGGCAGAGCCAGTGCCGAGGAAGAACTGGCTCCCTGCGGCTGCCTCTCCCTCCAGCATCCCTCCTCTGGGAGCAGAGCCCGAGATTTGTTGGATCAGTGGAGGGGCTGGGATGAGGCCCCCCAGCTGGGCTATCTCTCCTTCAGCCCCTCCGTCGCCCGCTCTCAGCTGTGTGTCCCTGCAGAGGCAAATGTCCCAACTTTCCGGCTCCGGCTGCCTCCTCAGACCACAGGCTTGCTGCGCTAACACCCTGTCTCTGCAAGTGCTGGAATGATCCTGGATAATGAGGTTAATTAATATGTTTCTCGAAGCCCAGAGGCACTGGGGAAGATTGGGATCAGCCTGTCCCCACCGGCTGTAAGACGTGCGCCCGGGAGCAGGTATTGTCCAAAGGTTACACGGCACAGATATGCTTCGGGCCATGCCAGGAGATAATAAATCATTGTTTATTAAAAGCCTTTTAAGGATGCCTGCAGAATAAAAGGAGGTGTGTGGCTCTCCCCCAGCTTCGCCCTCCTCCAATTCATGCCCAGCGCCGCGAACCAAGCCGCTGGTGCTGACAAATCGCTGTTCTCAGCTCATAGTCCCAGAAGCACCTTAAAAAGCAGAGGAATGCTGGATGCTGGAGCCAGGCTGGAGGGAAGCCAGTAGCCAAGGAGGCAGCTAAGAAAGATGGTCAGCAGAGCAGGGAGACAGGCAATAATGCTGATGGGCCTCATACGCCAGCCGCGGCAAAGTCCCGATCTTGAAACGCATCCAAAACAAGCATCGCATTTGGTCTAAAATGATGTCACTGCCGATCATTAGTGTGGTAATTACAGTGAAAGCCTTTTGCAATTGTATCCTCTGAAGGGTCATTAATGCAACCCAACCGCACCAGTAAATGTCTCATTAGTCTTATTTCAGACTTATGTATTTTTCAGAGCTACAGAATCCTAATAGTCTTTTCCCTCCAACAACATTAATATCTGTTCCCTGCTCCAGTCTCACTGACAATGGGGGCCTTCTCCTCCAGCTTCCTGGTGCTCCGCTTGGGAAGATGTATTTCTACCAGAGGAAGGGCACTGAGAGCCAACGCCTGAGAGGTCGAGGGCTGGATCCTGGTCCCTGGTCACCGCAGAGGCTCAGGAATTAGCTCCTGCTCCTTTTTCACAGCAAACCTTATCTGGGTGGAATTCTGGGGGAGGTGGAAAGGCAGCTAAATGCATGGACAGGGGATCAGTCACCTTAGGATCTCCTGGAGTCCTGTGTCAATAGCCAGCAACACATGAGATCCCTGCCTGGGTGGCTGCAGGGGAAGGTGGGTCAGATGCTGCTCCATGTTTCCACTGACCTTATTTTGGGGGAAAGGCAAAGCGCAAGCTATATTTGCAGAAGACTTACGGCTGTCCAGGAGCATAAGACCGCTGGGAGGAGATCAGGAATCAAAACCTTGTTGACACATTGGGGGCCTGGCCCGAAAGAAAGCAGAGCAAAATTCAGCAGAGACAACTGCAAGTCGTGCAGCTCAGCAGGAACATCCAGCTGCACAAACACGGCCGGGCGGGCAGGCACTGCCGAGGAGGGGACCTGGATTAGAAGACAAACCTCAACAGCTGCCACAACAGCAAACGTGCTGCCTGCAAGGCGCGTGGAGGGACTCACCCACCCTCGGCACCAACTGGACCTCTCTGGGATGGAGCATGTGGCTTTTGCACGAAAAAAGTCCATGACAGAGATTAAGGAGTGACTTGGGTCAGGGTTAGGCTTGGATGGTGGTCCTGTCATGTCTGAATGTCCAGAAGAGACTTTGGAGAGTGGAGAAGAGACAGAGTTGGGAGGAAGCTGCTCCCCCAGCAAACCGAAGACAAAGAGCGGTGCCACTTATAGTGTCACAGACCCTGAGGTGCTCCAAGACTGCTGTTAGCATCCCAGCGGAGACAGCAAGGGGCGGGCATCCGGGAAACCACTGTCTGACCAGCTGCCCTTGACTTCTGGCACAAGGAGGACACCCTGGGTGGGAGCTCCACAAAAGAAAGCCTAGAAAATCTGCCTGGCTGCGTCCTCAAACGCTGCGAGCAGGAGCTGCTCCCCGGGACGCGTCTCGGTCCCACACCCCCTCCCAGCACATCATGTGTAGCTGTTCTTCATGCAGCCAGCTCCTTTAATCAGAGAAGAAAAACCCTCAGAACACAAGATTCAAATCCACCAGGAAAGGTGACAGATTCTCCTATTCTTCAAAGGGGCTCTTTAAATATTAAAAATAGCATTGTTGTTTTAGCAACATTAATTTAAATGATGCACACATGACATATTTAATCGCCTTTGCATGCTCCAGACACCGCGCTTCTCTGTGGCGACAGAAACCAGGTTGGAGCTGTTCTTTTCTCGTTTGTCCTGTGACAGAAAAAAGGAGTACATCCACTGCACGGAGGAGGAGGTTTATTCCCAGCCTGCACATACACAAGGTGTGACAAGACGCGACCAGCCGACGGCCTGTAGCTTGGAGCCACAGAGCCCAAGAGCATCTCCATCTTTTCTAAAGCTGGGCTTCCAGACCAGCTTGGCTAAAAACTTGTTCCCATAAGACAGGGCTTAAGTAGGTCAAACACAAAGAGTCGTCCAAAAGCTCACGCTGAATGTTTTCCTAGTTCTTCCCACAACTGCTCAGCCCATGCTAGATTCGTGCTTTAATAGCTCCTTCCCTTGCTCTGATGTTTTCACAGCTTTAGTAGTTCGATGATCCATTTTGGTCCCTATTTTCAGGTCTGGCAGGTGGCTAAAAGGAAACGAACATGTTCAAATACACCTGTGAGTTAGACATGTCTTGGAATAAGTTGGTTGCAACAATCATCTTCGTCTTTTCCCTCCAAATGCATTTCTGACCAAGAGAACAAGCATAACTCAGGAGCTGTAAGCTGAAGCTAAACACAAGTGGGGAGTTAGATTGGTTACCACCATCGTTTAGGAGCAGCTGCCTGTGGAAGACTTTACAAGGAGCTATACAGCCTTCAGCCACCACAGGTGCCTTGCAGGCTCTTTCTTTTATGAACTAGAAGAGTTTTCCCTTGCTCCCTGCTTCAAAGGGTCTTTGCAGAACCAGGGGGTTCAGGTACCGTCTGTAGAGCTGCTCACACACTGTCAGGATTTCTCTTCATCGGCCTCTGAAGAGATGAAGAGCCAACCATGAAGACTTGTTCTCCACCACAGTTCGTTCTAGTGACTGCACTGAGCACACCTTCTAGCCAGCCAGAAAACACACACACATCCCCACGAGAGCTTCACTTTCTTTTGCAGACCCAGCCAAGGGCAAGGGGGGGAATCATATGATTGTAAAATGATGGAATTCATCTGTAACTTGACCTTCACTAATGATGGATGGCCTGTTTGTAAAGATCATCAGCTGAAAGCCTTCACTCTGCTGCATCACCTGCACCTGCAATGAATTGAGGGGAAAACCTGATGTCCTTCCTCAGATCTCTGGGGGCTGTGCAATACATGCAGGGAGTGGTCCAGTTTCTGGTGACCAAGATACTTCACCTGTATGAAGTAAATCCGAATTTGAAATCTGGGCTGTACATGAGCCAAGTGCAGGGGTTAGGCTGGCGCTCAGGTTCTCGTGCCCAAGTGTCCCGATAGGAAGTTGTGTGTCTTATTAGGGCTTACTTCAAAACAGACCTTGCACAAGAGCTGAGCGTAGCTGCAAATAATCTGACTCTCAACCCTGGCTGCTTGCCTGGCTCTGAGTCACATGTTGCCGAAGAAATTGTTGTAATCTGCAAATTGTTTTCTTGTGTTAATTCATGCTGGTGAAATGAAACTATTGCAAATTGCCAGCAGCCTAAAACGGGGTATGCTAGGAGCTACCTCGTGGACAGTAGTCTCTCTGCTCTTGGTGACAGTGCGTAATGGCTTCTTGTATTCAAACGTGACATAACAGCTCTTTGTGCTCAGGATCTCACGATTACTACAGGGATTCTCTCTCTTTCTTTTTAAACTGTGATTATGATTATTTGAATTATTATTTGAACTTATTGCCAAAGGAAAGAAGAGAAAGAAGCCAAAGACCTGGGCTAGCTGTTTCTATATTAAGGTGCTCAGAGGCAGGGTATCAGGAAAGTGGCTCAGCTCGCCTGACCCGTCTCTACAGACGAGGACTAGGACTGCAGATGCAGGAGTTAGAAACCCTCTCCTGTCCCAGGCTCCTGCTTCTTCTCCTTATCGGTTTCGTGTAGCCTTGGAGCAGCTCTAAGGTGTTCAAAAAGACTGAGCTGCCTTTCAGCCAAGATCACAAGTGATGAAGTGTCAGGAGAGGATGTTCTTCGGACCCTTCCGGGGGGCAGAACCGGCTCTGGGAAGGGGCCGTGCCTGTGAGTACAGCCCCTGAGCTCCTCTGCCAGCAGCGAGGGGGGGCAACGTCTCCAGGCATTTCTGAGTCTGTGGGACACAGTGGGGCAGGCCGGTGGGGGGAGGAAAATAAAAACTTAAAGAAAACCCCTTAGTTACCCTTCCAGGTAACTTAGAGCTGGTAATTAAAGGAGTGAAGGTACGTTCTGCTTTATCCCAGCTCCTGCCTCTTCAGTGGAGGGAGGTTTGGATTATGCATTCCGATGTGTAACAAGGTCCACTGGTTTGGAACAAGAAGTCTGCCAAAACGCACAGCCTTGGAAGGGGGAGCTGAATAGGAGAGAGGTCTGAAGTTGCCTTGGTGCCGTTTCTGCAAGCGCAAGGAATATTAACAGCACTCTGTGGGAAAAAGCAGCCATCTCCAGCAGAGACGATGGAGAATGCAAACCCTGTTCCCCAAATATTTCCTTGGCTCTGATTTCCCTTTGCCAGGGGTACTTCCCGATTGCCACTCTGGGAAGAAAAATCTAAGCATGGCAATTTGGTTTCTCGAGTCACGTAACCACGGCTCTTTGAATAAGGTTTCAGGAGCACGTTAGAATGGTACAGGCTGTTTTCAGAAGTGCTGTCCCCTGATTGCACGGGTAAGTAAACTTCCCGCTGTGCTGTCTCCGATGTCTACCTAACATCTCCAGGCACGAAGTGTGCTGGCACAGGCAGAGGGGCTTGGAAACCCGGGCCGGCTGCCCAAAGAGAGCAGCCCCTGTGCGAAGCCCCCGTTCCAAGCCTCTGTTCCTGTCCAGTGTCCAGAGTTAGGCACTCAGCCACAACCAGCAAACAACCCCCCCACCCCGGGTCGGGACCATTTCTCTGTAATTCAAGGAAGACCTTTTCCGATTGCGTGAAGGAACACGCAGTGATGCCATCATCCGCGGAGTTCGGAGGTGATAGACTCGCTGCAACCTCAGTGAAACACAGTTAACGGCTCGCGCTCTGCCGGGGGCTGTGCACGGGTTTAGCTCGGATGGAGCAAAGCACCCAGCGATTTCAGCTCAGCAGGGGCTTAAAGTTAAGCATATGCTTGAGGCTTTTATGAATGACATAGAAAAGGAATATATTTGCTACAGAGACGCAAGTTTAATTCTGAAAAAGTGCATCTTAAAGAGGACACTTCCCGTGGACCCGGTGAGCTGCGCACCGGGGACAAACCTCTCACAAGTCCTCTCTGGACTCAGGATCTGCATTAGCTTTTTCTGTGTGTGTGTGTGTTTGGAACGAGAGAGATAACGATGCTCAGCAGAGGGGGTTGATTTTTCTTGCTTGTTTGTTTCTTAATCCTGGATTTTTTTCTGTGATTTCAGAAACACTGTCTGTTGCTGGGTGCTGAAGTGTCTAGTTAAAAAGACTGTGGCCTTTGTGTGCGTGGAGGTTGTACCACCTCTTTGCTGTTCCACGTATAAGTGCTTGCAGGAGTGTTTGTGCAGAGCTAAGCAAACAGATGAAAACATTTCTATGTATATAAAAATTTATTCAAACACAGATTTCAGTGTAACTATGTTTGCAACCTTTTACGATTTTCTTTGCACCTGTGTTCGAGTGCTGGAGCTCGACTGATCATGAAAGCAGATACTGTACTCAAATATGTCCAACAAGTTTCCCCGTCTACACTTGATTGCAAAACTCAGAATACCTGATTTGTCTGGAGTTGCTTTAGTTGTGTAGGTCTGCAAGATGAAAGCGATGCCAAGAGCAATGATAACCAGAGCGTGGTGGCAGGTTTTGTGCGTAAGCCATCAGCGTGGGCAAAGCATTAGAAGAATTCTGAGTAACACACTCATTCAGATATGTGAAGAAGATGTAATAAAAACCTATTAATAGGGAATTTCTGTTATGCATCACTCCCTCAGCTCTCCATGTACTTGCATGGAGAAACTTCGGAACAAATGTTGTGCTGACTGCAGTGATGGTTACCTGCATGTGCAGCCTCCTGGTACCTGCTAGAAGGATTCTCGCGATGCCATTTAAGGCACATCAGGCTTTCTCCAGCACTGGGAGACAGTGATTTTTGCCTTCAGATCATCCTCTCAAGCTGCCAGAGCCTAAAATAGCTCTCCTATTCACAGAGAAGCAATGGATGCAGTTCACATTCATTATCGGCATGTCATTCACAGTCCATGCACCCGTGGTAGCTTGTCCCTTCCTCTCACACCTCCACTTCTTCCTCCCCAGCTCGCTGAGGACAGCAAGGTGCCTGATGACATGGATTGCTCTCATCTAACCTGCAACCCACGTCAATCCGTTTGTCTGCCCCGGCAGCTGAGCTCAGTGATACGTAGGAGCATCGCAGCCTCTGCGGAGGTGGGAGCACCCATGGCAGGGCACGTCCACGAACACGGCAGTGCCATCAGCAAGAGCTGAGCCGCAGGCGACCAGCCACGCTGAGCACCTTGATTTTGGAACCGCTGAGCCTCTAAGAAGCTGCGACTTGGTACTGGGCTGAGAGCAGGACAGATCTGGGTCTGCCCAGCATACACCAGCAGTTACTAGCCTTGAGGGCTGGGCCACAATGGGAAGGCTGTAGAATGTGGTAGGGTAGGTCGATGGAGGAGACATGAGCAATTCATAAACACCTCTGAGCTAAAAGCACTGAGCGCTGTTTGCTCTGTAAGGTCATGTCCTCCCTTATTGAGAATTATTTGTATACCTCTTACTGGAGAAAACTTAGGGGAATTCCAGAAGCTCAGCCTGATTTGGCCATAAAGTCCTCCTGAAGGTGCATGACTTGTTACTGCCTGATAGCTTGCTAACATCCCCCCTCTCCAGTCGGAAGCAGCAGCATCGATGTGGGAACTCACTGCCGACCCCCGGAGCCACGGCAGCAAACCCCCACCCCGCAGCAAAGAGCCCCTCTGCCCCAAGCCCAGCAAACTCAGGGTGCGAGGACAGGGTCTCTTGGGAGCCCCTTCCAGTGTCCATCCTCCCCAACAGACAGCTTTCCTAACTCCAGCAATCCTTTGAACTACAGGCAGCATCCCAGCTGGGTGCTGGGCACCCAGGCAGAGCCCACCCCTCTCCCATGGCTCCTGTTAAGCTGTCACCCTCGCTCAGACACCTTCCCTGCACAATGTGGCCCTTTTCCTCCACAGGCCATACGTTTAGCTTTATGGAGGTGAAAAACACCGAACCACAGCAACAGCAAACTGCTCCATCCCAGACCTGCTGCTGCTGAACATCCCATGGACCTGCAGCTCCCGGCCGCACACCCATGCCCTCTCCGGCTGTTAAGACTCCTCACATGCTTTCGTGTAAGTGATGGAGAAAAGTGTCAGGCTGGGGAAAAGACAGATCACGAGTATTTCTGGCCCTGACATTTTCCTCCAGATATCTGGATTTCCATATATTTGAAAACCTAATATAAACAACAGAGAGAAAATTTGCATTTCGGGCAGTGAGGAATGAAAAATGGAGGCGGCGTAATGTATTGCTGCTCGAGGAAGAGGAATGACAGTGGTAAAGTCGAGCACACACGACAGCACCCAATCGGCTTGTGGCAAACTCATTTCCTGGCAGAATATAGGGTTTCATCTGCTGGAACATTTAATAGGCATCAAAGAAAGATCACTTCCCTCCTCTCAGTGCAGATTGAGAGCCTTCGCTCTTGCTTTATTTTTGCCATTTTATTAAACCCTTTATATAGTTTTAATACAATATGTATGATCCTCCTGAAAACAAATAAATTCTTAGGCGCTTCCCAGATTCTAAGGATTTCTAATGGTTACATATGTTTTATTTATATTTTCAGAGAGACATTAAATATGCGATGTGTAAAAATATGCAACAAAAAAAAAAATCCACTCTAATTTATTGCTCCATACAGAGCAACTTTACGTTATGGCGTTAATTTGCGGATCTGGGGAGCACCAGCCCAGGGAAGGGGCTAAGCCCCTTCCCACCACATCCAGGGTCACTGCCTTGACCGAAAAGCCCTGAGGTGCCCCCTCAGGGACTTGTAGTCTTCACTCAGCTGGGCACAGGGACTTGACCAGGGCCATTCCCAGCTGGGTCAGAAGGAGAGAGCTGGGAGCAGTGGGATGCGCTCCGAAAGCTGTACACAAACACACAGGACTGACAAACCTTCTCCCGGACTGCAAGTGCCCAGTTACTCCAAAGCAGCATCATGTGTTTAGCCAGAGCTAAACGTCCCTGTTCCTCACACCAGTTTCCACGTCACGTGAAGAAATGGCGAACTCTGAGCCAGCTGAACGCACTTGGTGCCTGGCTGGGCTGCAGGCACTCCTCTCATCACACAGAAAGCCGTACATGGGAGCCCTGTGGATCCCGAGCTCCCGTTTGATTCATCTCCAGCACAACTGACAGGCTTGTGATGGCCACCACCGCACACGTGCCAGGGGACCAAGTAGATGAAAGCTCTTAGGAAAAGTGCTTTCAGCACTGTTACACGCAAAGGGGGCTCGTGTGGAAAGCCAGCTGGGTGATGGAACACCCTGGGCTGACAGTAACCAAGCTTTTCTGTACATTTTGAATTCCATTTCCCAAAGCCAGCAAGCCTGTATGAGGGATGGGATAGGAGGAGGAGGAGGAGAGAGCACAGGATAATTTTTGATGACTGTATTCAGCAGGTCTGGAAGCAGAATGTCTGGTGAACCTTAGTTGTGGCTTGAAGCAGCCTTTTGCTCTGAGGTTCCTGTATTTAAGAACCAGAGAAACGCATCAGAAGGTTTTCAGAGGTTCATCAATTCTGATCAGGTTCAGTCTGGACACAGGATCTCTCCAGCTCAGGCATATTCTTGGCAGGCAGCTCCTACCCCCGAAATACACAGGCACACAAACACACTGGCGTTCGCTGTGCTCGTGTCAATGATGCCTGCGCTCTTGCAGAGGGGAACTCGCTGCTGAAGAACTTGTTCCCTTGCACGTAGACCTGCCTGTTGTGGTGCACGGGTCTGCAGAGGGGTGGAGGGTGCCCTGCACTGTCGTTAGCACGATGACCTGGAGCATGCCCCTTCAGTCTGCCTCCTCAGTCCTTCCCAATCTGAAGCCCAAATCCTGTTTGTGACATTACATTTATCCTGCAGCACCCAGCTGTGATAGCACAAAAAAATCCTGGCTCAGGCTGGGCAATGGTCAGAGATGATTCAGACCATCCAGAGCAGATGAGATCTCATCACAGAAATCAATCTGCAGTTAAGAGATATATGGACAGGGAAGACCAAGTATCCACGGGTTTCACCAGGAGGCATCACGAGGCTTTTTATGCCACTGAAGAGTGGGCTGAGCCTGCACATGCATATTAAGAAAGCCCTAATTGCATATTACGGATCCATAACTCTTCTACACGGTAAACAGCCTCATGTCAGGGACATGACAGAGACTTTCACAGCCTTTCTATCTTGGGCACTTTACAGTTATTTTTAATACCATCGGAGCAATAAGACATCCATAAATCCCCCCCCGATTCCTCCTGAGGAGGCAGGGAGGTGGTGTCACCGTTCCCCACATTTCTGGGTGCGGCAGAAGGACCCACAGCCCGCGCACACGTTGCCTTTCTGATGCACGGATTATGCTGAATACATTATTTTTGGTCTTGTGAGCACAGTGATGTGAAGTGACCTACTGGTTAAGGGTAACCTGTGTTAACAGAGCTGTAGTCATGTTGATTCAGAATATCTTTCATGTGTGTCCTTTAGAAAAATGTATTTGCAGACAACACGGCCAGAGCTGGAGCGGCGGGTGCCTCCTAAGACGGTGTGTGACACACGCTTGTACTGCTTGGAAGTCATTAGTGCAGACACAACAGTACACGAATAGAAGGAAACGCTACGTTAGCCTCCAAGATGCTGGCTGGCCTCCTCGCACCGTGGTCACGTCGAGGTGGCAACGCTGGCTGTGTGCAGGCTCACTCTCATTGCTCTGCCTGCAAATCCGGGCTTTCACCCAAGCTTTTTTCTCTCTTGGAGCTCTGCATATTCCACCAGGGAGCTCCGAAAGGCCCAGAAAGGATGGATTCTGTATGTAAAGCCATGCCTGAAGCCAGGTGTCAGTTCTGAATCCGTATGAGGCTAGAGACCTGAGCTCTGCGGTGAGAGAGCTCTCAGGTTGCTGGCCAAAACAAAAATAACGCAATCACAAAAGTTAGCTTTCTAGTTATCCCAAAACGAAAGTGATAGGAAAATGAAAAGGCAACAGAAATAATTCCATTGTCACTAACCAAATGCTTCATTTTGTTTTCAGGCTTATCTCTTTACATACACACCTGTATTTTTAAAAAGAAAATGATTTAAAAAACCCAACACAATATCTTTTTAAGGACCATAAAAAAAACTTCCCAATTTTTTAAACATATTTTCCAATTAGCTTTGGGATGAAATCATTTACAAAGTTGATAACTTTGGCTGTCCCCAAGCTTGCTTGGAGAGGAAGCTACTCGCCCACCACTTCGATCAAGGCTACCGAGAGGTGCTCGCCGTGCTGCGTTCTCTGAGCCGGCCAGCCAAGGCAGCCAGGACAGCCCCAAAGTCCAGCCTGGTGCTCCCAGCCCAGGCAGGCAGAGCATCCCCATCCCTTGTGGCACGCAGAAACTTCCCCACAGACTCCCAGCCCACAGCAAAAGGGCAGATGAAAGAGAAAAAAAAAAAAAAAGAAGCAGCAAATTAAAGTTTTTGCCAATGTTTTTCTTACATGGCTTAAATTCCAGAGTTAGAGATGAGAAAGTCGCCCTCCCTGACTATTCAGGACCTGGAAGCAATTTTCGATGACTGCAGCGAACGTGCAAGCTGCGTCTCCCCGCGCGGGCTGGTCAGCAGATGGGGAGGTGGCAGGATGCCCAGCCAGAGCTGGCTGCTGGCCACTGGTGGGGAAGGAGGGGGCAGCGCTCGCCCCTGGCTCAGCTGCACTCGCCTCCTGCCATAAGCAGCTGGACACGGTGTATTTTCCACCATCACCCCCTGGCACCCAGGAAATCCCTCGCCTTCTGCTTTCCTGGAGGGAAGTCCAGCACCCCAGGAAAGCTGCTGCAAACTCCCACCCGGATGGGTCCAGAAGGCAGGAGAGGACTGGGGAGAGGTGCCTGAATCCCGAGGCAAGAGGCATCTTCCCCACAGGGTCGGTCTGGCAGCAGGGCACAGCTCAGGGACAGCCCAGCTGCCTCAAGCATGTTGAGCACCGGGGCCGTTCCCCCACCGCAGCTCCTGGGCTTGCCTGTGCTGCCCATTCCAACACGCTTCTTGCTGACGGCCCGAACATCACCAGAGACCAGGCGCAAGCATCCCAACTCTGAACCTGGTTTGCTCACTGACAACTGGTCAAGCGCATGGAGCAACCCCCAGCACCACAGATCCTCCAGACATCACCTCGGAGCCGGTCCAGAGACCTCAGCTTGCAAAGCCCCCGACACCCCCGCTCTGCCCAGCACCCAGCCACAGCAGCCCCGAGTACAGCCAGGGTTAGCAGGACAACAGTGAAAACAAAGTGAATCCTTAGACCCTAATACTGGCTTCAGAGCCCCAAACTGCTCCACGCCAGCGAAGCCCTGTTCCTCCCCCCTCTCCGGAGCACACTCACCCCCCAGCCCGGGGACACTCGCTGCCCTCTCAGGCTCTGTGCCCAGGGCTCAGCAGAGCCAGCAGCTTTCCTCGTTAGCCAGGGCACCTATGCAGGGCAGGTGGCAGGCTGTAGTGGACCAGAGCTGCTGTACCCCCAAGGGCTTTGTGTGAGCTGGGCCCGCAGCAGGGTGCAGGCAGGGTGCGGGCAGGGTGCGGGCAGGGTGCGGGCAGGCAGCTGGGCTGCGGCGGTCCCCGGGGCTCAGGGTCTGGTGGGACCCAGCCGTGCTGGAGCATCTTCGCGGGGCACCTGCCCTGCCCTGCAGAAGTGCTGGCCAGGGTCACCTGGCTGCCTGGCTTGCCCACCCCAGGTCCTCTTGGCAGGGGAACGCTGCTACTTGCTTGTTATGAAAAGCAATCACTGCCAATTAATTTCTTCCCCCTCCTGAGTTTTTCAATTTGACTCTAACGGGGGTGCTGAGCAGACAAGGCTCTCCCTGCATGGAGAGGCAGCAGCGCCCAGCCAGAGGCTAATTCATGGCTCCATGGAGCAGCTCTAGCGATCCCAGGCAGACAGACTCATACGTGTCCTTGTCCTGAACAGCCATACATGATCCTAGACCTGTTGCCAGTAAGGAATACCCAGTCCCTAAAGGGATCATTGGTTACATTGTCTGGAGAGGCTTCCTCTGCTGTCAGATCCAGGAGGCAACAACGAGACTGAGGTGTCTCCTCTTCCTTGGCCCCTTTCCTTCATAGCCCACCACGAAGTGAGAGTGGGGATATGACACAGCACTGGTAGAGCATGGATAAAGGAAGATGCAATCTGAGTGAGCCAAGACCACGTGTGAGATGTTACTGCTCTTTTCACTGCCAGAAGCGTTTGCTCCCACAAGGGCATCTCAGCCCTTCCAGCAGGGAAATTGCCCAATGTTTCTCTGAGAGCTTCAACCTGTCCATGCCTCTCCTCACCTGCAGTTCAGCGGCTTCCCCCCAAAATCCACCGGTTTGGGAGCAGCTTTCCTGCCTGCTGCCCAGGGAGGCTCAGTGCCCACCAGCTCCATCCCTGCCTGCACTCCGACACCGGGATGGAGCCGGGCTCAGCACTGCTGCCGATTCCGCATGCCGCATCCCACTGCCATCGGGCAAGGCGTTTGCTGCAGCTCAGCAAAGCTCAGCAGAGCTACCGAGCAGTGTTTAGCTTTCCAGGTTTGCAGTTGGAATGATGATTCTCATCACCACTTGAATTTAATTTAAATGGTTTGCTTCTGCTTTCATTTTATTGGCACCCATTATATCCCCCTTGTACCTCTGGCATTTCCTTAATAGTCTTTTGACTCATCTGCTCTCAGGAGGAGAAACATTTTTTACAAGAACAATATGAAGTAACAGTTATAAAATCTGTAGCCTGGTGATAAATGTTAAGGACTCATATTCTTTTATTGGAAATTGCTGTCTTTCAAATGTTTAACAGATTTGTAAAAATAATTTCTCCAAAAGGTTACGGTTCTATTGAACTCCATTAGAGAGAGGCTGGGCTCTAAATCACGCGCTGCATCCCGGAGCCCGCGCGCGGGGACACGCCAAAGTCATAACTTTCTCCCTTCATACACAACATCGCCTGGCTCCTCTCCAGCATCATTCCATTTCCAGGACACTTTCCTTGACCCTCGGGTCCCTCCGCCGCAGCCGAGGGGGTGCGCCTGCCGGAATCCAGGCGTGAAATGATGAAGGAATGGGGCTGCGGTGGCTCCGGCTGCGCTAGGACCTCAGATGTGAAATCGCCACTTTTTTTTTTTTTCTTCTTTTTTTTTTTCCCCCTTCTCCTCATCCCGGCCTGTCGCATGCCGGGCGGAAAAGATTGTATTTATCACCTGTCAGGGCTTGGCAGAGCTGAGTTACGTGGAGCAGGACAGCATAAAATTATCATACACAAGCATGAAATTACAAAATCGCTCGGAACTGAACAACAAAATTATTTCATTTCTGAGGGAGGCCATTCCATTTTTTAGTCGTGACACCTCAACTGCCAAACTTTGAATTGAAATTGAGTGTGAGGTGCATGGAATATAGACAGCAATAACAAGCAAAGGCATGTAAACTAGCCATGCAAATACACTACATTAATGGCCCCAGAAACCTCCCACAGGAGATATGTAACTAAATAAATGTCACATGTCCCAATAACTCAACTTTTCTTATACATTGTGAAATGAATTATGCTGCAATCGGAGCTCAGGCTGCTCCTGGTGACGGGACTCCCATTTGCCTGGCATTCTCCTGGACTGCATATGGTTTTTGCTTTTCCTCTCCCAGCATTTGTTATCAGAGGTGGGTAAACACCGCAAATGTTTGAGGCTGCGAGGGGGATGCAGCAAAGCAGAATGCGGCTCCCTCAACTGCAATTTGGTGACGATATACCCAGCCTTTGTGAGAACTTCCCCGCAGCTGTTCAGATGTGCAGGCAGCAAGGAACGATGTTATCGCATCTCATCCAGACTATAAAATCCCCCGGACCTGCGGAGCAGAGCTAACGTTTCTATCTCGCCATTGCAACCGGGTCTCAGGGCTGCTCTGTATGCACCGGAAGGTCTTGCGGAATCGCGCAGGGTTTATTAGGCTGCTTATGCAAGCCGGGCATCACGCAGGGAGGTAACAGCAGCTCTCTTCCCGGTTAGCTTCCTCACCAGGGAGAGCTCGGCCGGCGAGCCCTCGCTCCGTCAGGGAACAGACACCGGCAGTAATTGTGGCGAGGAGTAAAAGAGCAGTTCCATTTTATTGCAACTAGTAGCATCCTGATGACTGTAGGCAAGACGGTCCCAGAGGAGCAATATTTTATAAACACTACTTGTGTCAAAGCTTATTGTGTGTTTGCCTGACTTTCCCGGGGGACAGGAGCCCAGGGTGTAAATAACACGGCACCTTCCCCGTGCCGGCCCAGCGCTGGGTGCCGGCACGCTGCCTGCATGGCCGGCTCCTCGATGGGGCTGGGGTCTGCCTGGCCGGGCAGCAGGGAGCGGGCAGGAGCTGCCGGACAGGGCGGGCATTCAGCAACTGCCTCCGCTGGGGAGGAGGCAGCGCCATCCATCACGGGGGGAATGGATTTGTCAGCTCCCTCGGCGGCGCTGATGGGCTGTGCGGGGTCTGAGCAGAGCAAACCAAATGAGATGTTAAATAAAATTAAAGACAGAGTGAAATAGCAGCCTGGGATTGGGAGAGACACCAAGCTGCCTCCTGCCAGGCCGGATCACCCACCCTGGAGGCACCGCAGGCTCCTGCCGTTGCTTTTGCTGGTTGCTGCCTGCATCCCTGCCTGGCCGGCCAAGGGAGGATGCCCTGCACAGCCACGGGGGCCAGGACACACAGGAGGCAGCTGGGGAGGCCCCGAAGGCTCTGAGTGTCAGTAGGTCCTCGAATCCCCTGACAGCCAGGTGTGATGCAGGATCTCCCACTGAGACCCCGGGAAGGGACGCACGGAAGGCCTGCTGCCGGCATCCCCATGGAGCAGACAGGACAACTACAGCAGGGCAAGGTGGGGCTGGGACCAGAGGCACTGGGAGCCCAGAGGGGAAAAAAACCAGCTGTTGAGGGGACTCTGGCCAGAAAAGCTTGTCCATCCTTCCTGTTGTGGTTTGGGCTGGATTGGCCCAATCAGGTGGAACGACAGATGCTCTCTCTCTCCTGCTCCGCTTCCAAGGGAGGCAGGAGAGAGAGAGAAAAAGAGAGACTTAAGAGTTTAGAAGGAACTAAACTACTTTAATGAAATATTAATAATAAAAAGAAAATAATGAAATACATACAAAACCGTATCAAGCTCCCGGGATGACAATCACACCACCAGCAGGTACTGGGGAAGTCCCAGACTGGACCCAGTGACAGATGGGAACTGGATTCCAGATCCGGATTCAGGATCGGGATCAAAGGCAGACAAACAGACAGAGTCCTCCTCGGACACCAGCCATCGAAGAAAGAGGGCTGACCCTTTGATCCCTCAGCTTTTACACCGAGCATGAGGCAGATGGGATGGAACACCCTGTGGGTCAGTTTGGGGTCACCTGTCCCGTCCGCTCCTCCCCGCAGGTGCGACCCCTCTACGCTTTTCCGCTTCCCACCCTCCAACGGGGCAAGGAACAAAGTTGGCTGCCCTTGGCTGTGACAGCCATAGGGATCAGCAAGAGCCTCTCTGCATCCCATTCCTTGGCACCAACTGTAAACGTGGGTCTGATCACTCCGAGAGAGAACAGTTTCTGCACAACGTGCTGGTCATTTCAGCAGTTAGAAGAGGCTTAGCTAAAAAGTAAAGTTACTGAACAAAATCGGTCCTGTTTTACATCAAACTGGGACAACAAGCCTTGAACCTTGTTATATCCCCAGCGCTATCGCTCTGGCTTCAGGCAGTCTTGCAGAAGACGTAACCCTCACGGCAGGTCCCTGCTTCAGTGGCCTCATGGCCCCGTGCTGTGCCAAGCTGCTGCAGGGCTGGGCCAGGACTTGTACAGCGAATTGCATCCCGTTCCCTGCCCTCTCCTGCAGCCCGGACACCAGCCCAGACCCCTCCCTGCAGCCCTGGCAGCATCCCATGCTTTGTCCCGCATGTGCCAGCAGTGAAGAGGGGGAGCAGAAGAGTTTGTTGCAGTTTGCGATGAAGACAATAGCAGATCCATCAGAGAAAGGAGAATAAGCCAGTCATCAGGGCCACAGACTAGAAATCCCAATTGTCCCAGTCCCGGATGGGGAGATGCTGACCCTAGGATGGTCCCCCCCGCCCCAGCACCTGCGGCCGTGCCCGCTCTCAGCTGGGGCTGACCCCAAACTGATGCAGGAGGTGCTGCCAGTCCTCCTCTGCTTTTTGGTGCCCTGGCACAGGTGACCTTTTCTTAGCCATGCAAAAGAGGGTTTACACCCCCCACCTTTCCCGCACTGCTGTGGTCCAGACACAGCCATGCCTGTGCCATCCAGGGTATGTGCAGCCTGGGTATTTAAACTGGCAACCAAAGCAGCCCGAAATGCCATCCTGGGGATGGGAAGAGGACAGCCTGTTCCCAGCAATAACGTAGGTTAGAGAGAGCGAGCTCTCACCAGGCTGAACATCTCTGATCCTTTCACAGAAACTTTTGATCTCTGCTTTTGTAAGGGTCAGAATTTCCAACTGGAGCCCAAGAAGCACTGGAAGGCGGCCTCGTGCGACAGGGAGTTTCAAGAGAACAGAGATTCCTGGTGATTTATGATGAAGGAGGCAAACCTGGCCTTTGCTTCTCCCAGGCAAGCCTTTGATGCTGCCCCTTTAATCCTTAGCCACCTGGTACTAATTATAACTGTAAGATAGTCTTTATATTTAATTAAAAACAAGGAAATGCTTCTCCATATAATGAGAAGCCTCCGGCAACGGACCCTGTCTTCTCCCCCCACCAGGTTATGCTCTGGTATCCATCCCCTCTCGTTTCCACTTGAACACAGAAGCACAGGAGCCACTGAGGAGCCAAAGGAGCATCCTCCAAAGGCAGTGCCGGTCCACCTGCCCCAAGCTCGTCACCTGCCCCGAGCTCGTCACCTGCCCCACACTCACTGGGGCATTGCCACAGCTTCTGACCAAAGGTCCTGGAGCAGGAGGCCAGGACCCCCCTCATGAACAGCAGGATGGCACAGAGAGTGTGGGGCTGGCCAGAAATTTCCACTCCAGGCTTTCTGGAAGTGGCTGCAATTGCATTCTGCACCTCTACCTGGAAGACCCCGGGGAGCTTTTGCCGGCATCTGCCCAGCTCAGCGGAGCTCGGGTGCAGCCCTGGCAGGTGGGGCGACAGGGGCAAAGCCAAGGCACCGTGCGAGGGTGGGTAGGACCAAGTGGTTCCTGTCCCAGGGCACCGATCCAGGCACGGGACAGAGCATCTCCCTGCTCTGCAGTGGAGGACACCACAGCAAGTCCGTCGAGGAGCGGGAAGAGAAGGAGATGGAGGGGTAGTGTGGGAAAGGCGGGGGCTGTAAACTCTCTTTCACATCACTAAAAAAAGGTCAGCTGTGATCAGGTGGCTGGCACAATGAATGCCAGGGCACTGAAAAGCAGAGGAGGAGATCTCAGCGTGGCTCCTGGTGGTCCCCGAGGCCGGCACAGGGCGTGGGAGGCAGCGGGCGATGGAGATCAGCAAGTGCGGAGCCTGCTCTGCAAAGGGGAAGGAGAGGCTGAGAAATTATAATCAGTTTAAGTCAGTGCAACTTCAGTTCCCAGAAAAATATTGGAACAAATGATCAAACAAACTATTTATAAGCACCAAGAAGATAACAGGGTGAGTAGCAGCCAACATGGGTTTGTCAAGAACAAATCGTGGCAAACCGATCTAATTTTCATCTGCGACAGGGTAATAGGCCTTCTGGATAGAAAAGAAGCAGTAAATGTCATATCTTGACTTTAATAAGATTTTTGACACCGTCTTATATGACATTCTCACAGGCAAGCTGAGGAATCATAGTCTAGATGAAAATACTATTTGGTGAGGGCAAAACCAGTTGAAAAACTGCAGTCAGAGACTAGTCGTCGATAGTTTGCTGTTGAAATGAAAAACTGTTGAATAGGTCTATCTTATATCCATTGCTATTCAGTATTACTGACCTATATGATGGAAAAAAATATAATTATTAAATTTGCAATCTTTGAATGCATTAGAGGGCAGAATCAGAATGGCAAAGGTCTTTAAAAATGCTAGAGATTATTTGAGAAAAATAGGAATTTATCTTATGGATCCAGGTGTAAAGTGCAGCCCTTGAAGTTCAGTGTAATTGGGGAATTACTGGTGTGAAAGGAAGAAAGGATCCAGGCATTTTTCCAGATCACAAGTTGAACTTAGACTGACAGTATCATGATGCTGAAGGAAAGCAAAAGAGTTGCAGGAATTTATAAAGACAAATGCATCATATGTGATGGGCAGGACGCAATTGTTCTCAACAACTCAGCAATGACAAGGAGCAGCTCAAAGACTGTTCCGGGTTTGGGAACATGGACCACCAGGATAAAGTCCACGGGTGAGCAAGGAGAAGGATCAGAGATTTGTAATACTTTGCCTGAGTGAGGGGGGTGGATAAAAGTCTACAGAACTCATGTCTTCCTGTTTGCATCCTCTGCGATGCTTCCTCTGCTGGGTGCAAAACACTGGTCCTAGGCAGGGAAATGTTGGGAACGGCTTCAGCAGCTCCACATGCGGACAGTCCCCGTGCTTGGACCTACCAGAGCACACAGAGCTGTGCTGGGTGTGATTTCATTGCTAGGCTCCCGGGATAGCCCCCCCCTCCAGAGCACTCCCCAGGCTGATGTGTGGTCCCCGTGCGGCAGGTGCGTTCATGGCAGACCACCCGGGAACAGGGTCCTTCTCCCACCGCCGCCGGCCAGATCTCTGCAAACACCCATCGCCTCTGCCGGGCTCCGGTGCGGCTGCTTCCCCAAACAGCCAGCCCAAAGGAAAACCAAATGAGCGAGGGCAAAAGGCACATCTCACCACGATGTGGAGAGGTCGGGGGCCTCGGGCCAGCACCCCCCTGCAGACAGTTAACAGCCTCTAAGCACCAAACCTTTACCACTGTTATTTTTAGCAAGGTTGGAAATAATACACAAGTCCACAGCGAGGGGAAGGGAAAAAACACAACAGGGGAAAGGCTGGCAGGGCCCTTGGTCCTGTCCTGCGGCCGCTGATCCAGCGGGAAGGAGTGGCTGGTGCCGGAGCTGTAGGGACGGACAGAGTTCAGTGGGTGAAATGGCTTCGGGAGAGCAAAGGGCAAGCTGGGAGCGTGACACCTCTTCCCTCTGCCCCGCGGCCGGGGCACGTCTGGCAGGGAGAGGCAGATGACAAAAAAAATCCCTGCTGCAAGCAGACCACAGAGCCCCCTCCCCTGCCGAAACCCCGGCCCCTCGCCGGCGGCGGGGCTCCGCGGGCGGCTGCTGCAGCGCTCGGTGCAGATGTGCCAGGAGAGCCTGTCCACAAAGAGTTAAACCCTGCTTCGCCAGACTGTGAATTCTCAGCGAGTCTCCCACATGCAGCCAAACAACAGCTTGACATTTTCCATCCTTCACGAGAAAGACAAAGGCGTGAAGATATTCCCATGATTCCTTTCTGCATGCCTAACTATGAGCTCAGGTGCAGCAGCATTTGCCCTGGACCGGCCTCATCAACATGAAGGGCGAACTCATCGTTTCTGCATCTTTCCTCGCCACTGCTTGATTAATTGGCTCACAACGATGCTGGCTGAATACCTAATGCTTCTCCTGTCCCTGTTCTTTCTTCACAGCCTTTTGCTGCATTTACATATACTTTATATTCCATAATTTTCACACACACAAAAAAATGGGAGCACATCTCAGTAATTTGATGTAATGACGGCATGTCACCAAAAAGAGGAATTAGAAAAATCTGTAGGTATTTAATTTATTCTTGTTTTTTTCAAGTAGATCTCTCTGAGAAAGGCATTAATATTCATGTGCATGAAAAAAAGTACTCTCGAAAGGAAATTTCCAGCATTTTAGTTTAAATTAAATACATTTTTAAAGAAACAATATTTAACTAATAATGCTTAAAGGCAAAATTAACAAAAGTAGCAATTTTTACCTACCAAAGCAAGGTTTTGTCTCAGGGGTTTCCAGTAAAACTGCCCTCACAAGAAAACAGCATGCTGCTTTTCTGGGGAAGGATTCAATGAGTCCAAGAGGGAGGGAATGGAGAAAGGAAAGACCTTTTACGTTACCCTCTCTGTAATTTTTGCTTAACGGTATTTCAATAACACACCGCGCTGGAGAGCGCTCAGCAGGGTTCTCAGCTGCCCAGGCCCCAGGAGCTCCCCCTTGGACGCGCAGCCAGTGTCTCACCGGGACTTTAATGCAAAGTCTGGGGGTGCTGGGGCGTGGTTCCTATTTCTTCTTCTTTTTTTTTTTTTTTCCAATTAAACACAAGAAAGGGAAAAATAGAAATCAGAGAGGCGATTTTGTGGGAAACAAGCGCAAAGCGTTCAACAAACGAAACACCGTGACTGACACGGATGGTAATTCCCCCCAGTTAACTCCAACTCTGCTTATCAGGACCAGAGAGAAAAATGGCAAAAATAAACATCAACTTTTTTTCCAGGAATTCACGGCAAGAGGCAGCCCCGACTTGATAGGAGCTGGCAGTGTTTATGGAGGTGTTTTGAAGCATTAAGGTGGTCAAGGAGGAGTAAGAGTGGCATGAACTGGGCTGGATTTCGTGGCAGCCCAGTTTACCCAGGCGGCTGTGGTTGCACCGAGGTCGGTGCTGGCATGAGCAGGCTTGGCTGGAGGAAAACATGGTGGGAACAAGGGTCTGGAGCCAAACGGGATGTTTTCCATGGTGGCATCCCGATGGCTTCAGCGCGTGGGTCCGAGCAGCCTGGCCTGGCCCTGCTCCACCCCAGCACTACCGGGAACTGGCACGAACTGGAGGAAAGCACACATGGTCAGACAATTCCTTAATGCTTTGCCCCACCTGGCCGGTCACACCCAGCCAGGGCTCCGAGCACCCTTGGGGTGGCAATGGCCAGCCCCACGGTGCACCCAGCCCCGCGGGGCAGCGAGCAGCACCCGGCACCGCTCCACCAGCGGCTGAAACGATCCACGGCGAGAGGAGGCTTCAAGGATGCACGTCCTTGAAAAGGAAAAAATAAATCTTCAGAGCTGGGATTGCCTGTAAATTCTTCCTTGTTAGCAGGGTTGGGAACCACCTGGGAGCTGGGCAGGGCCTGACTCTGCCCCGCTCCCCGCCGGCTGCCCAGGGATGCAGCTGGCGAACACCTCCCTTAAAGGATGCTGGTTGGGTTTCTGCAAACACTTTGGCTCTCCTGCCTGCCAGTGCAAAACCGTCTTAATCTGGTCTTCAGGAAATAAAACTTCCCATCTTTGTCCTGGCACATTACGAAAAGATTATCCCCTGGATTAAATAAAATTATAGGGTTTATTTCTCAAGTGTGAAAGCCTGAGCCTGCCAGAGGCAGGGGCTGGATAAATGATGGGAACGGTCCCCGCTGGTGGGAGAAACCCGCTGAACGCCTCGCCATTAGGCAGGGCTGCACAGGCGGGCAGGAGCTTCGGCAAGGTTTTAAATTGGTCTCCTGATATTTTATGAAATAACTTTTTTTTTCCTAAAGTACTTCTT
Source organism: Burhinus oedicnemus (assembly GCA_008921705.1). NCBI lineage: Eukaryota > Metazoa > Chordata > Aves > Charadriiformes > Burhinidae > Burhinus > Burhinus oedicnemus. The sequence goes on from VFFE01006219.1 coordinate 195,865, forward strand.
GATATTTTTATGTTTATATATTTTAACTTAGGATCGGACTCATAAAAAATACATGAGGAGTAAGTGGTTTCTGCAAATGTTTTATACATGATTTGGGAACAGATACTATTCAAAGAGAGGAAGAGAATATTCCTTTTTATACCAGCCGCGGTGAGGAGGCAGCAGGGCTGGGGTGGCCATGGGGGAAGGCGGGTGCCCTGCACCGGTGAGGGGGTCCCACGGACACAGAGTTGCTGTGGCCACTCAACAGCACCAGGTGGGCAACGTGGCATTCCCCAGCATGCCCAGCCCGAGGTGCCCGTCGGACACCCAGGAGCAGGAGGGGTAACCCCACCGCCACGGCAAATACACAGGTCTGCAGAGCCACGCTTTCCCCGACCCTTCAGGTTTTCCAGCCAAAACAGGAGCCAGGGGATGGGCAGCGCGCCTGGCCCTGCAAGGGAAAACCTCGGAGCAACGGGTGCCACGCGAAGGGCAGGGAACACATCCCATCCGACAGCGGCCACGGCATGGCCCATCGCAGGGACGCGACGAGCCGCGCACCTCCAGGACTGATGTTTGCTGCAGCGAGGGCAACTAAAGAGTTAATGCAATATTTCATTTGCTTCCTCCGTCGTAGCATACATTATCTTTTTTGACTGTGTAATATGATGCAAAGTTTTTTAAATGATACAATTGTATTCTATTATATTCCACTCTTCAGGGAGATTTTAGGCTCATTTTTTGCATGAATGATACTCGCTCGATGCATTTCAATACTGACACAGATAGCACTGTAGGCACACACAGCAGATAGGGTTATAGCAAGTGCACAGATAAATGCAAAAACATATGGCAACATGAGGAAACTCTACATTTTTTATTATATAAAAGCAGAACTCGTGTTCCCGGATACAGTGTGCAGGATCTGAAAGATGGAGTTACTGTCTCTTTCAGATGGATTTTTATAGGATTTGCTTAAAATAAAAATCTAAGCAGGGATTCTGTGCAAATTTTCCCCTTTGGAGAATTGAACTGTGAATCAAATTTTGCCTGATCCACAGATAAAAATCAGTTTGTGGGTTTCGTCTCTGGGTCTCTGGTGAGCATTTGTCCAGCTTAACTGAATTTAGCATAATCTCTGCTCAAATGAGGCCCTGGGGTGGCAGAGCAGGGCGGGGAGCAGGGACAGTGCCTCGCACAGCCTGGGACAGGGCAAAGCAGAGGGTTCACCCCAAAACCTCCTCCTCCTCGCCGTGGGGTGCATCCAGCCCCAGACAGCCCCATGGGAAGAGCAGAGGGCCAGCCGTGCCAGCATTCCCCAGCCCGCCGGGGCAGCACACAACACACGACCCCCCAGCAGCAGCGAGGACGAGGGGCTCCAAGGTGGGAGCAGGACTTCCTGTGGTGGCACGTTCCCAAGCTGGGGCAAAAGGCAGCATGGGGAAGCTTTCCCAGCAGAAAGCAGGCTGATGGACTGCTGCTAATATCTTGGAGGAAGACTGAGAAGGAGAAAAGTCATGTGTCCCCTTTTGGGCATTTCTTCTCCTTCTTCCTCCTCTTCCTGCCTGTTTCCAGGCCTGCCCCAGGGGAGCGTGCCCATATCCAAGACCATGCGTGGTCTGATGCCCACCGTCTGGCTGGAGGAGGCCATGGAAAGGTCCCAGAGGGCTGCCCACCCAGGCAGGTGGTCCAGTCGCAGCCCCTCACCTGCTCCAAGTCCCCCAAGAGGGACCGATCCTGACCATGACAGTACCTCCCTCTGCTCAGCATCCTCCAGATGGGAGCATTGCCCCACTGCGCCGGTGCTGGCTCGGGGTCCCCTTCAATGGGGTCTCCACCCCGCAGCGCTCCAGATGCAGTGAAAGGGAAGGACACGGTGAAGGCTGCCTGGCTGCCGGCGAAGGTCTTAAAAGAAATTATAGCCTGCATAAAAATATTCACTCCAGCCAAGGGCCTTAAAACATTCCCCTGAGCATTGAACAGTGACTGAAAGTATATTACTGTGCACTTAAGGTTACTGTAGTAACCCAAGGTCAAATAGCAGCGCGTTATATCCAGATGACTCGGGGATGGATTTGCTTCAGTGCTGGATGGTAACAACGGGGGAGGCAGAGGTTTCACCAGGCACTGGAATTTAACTCAATATTCAATTTACCCTGGAATCAATTTTGATGGAGTACAATTCCCATTTATAATCCCAGGTTATTGCCAGCACTGTCGTTTGATTAGACACCAGCAGACCCAGGCCAAAGGCATCCCTAGCTCCCCCACCCTGTGTCAGGGCAAAGGATCGCCCGTTCCCTATGGCCCACCCCATGCTGCACCCCGGCTCACGCCTGGCACCCCAGCCCTTCGAAGGGCCACCCCATCCAGCGGGGCTCTGCGGGACCCTCGGGTGCAGCCAACCCACCTCGAGCTTTTCCCTCCCTCCTGGAAGCTCTCCTCTCCCTCTGCACAGCTCGACGTTTAGAGATGATACAGAGGGGCAGAAGAGATGTAATATTTCTCTCTTAACTTTAAGTTCCCATGAATTTAGAATTCTTTTCTCTGAGGGGCTAATTATATAATTTCAATGTTTACTCTGTGCAGACGGATCTTGTAAGATGGTGCCCCAGGGACATGAGAGCTGGATTTAAACCCTAGCAAGGTAGCACTTGCCGGATAGCTTTATGGCACGACTCGCATCACAACCTGCTGCCTGTTCATTTGTTTTGCAGGGGTATCTGCCGCTGGTTTTTTCCCTCCGCTGCCTTTGATTATTGGTCATTGATGCTTCATTTCCTCATTGCAGCTTCAAAGACAAACAAACCGCTCCCTGCTCGCCCCGTGCTGTACACGGCTCTCCTCCCCAGGAGCCTCTGCCACTTTGCCCAAACTGCGCCATTCCCGCACTTCCGCACCCATACGTGGCACCGACCCACAGCCAGAGACCTCCCAGCTGGGGCTGCAGCTGCTCCTACGAGGATTTCTTAGTGCCGACGGGCTCTGGTGGCCCAAGGGCCCCCTCCCTACTGGGAGCCCTCCCAGGCACCCATGGGATAACATGGTGGCCTGGAGCGGGAGACCCACCTCATGGCTCATGGGCAGCTCCTCACCCCCTTGCTCCAGGCTCTGCCCAAAGCCAGATCCTTCAGCTCCCAGAGCAAAGCTTTGCTGTGAGCAGCCATGCCCCATCCCCAAAGCCCAGGGGAAGGGTGGACCAAGACTGACGGCTCCTGGCACAGAAGAGCATATTTCTGGTGGGCAAAGGTGAGGTCAGTTCAAAGCCTGTATTGCCACGAGCATCCCCCGAGGCTGCCCCATCCCAGCAGAGAGCCCACGGGGAAGGGGCTCGGCTCGCCACGGGACACACGCCCCCAGCCCCGATGTTGGCACGCAGGGGTGCACACCACAGCTCCCCCCAAGTCCAGCGCACCGGCAGTACCCTGCTGCTCCCAGACATGCCTGGGGACCTTCCCTGTGGCTGCCACCACCACCAGTGACCTGCACCACAGCACCCCAGACCCTCCTCGCTGCAAGGGCAGTGGAGGAGAAGAAAAGGAGGAGCAGTTCACGCTTCTGCCCAGGATACACAAGATGAGAAACATGTCATCAGACTTCAGCCTTCTTCCCTTTCCCCTTGGGAGTACGTTTCCCATAATTACAGGACCGAAGAAGCCATTTTTGCCTCTCGCTATTCACAGCTATTTATATTTAACATATTTAGGCTCCCTGGGTCAGAAATGGAAATTATTCTGCACCTAGCTCAACCTTAAAGTTACAATTGCTGCTTAGGAACCAAAGGCTGAATACAAAAGGGAAAGCTTTCAAAACTGCACAATTAATTTAACAAAACTAACAAACAAAAGTAGAGTGTGGGGAAAACTTTATCTTTCCTGTGGAACTAGGAGGGAAAGCAAAGGCAACGGGATTATCCATTTCCAAAGTTCACAATTCCCCCAGCCGCGCGCTGTCCCTTTAACCACTGCTAAATTGTTTTCTGACAGCCCTTGCTGCAATTTTATCCCCTGACATTTGATTTACATATGATCTTTAAGCACTACCACTGCTGTAATAGCTATTTGGTTAATATTCAAATCACTCTGTGATGTCACATACCTTGATAGGTCATTTCGCTGCGGCTTGGCAAAATGCATGTAAAAATAAATGTATAACTAATGAAATAAACTGATTAAGGGGAGAAATCAATCGTTTTACTGCTGTAGTGAAGATCTAGCAGTTAATTTAGCATGGATCTGCAAGGGTGCACGTTAATAGAACAGGCTCTCATCTAATTGGTGCCACAGTAAATGAAATACAGTAATATTCCATGATGCATTGGAAGAGTTCACTTCATTTTCTCTGCTCTTTCCTGATAACTGTTTACAGCACAATGGATTTTATTTATTTATTTATTTCCCCCCTGCACACCGTGGCAGAAACTTGCCGATCCCAGCAAGCCCGGTTAACCCGCCCCAATTAGCAAGTCTAACATTTTCCTTAGAATAACTTCTTTAATCAAGAACTGCAGGGTATGGGAGCAGCTATTTTTGTTTGTTTGAAGCTTTTTGAAGTTTTCTCCCCATCGCTGGGAGCCGCTGCTCCGCAGGTGGCAAGGTCAGGCTGCAACAGGGGCTCTAGCAGCCCCCAGCCGAGCCCCCCCGGAGCTGCCTCCGGCTCCCTGGCACCCGGGGGTCTCACTGCCCCGTTTACCCAGCTTATGGCATCGGTGCTTTTCAGCCCAGTCCGTGACAGTGGGAAGGATCCAACAGTCCCAAAATGAAGACCAGGGCCAGCCGGTGACATTCCCCAGAGGAAGGGTGGCCCTGCATCCCACCGGCTGTCCCAGCACCCGAACCATGAGGGTGCCGCAGCCACCCTGTCCCCCAGCTCACCTCCTGCCTCCTCCTGCCCACGGGGCTGCGCCTGTGTAAACTTCACCCAGACTTGGAACAGTTATAGTAAATAGGGACGCTCCAGAGGGCTGCGTTAATTTCCCAGACATTTAATCAATACGATGCTGCCCTGTTCATTACAGCTGTCAAAAATATGCAAAAAGTCCCATCTGGTCCTACCAGGTACAGAGTCTGAACTCTCTGATCTAGAATAATCAGTTGACTGACTAATTACCACACCCTATTTCTCCTAATTTAAGGTCATCACGTTAAGGATGAGTTACCACCTCAAGTATAAAATAAAACTATAAATATTTGAGAAACGTCATCTTGGAGCCGCCTGCACTTGCTAGCCTGTGCTGAAACAGAACAGGAGAAAAAACAGCAGCAACTGGTTAGGCTGAGGCCAGGGAGCATCTGCTGGGCGTTCACACCACCGTAAGAGAGCCTCTCCCCTCCCCAAAAATATTTAGCTGTATTAAAAAAAAAAAAAATAGGGGAAAAATGATCTATACAAAAGCTTTGCATAAAAAAGTGATCAATGCAAATTCCTCTGAGAAAATTGCACCAACAGATGGAATCAACCCATTTCCAGCAAATGCCTCTGGCTGTGCAGATGGTAATTATAGGATGTATGTAAATACGCAAGCTCTAGGAAGCACAGGAACACGCACGGCTGAATTTGGGGGTTGGAGGGGGATGCCTGCCTTGGCCCTTCCTGGATCCTGTTGGCAAGGAGGAAACTGGGATTTGGAAAGGTTTTGTGCTGCATCTGTACAGCCCACCCCAACCGCTGGTGCCCCACAACAGCACCTTCTGCCCTCCAGCCTTTGCTAAGGAAACTTCTAAACTCAAACCTGACACTGTGCCTCAGCACTGGGATCTGCCACCGTCCCCAGGGTCGGTCACGGTTGGGGTGGGGTGGGGGGGCAGAACCTGGCCATTCCTGAGCATTGAGCAAGTTCATCCCCCCCAGCTGTCCCAGGCAGGAGAAGCCCCGAGCCCCTGGCACCGCAGCGGCTGGGGGAGGCTGCACCACATGCAGCCTCGCAAAGCATCCTTGGGCAACTGCAGGGAGACCATGGAAATGCACGGTGAAGCCCAAGGGGAACCTGCCACCGGTGTTGCCAGAACTGCAGCTCTGGGCAGCTGTGCCGGGAAGCCCGTGGCCTGAGGGACCCCCCTCCATCCTACAGGTGGCAGGGCTGGCCGGGACCTGGAGGTCCCCCACCCCATACCACCAACTCACAGCAGGCTGAGGTCACCCCTGCAGTGACACAGACACAAGCACACAGAGAAACCCCAAACCTTGGAGACTGAGTTCTGGGCTGCCTTATTCATGGAAATGGTGACTTGTAGCAAATGGGGTTCGATTAAAGCAGTAGGTTTTCTGGACTGGCAAGTGAGATACTTGGTGGGAGAAAGAATAGCAAGGGCTCGATGAGATCCCTGGTAAGTGCCCGCTGAGGCAGCTGGCTTGATGGGCAAAGGATGCCCATGCCTTTGCAGTGTCACCTCCCACAGAGGTCTAAGCAGCCGCAGCACCGGCACCAGCCCCAGCCCTGGGGTGGGGGCACAGCCAGGACCCACCTGGGCAGTGTTCTTCCCACCTGGGGGGCAGAGTCCCCTCTCCTAACTCCCTTGTAGTTCCCTCACTTGGGATAAGTTTCTGTGCTCACACTCCTGTTTGGGAATTTTCTTTGTTTTGCCAAAGACAGTTTGTAGCACACACTGTTCTCTGTGTTGACATGGCTGCTGCATTATTTTTATTATTACATTACTAGTTATGTATGTTTACTAAATCTTTCCGTTTTCTCTCTCCTGATATTTTCCAAACCACAGACCAGGTCTCATTTTCATCTCCCGTACCAGCTGATGTCATGCTGGTTCATTAAGGGAAACACCTATAGAAAGCAAATGCCACTAAGCCATAGGACAGTTCAGGTGTTCTGGTGGAAGGTGGCTCTGCTGGTTCCCATCTCTGGGCAGAGCTGATCCCGGTCAGGGCTCCACCACCACCATTCCTCAGCCCATTACAAGCACCAAGGGCATCTGGGCTCCTCCAGCTCCATCAGCTCCCTCCCTGCCCGCAACTCCCATCTCTCAGCCTGATGTGCCAGCGTCCCCCTCTCCGGGGCCATGGGAATACCAGGCTTATTTTTCTTACTTTTCCAGTGTGGTGTCAAAGATTATTTCCAAGGCTACTCTATTTTTATTTTGTGTTGCTGTTGACATTGGTTTCTTTTTCCTTCTGAGAAAAGTGCTTGCAGAAAAAGTCTGTGGTAAAATGTTAATTGGAGCCAAGTAATTAGACAAAGATAGTTAGTGATCTCTCCAAAGCAATAAGCTTTTGGTGCTTTGTTTTAGTGCTATAATAATTACTATCATTCCACAAAGTGCTTCGGCATTTGACAGGAGAGATCCACGTGCAGCTCAACGCTTCCCCCAGGACTGACGGTGCGAGGGATGCACAGCTCCAGAGCACCTTGCCCGCCCTGTTGTGGGTCTCCTCCCCTGACCCCTGGCAGGCAGGAGGGCTCCCTGGCCCCCCGAGCCCCCATGCTAGCCACCAAGTCCCTGCTGCTCAGGGCTTGGCTCCAGGCACCTTTTCCTCCATCCTACAGCCTCGGGGACTGTGCCCTGCTCTCTCCTGTTCAGCAGCACACTCCAGATTAGCTCCCTAAGACCAGCTCCTGTTTACACTGGCAAAACTAGATCCAGATTTATTGCTGCCTTTTTTAAAAAAAAAACAAAAAACAAAAAAAGAAAAAACAAACCAACCCGAACAGCCAAGGCTTCTTGCTGTTTCTTCCAGCTCCCCCAGCTCTGAAGATGATGAACGGCTTCAGAGGCAAGACAGAGCCGTCCGGTTGCTTGTGCGGCACGCATACGTGATGGGGCTGTATTGGTGGGAGCCCCCGGAGCCAGCCCAGCCCCGCTCCGAGAGCGGCCCAGCAGCAAGGAGGCGCGGCAAGCACCCTCGCAAAGCCTTTTGCCTGGCTTCAGACTTTCCCGTGTTTTAAAAATATATTTTTCATTTAAACCAAAATTGCAACCTGAACGACCTGTTGATTGAAAATGTCTTAGCCTTGAACAAGGAACCAGTTCTGCCTGCCTGCCTCTCCTCTCCGGTCTCCGTAGGCACCGACCAGGAACGGCAACACGCAAACCCAGCCAGCAGCTCCGCCCAGAAGGAATTTTCCTAACAGAAAATCATCAGGAGGTGTCTTCCTGCAAATGTAAACACTGATATAATTGCCTTCACTCTGCATTTACACTGCGATTCTGCAGGCGAGGGAAGTCCCTACAGCCTCATTATGCAAATAGAACAAGCCCTATATGAGCCACATATACAACATGCAAATCAGACGTGCCGGACGGAGAAGGCTTCCAGGGCTGGGACATGCTTTCCTCAAAGACAGGCTTCCTCCCCGCCAGCCGAGGCAGCGCTCCGGATCATTCCTACTGCAATCCCTATTTCAATCTTACAAAAAAAACCAGAGATGCTGGAGGTGTTTTATGATTTGCAGCAAGCTCAGACTCCCAAACACACACCAGACTGTCTCAGCTGTTACAAACAGGGTCCAGGTTAATGGAGGTAACCCAGCAACGCTGCTAAAATAAATGCTTTCCTTACGATACGGTGCTGGGAGAATCGGGAAACAGGAGAGATCTGCTAACCCAGTGCTCCAGAGACCAACCGTCATGGAAAGCGGTGCGAGCACTCGGTTAGCCCCGGCACCCCACCCCGAGAGCTCGCCTGCCTGCTGTGCTCGCTCCCAGATCCGTCAGGATCCTTCCCTTGGGAGATCGGCTCCTGCTCACTCTCGGGGCCAGTGGGGAACGGTGCCAGGAGACGACGACCATCCCCACGAGGGGCTCACGGCTCACCCCTCACCAGACCCTCTGCCTTTATTTAAAACACTCCAGCTCATTAAGCAAGCACCATCCTATAGATATTGCCAAGTGAATACATGGGACATCATTGTGCTGGGAACCTGTTAATATTGCTGCACAAAAATGTTGTACACGAGGAACACAAAGGGAGCCGCACTCATACACACCTCCCTTGTGTTTCATACATTAGCCTTCTATCTTTTCATCAGCAATCGCAGACAGATTTTCTCAGCGTGAGAACTGCCATGGAAATTGAAAGATTGTACAGCAAACATTTTTTTTTTCCTTGATGCCCTGTTTAATTGTGCTGCCTTTGATTTTATTAATCTGTTTTTATTAATATCCTGAAGGCAGCAGGAAAAAAAAAAGGAAAAGCTTTTGCTTTCTGAAATGGCTGGTGCTGCTTGTATTTTGTTGTATTAAATAGGGCGATTATATGGTATCTAGGACAGAGCACCCATCTTCCTGGAAGAAAAGGAATGAGCCTCTGAGCATCCTCTCCTCTCTTGGATGTGGGGCCAAGGACCAGCCTTGCAGACTCCCTGCAATTTCTCCAAAGCCATCTGCTGCCTGGTAGCAGGAGGAGATGCTGGAGAAAGGCACCCCAGGCCCACCGCGCTGTGGCAATTTCCCCCTGTGCATCCCTGTCTGTCCGGACCGACTGTCTCCTAGCGCTGTGCGCGTCAGCCCGTCATTTCTAGGGATGTGAAAAATAGAAGCGCCATGAAGTTTGTGCTGAAGCCAATTGGTTTTACCTACCAGCGACCACGCAAGCTGCCGACGCTGCCAGCCTGCGTTAGAGCCGCTCCTCAAACACCAGGCAGGACCCAGCAGAGCTCAGACGAGCCCCCGCACAATCCCGCAGCTGGGGAGAGGCATGGCCCCTCTCACCAGCAGATACCTGACCTCTGCTGAGGTCAGCCCGACATTAATATTGATGCCATTGCCGCTGCTCTGTAATTTGCACATGCCAGAAAAGCTCGTCTCGAGCAGGGTGTTGTCAAACCACGTGCTGCATAATCTATAGCAGAGCCTGCCAAGCGGCTCGCAGGACAGAAGAATGGCAAAGCTGGGTGAAGAGAGGGGCTATAATCCACTTCACAACACAGCACCCGGGCACAGAGGAGAAGAGACCCCACCAGAGCACTCAGCCCAGACCTGGCGCTCTCTCCAGGCTGAGCAGGAGCCTCCTGCGGCAGCGTGCCAGGCTGGGATCTGTGCACACCGTGGGGATGCACCGTGGTCCCAGCAGGACCACCGGCAAGGAGCACATTGCTCGCTCCACCATGGGCTCTGCCCACCCCACCAGCTGCTCTGGTGCTGTCCCGTGGTATCAGCCACGACTTTTTAAAGTGTTATGGCTGTACTCTATTGCTTAAAATCACTTTCTATTTCATTATCCAGTATGAAGTAGAGGAGTTTCTAGGTATTATTTATTGACTTTCCATATCAACAGTTACTGTGTGTTTGCACTCAGAGGACTGTTACCCCTTCAAGCCTCTGCAATAGAGACCAACGCTGATGCCCTCAGTACAGACATAGAGCAAGGGGAGCTGCTTAATCTCAGATCCAACAGTTGATCTTCAAATATTTAACAGATAAGGCACAGGTTTTGCTTATATATAAATATGTGAATAGAAACAAACTTTTACTTCCAAAAATACACTTTCAGTTTCCACCTCTGGTCTCATAGGATAACAAACCCTGCTTCATCCCAACAGGAAATTCTGGTACAGTGGAAAACACAGAGGGAAAGCGTCTAAAGGTGACAGCAAGCTGCAGAGCGCCACAGCCCCGACTCCAGACTGCCCAACATCCGATACCAGAGGTTTTTGCAGGGGTCATTTCTGCCTGTAGTCTACACATCTTTAATTGTTACAAAACCAGCAATGCTTTGTAGGCACAGATATGTAGCTATAGGGTGTGTGTTACCTCCCAGCTCTCACACCATCACCCATTTAATGCTGCCAGGCACACACTGGGGAGGGCGCAGGGGGCACAGTCCTGTCGCTTCCCTGCGCCCAGGGAGGCATCGGGCTTGCCATGACAGGAGAAACACAAACAGGGCTTTCAGCAGCTGAGCTGGATCTTTATTTTAATGGCGAGATATGTGTAGTAATAGCACATGTGGGGTTATTGATGTTCGCTTTGTACTTGCCTGTAAAATGCACTGACACAGTATATTGCATGGTCAATAGGTCTTTAGGGTTTTTCCAGCAGTATTAAATATCATTTAAAATGACATGCCCATGTACCTTATTAGTTGCTCCCATGGCAGAGCACGAGGTGGTGCATGGGAAGCATCGGAGCCCGGCACAGGGCAGCCCCGGGGCTGGCAGACAGCCCTGCGCAGGGCAGGGGGACGGGGTCTGCTGGGCAGAAACCAGGAGAAAGATGGGACCTCTTGGGGAACTGCACGCTTACAGTGTCAAGCACCCAAGCACAGAAGCACACAAAGGTGATGTTGGCTGGAAGCAACATCAGCCACCCCTGCCCACACCGCACCAACAGTCACTGTCCTGTGGAGGGCAGGGACAGCTGCCCAGGTCCCCCCTCTGTTGGGCTTGGTGCCCTTGGGAGATGCCTCGCCACGCAGGATGCTCATGAGAGGATGTAGAGCACTGAGGTCACCAGCTCCCAAATCTTCCTCTGCACCTCTCCTCCTGCTCTCCAGTCCCTCACATAGCCAAAACATACCGCTTCTGCCCCCAAGGTGGTTTCCCACCCCAGCAGAACCCACACAAAGCACAGCACAGGCATCTCTGCAGCAGGTCCAGGCAGCACCATCAGGTTTCACACTGTGGGAACTGAGGATAGTTGCACGGGGAGGGCAGACACTGATGTCCAAGAGCTTGCTGCAATAGGCAGGCAAGAACTGAAATGTCTTCTCCCCTTGTCATCCTACCAGGACACTCCTTCAGCAGTTTCTTGCAAAGTTTTAGGAGGCCAGGAAGAGTATTTGATTATCTGATTTGAAATACAACCCTCCAAAGAACCCTCCCTATTGAAGAAACCATAAAAAGAAAATCTTTCCTAATGTCACTCTTTCCTCCCTGTTCCTTAGGAGCCTGTGAGCGCTGCCATTCATCACCCGCGTGACACTTTCATAATGTAGTCCTAGATAATGGCACACCTTCCAACTTTCCAGAATTGGCTGTCAGGGAAATCGAAGGAGACAAGTGTGAGATACGGGAACGGGGCTCCTTGGTGGATACGAGAGCTGCAGAAACGCAGCCCCCAGCCCAGCCTACCTGGTGAGCCCACCCTGGGGGCTTCACCCTGGGGCACGGGGCCAGCAGCTTGCAGAGAGGGGACACAGCCATAGGGTAGCGTGGGGCATGGAGGGGGCTCTCAGCACCGGCAGCGTGGGGTGAGCCTGGGAGCAGAAGCAGGGGCAGTCCCACAGTCCATCCAAGAGCGTCACTCCCTCCAGTGCAAGCAGGCCACAGCCCCCCCGCCCCCCATCCCACTCCCAGCCCTGCAGGGCCTCTTCTTCTTCATGTCAGGGCCAGTCTGCATGCCTGCGAGGAGGGGAGCAGAGGCAAGGTCCTCCCTCCTCAGCACAGCTCCTTGTCCTTGAGGACACATGCATCCCTGCAGCACGCCATGAAGCACCAGGACCACATGCTGCCTCCTGCTCACATAGCAGATCTTTGGGCCAGCCTGCCCTTGCCTTCTTTACACATCTTTAGTTGTCTTTGTTATTTTTCCAGGAATGCAGCCATCCCCCCACTTCTCCCCTCTTCTTTTGACCCTAGTCCATCATGCAGCTTCCAGAGGCTCCCCAAAATGCCTCTCCAGCGTCCTTCTCACTCCACCTGCACAAACTCCTTGCACACACACACAGCCCCAGCTCTACTAAAACCCCACACGTGGTCTGTCCACTTCACTGGACTGACTCCACACCTCTGCTGCAAGGCCACAAGCCCATGTCGGCAGCCCTGCCCCTTCCCTCCCTTTCTCTGCAGCTCTCTTCCCAGCAGCGTCGAGGCAATTGAAGTCTCCCTGATCAATTCTCCAGGTTTTCCTGCCTTTTTTTTTTGATGCAGCCTCTCCAGGTGTGCGTATGCATTTTCTGACTTGTCAGCTCATCTTGCCTTCGGGGTTTCTAACAGTTTATTCTGCCTTTTTTTCTTCCCTTTTCAAGTAGAACTGAGTGCATGATATGGGAATTATTGCAGCCAAATTGTGCACGAAAATACACGTCTCCAAGTAACGAGAGCCTCAAAACTTATTTCACCCCGTTGCAATGGGCCCCATTTTCTGCCCAGGCGCCGCCACATCTGCCCTCGCACACCCTGCCTGGGCGCAGCTGCTTGCCCCAGCCAGGGGTGGGCAAACCTGTTAGAGAAGCCAAACCCCAGCAAAGGTCTCCGCTTGCAGCCACCATCGCTTCTCCTCGCACAGGAGGTGCCAGCCTGCAGAGCCAGAGCCCACCAAGGCTGGTTTGCTTGCGAACGAATTTATAACACACTTATCCTTGCACACACTGTGCTGACACCTCCCGCACACACCGTTCCCAGGGTCTCACCCTGCCCTGGTACACACACCTCTGATGGGCACGAAACCCAGCAAAGCAAGTTATCCTCCTAAGAGGCTAGAACTGCAACTTCAAGGGTTTTAGGTTGTTTCCTCCCCCAAAAACTCACAGGTACATTTATGGCAAAGCTAGCGCTATTAACACCTTGCCTTTAGTGATACTCACTGTTCATAGGCACAGACTCCAAAAGCCAAGATTTTTAGACATTAACTATTTGTCTTACCAATTTCTCAGCTCTCCAAAAAGCCTTAAAACCAATTGAATGCTCCATCTGAGTATTAGTTGAAGAAGGCAATGGGGCACACCCCTCCCCTGGAAACACAGTCTTCCTCTCCTACTAAAGATCACTTGTCTTTTCTTGAGGACCCCGAGCAGAGCTGGAGCCAGCAATCCCCACACATCACCTGCTAAACAAATCACAGCACTCCCCTCCTGAGCCATATATACACCCCAGCCCTAACGCCTTATTCCCCTCTGCTGCTGTTAATTAAGGGCACAGGCCAAAGGAGTTCCCTTTCAGCTGGTGCTTGAAGTCAAAGAGGGGGTGAGGAGGAGGAGGAGGAGAGGTGGGACAAGCCATCTGAGAGGGTGCTGCGGACGGGGGCTGTTGCTGGCTCCCAGGTACGTGCCCTACGCACCAGCACAGCTAAGCCTGCGCTGGAGGATGGATGTGCTGCTGCTAAAACGAGCACGTCTCAGCCCTGGGCCCCGCAGCAGCAAGCACAGACGAAGCTGTACCTGTCATCCCTGGGGAGACCTGGCCCGAGACCAGGGGGGGTCCCGGGGAGCAGTGACATTAGTGCAAGGCTTGCACGTTTGGGGGCTGTTTGCACTTTCCTGGGCACAGCACGCTCAGATGAGAAGAGAAAGTGAGCGCTGCCAGCTGGGTGCCTTATCTTTGTCTTTAAATAAATATGATTTTGTCAGGTTTATGAAAAATAATATAGCATGTTATTTTTCATAAGCCTGACTGATATCTCCATTTCCCATGGTTCAACTTAGGCCATAAACATGACCCTGCTTGAGTGATTTCACCTTCCCCATTGAGCAAAGAACCTCAGCAGCACTCAGACCAAGGTCCTGACTGATTATCGACAAATTAAAAATATAAGCTATTGACCAGACACTGAGATAGAGTCCCTGAGCCGGTGTCCAGAATCTCAATGAGGTTATTGAAGTGGTACCGATCGATACTGCAGTTATAACACAGAGAGCAGGCAGATCGCTGCATACATAATGCAAAGGGGAGCGTGCTGGATGCTTAAGTAAATAGTTGTTCAAATTAACAAGGGCGCTCCGAGATGCATTCCTCCGCTTACAGCCTAATGACTTTCTAAAGTCAGAAAAACAATAAAGCGAGCCAGCGATCGGCAGGCGCAGGGCAGTGCGTTCACCTTCTGAGCGAGGAGCCGGCGCAGGAGGGATGGGGATGGAGTTTGTGTGGGTGGGGGGGCCAACCCCGGCTATCGCCAGGGGGCTGCCTGTCCTCTCTGGCACAGCCCTGCTCTGCACCTGGGGCCATTTCTTGCCATCCATCCCCGACAAGCAGGGGAGACAGATGGTTTGGGGCACCATCAGATGGGTGGTCCCATGTGCCACAAGCACTCATTTGCTCAGCAGCACGAGCGCTTGGTGACCTGAGCCAGGCTGCCAGTGCCACCACTGGCACAGCTTGGTAGCAGGGCCAGTTTTTGTGGGGACAGCCGGCAGCACCATGGGGCACAGCAGGCAGCACTGCAGCTCCGGGGCTGGACCCCTCCCCAAGAGTTTTTCACCCTGGGGGGGCTGCATGGTTTACCCTCCCCTGTTTGCTGCGCTTTATGGTGAAGGATGGAGAAACTCTGTTCCCCGTGGGTGCTGGCATCGCACCGATGAGGGTTCCCTGGCGGATGTGAAGGTGAGAGCAAGGCATGAGCCATCTTACTGGGGAAACTCCACGTCTCCAGCAACAGGGAGAGTCAGAGCCCTGATAAGGCTCAAGGCATAACGTGACTCCCCTGGTCCCTGTCGCTACAGCAGCAAATCCTCCTGGGTGTTGCCAGTGGCAGAAGTCTCCCGTGGGCAGCAGCCGGCCCCGGCAGGCAGCTCACCACGTCTTCCCTGTGGCTTCCCCCACTCCCTTCGCTCCCTGTTCTCACCCTGGTGCAGACATCCTTTGTTTGGTGGCTAAGTGATTTCTTGGCTCTCCTGCTAATGCTTGGTGACATTTATATTGCTTTAATCAATATTAATTATCTTTTGTCCCAAGTCAACAAAAACCATTTTTTTATTCCCTACCCATTGGTTTGATGTCATACGGGATTTGTGCCTCTTTCTGTCCCCGACGGTGGCACCACCAGGAAACCTCCTACTTGCCTTGTCTTCTCCAGCTCTGCCTCCTCCATCTCCAAAGTTTCCTTTCCTTCCAGATGCTCTCTCCGGTGCCGGGACGCTGTAAACCAGGAGCTGCTGGCACAGCACCGAGCACCCGCCTGAGCGCGGCTGCGGCTGCGCTTGAAGAGTTAAACGCTCTGCTCGGAAGCGGCATCATTTACTGGCAAAACCCAGCGCACAGCGCGCGCACCGAGGCCCCAGAGCCCCGTCCTCTGGGGAAGGCGCCGATCAGATAGCTGCCTGCATGTTTGAAAACATTTATGTCACCGAGCAGGCTGCCGGCAGGCTCGCTGGGTTTCCTGGCACTGCCTGATCGACAGGGTCAGATCCCAGCAGCTGTTTTGAAGGAAGAGGCGCGCTTGGCAGCTGTGTGTAGCGATAGAAACCGCCCGTGATGGTGCCATCCGCCTTACTGCGCTGCGCCGTCCTGGCTCCGCTTTTGGGAGGGATGCTCTGCTGGCTCAGCATCCCCCCGGCCGCCAGCGCCTGGCGCGAGGGAAGCAGTGCCGGCTGCCGAGGCTGGGCACCGGCAGCGGGACACGAGGCAGCAGCGGTGCGGCATGGCTCTGAGTAGAGCCTCCAAGCGGGTTTCTGCCTGATTTGGGCTGGATTTGGTGCTGGGCAGTGCCCGCTCCAGTCACGCCTCTCTCGACGCCTCTTGCTGGTTCAGAAGCCCCCAGGGGTCCGTCACACGCAGGAGCCATCAAGCCCCTCGTCTGCGCCACCGGAGCCTGAGTGCAGCCTCTGCTCCCTCCCGGGGAGCAAACACATGCAAGGGTCAGCTTTTGTTTTCTCAAAGCTCCAGGTCCCGGAGTCATGTGACTCTCAGCCTACGTTTTCCTTCAGGAGTGGGTTTCCAGGCCTTTTACTGCACAGAAATGTGGGAAAATGTTCAAAGAAGAAAAAAAACTCTATAAAAATAAAAGCAAAACGGCTTTTATTTTTTAACCTCGTTGCCTTTGAGGCAGTCTTATGATCACAGAGCATGACTCTGGGTGATTTAACGCTTGGAGCTGGCACTGGCCTAACACAGAAGCCTGCAGACAAAAATCAGGAGCACACAGACACCTGTATGTCACGTTTTGCACAAGGTTCCCATTTGAGACTGGCATCTGATTCCTCTCACAGCTCAGTGCGGCTCACTCAGCTGATGACTCTCTGCGAGTGCATGAGATAATGATGTGGAGTTATGCAGCAGGCAGCTAATCACGGCGGCGCTGCTCGGGGGTGAGGGGTACGGCTTAAGCAGCTTCCTCTGTTTTATAAAACGCCGTGCTGCAGTTCCAGCACTGAGGAAAGGTTTAAGCAGGGAGCAGCTACTAACAGATTCATTAAACTTGCTCCAGAGCAACTATAAAAAATCAATTTAGTTCACCAGGCGGCTTGAACTAGTGCCAGTGGCAGGGAGCACCTCCCAGCTGAGAGCTCTCCAGCTCTGAAGTGCCGCTATGATATTACTGGGATTCAAGTACAACGGCAGGCGATGATATAAAGCCAGGCTCCGCACAGGGCAGCGGTGCTCCCCGGCTGCAGGTCTCTGCTAAGGGAGAGGCTGTTGGCTGTCACTGGCTCCCAGGCAGCGTCTGGACCGCGGGGAATCCCTTGCTTTAAAACCAGCCAAATGTTCCCAGAGCCACGGTGGAGCGGGAGGGCAGTTTGTGCCGGGTGGACTGGTGCCAGCACCCACCGCAGCTCCCAAGGGTGTCGAGCAAGTTCCCGTCCCTGCCAGCCCGGTGGCCCAGGAGCCAGCTCCCCTTGCAGGCAACCGAGGCAGCAAAAATACTCTCAGCGACCTTTTTGCTGGTGGTGGCCCGTGCTTCCTAGGAAGGTCAGTCCAACCTTTCCTGCTCTCATTTTATAACGAACATTTTCTCTTTTGTCACATATTTTCAGAGCCCTGAGGAATCCCAGGGAGCTATTAGCAGCCTAGAAATTTAACTCCTGGCAGAGTGATCCCTGCCCTCCCATATAAGTGGTCCTGTACCGCCCTGTCCCCATCAAGCCGTGCAGCCGATGCTCAGGTCCTGCGGGCCGACCGGCCAGTTCTGTGTGCGCAATCACAACATTGGCTGCTGCTCTTTTTCGGCAAGCGGAGCCCACCCAGGCTTGCTTGGCGTGACATTCCTGTGTACGGTAACAAACATCAGAAGTGCTGAGCCCTCCGCTCCGGTGTTAATGAAAAGGTCTGGCTTTGCAGCATGAAATATTCATTGTGCCCCCACCTCTGCTCCCCCGCTGCTCTGACTGCGTGTCTGATGCTGGTCCCAGTGCTACGGCCAGCAGCCAGAGCAGAGCGCTCGGAGTCCATGCCTGTGTTTCTAGCAAATGCAAGTGCAAAGAAATACACGTATATATTCCTTCCTCTGCCTGCAAGGTTCATTAGAAGAGCTACCAGGGCAGATTTTGTTCCCGGTGGGCTGGCCTGGCAGGCACCTGCCTGAAGGAACCGCTTAAAATCCTCATTAAAAGTCACTTCAGGGAGCGGCCAGCGGAAGGGGCGGCGATGCCAAGCAGAGGGCACCGGAGAGCGTTTACTTGCACAGGCATGGCGCTGCTGGCACTTGTCAGCAGTGAAAAGGAAAGGAGGGTGTTTAAATTGGAGAGGCCAGCAGAAGCACACCCAGTTCGGGGAGATTATTTCGGCTGTGCATCATCTAGCAAATGCTCCGCAGCGGCGGCTGGTCCCTGCTTTGCCTTCAGGAGGTCTCAGTGGGGGCTGCCGGATCCTGCCATTGGCATCTGCGTTTCTCCAGGCCTTTCACTGCACAAGCAGAGCCCTGTGGATCCTTTTTTCCCTCGTGAGATAGGTACCACGTCCCCATGTAAGGGGAGGAAATTGGGGCAGGGATGTTCAGCACCCAGAGAGGGGGCAGCCCTGGATCAGGTGTCTCCATCACTGCGGTATTGCCAGGGAAGAGCGACGTGGAGCATAAACCATCACAGCTTCCATTAAAACTGCTTCATCACATGGCAGGGGAAAAACAGATCTAGGGAGGGAAGAGGCTGCAGGAGGGAAGGCGAATCCTTCCAGGCATTTCACCATGGGACGGCGATGCTTCTTCACGTTGCGAAACCTGTGTGAGCCCCTGGGACAGCACACCTGGGCACGGCAAGATGATCCACACCCACTCGCGCTATAGCTCACAGGCAAAAATAACCACAGATGAAGAAAGGAGATTTTTCAGGAATGCATTAAGCTGAGCGGGTGAGAAAAAGGAGTGGGCGAGGGGCTCCTGTGAAATTCAAACGCTTCCTTTCATGCACTTTCTAAATGTAGCTGCTCCTTCCCCATCTGAGATGATGCTTCTGCCTCTTACGTGGCAGCACCAGGGAGACTCTGAAGGGAGGGAGACAAGGCCAGCCCTAGGCCCCTGTCCCTGTCCCTGTTCCCGTCCCCATCCCCATCCCATCCCATCCCTGTCCCCTCCCCTCCTGTCCCTCTGCGGCACCCACTCAGGAGCAGCTCAGCATGGGTTCTTTAGCAGGGGCAGCACTTCTGCCTCCCCAGAGAGGACCAGTGCAGCCACGTGTGGCCGGAGGGGAGTGCCGGAGCCCGGCCATGGTCGCCTGCACCTCGGGAAGGAGGACAGCATTTGTCCAACCCCACACCCAACAGTGTGGCATGGGGCAAGTGGATGGCACTGCAGCGGGCGGCATGGGGCAAGCACCCTGCATTCACCAGGGTGGGAGCCGCACTGAGTCCCACCGCAGAGATGCTGGTGGGATGGTACTCACTGGCCGGCACGGCTGCCCCGGCATGCTGTATCCAAACAGGGTCAGTGTGACCATGAGACCCAAAGTGCCACCTCCAGCCAGGCACGGCTCTACCTGTTGTCCCTGTTAGCCCCGGGCCACCGGTGGGTCCCTGGCGGTGAGTGCGTGGGTCCCTGGGCAGGGGCTGATGGCTCTGCCTGTGGCCAGTGGTTTCACCAGTGCCCACATGCACTGGAATAGCAATTTTTCAACCGCTCAGGTCACCTAAGTCATCTCATTTATCCAGAGGAAGAAAAACAAACAGATAAGGAAAACACTGGGGCACAGAGGAGGGACAAAGACCTTTATTCTCTCCCACGAGTCACCTGCAAAGGGGATCATCGTCAGAGGAAAGTTATCAGTGGAGCAGTGGAGTACACAGGCAAAAAGCAAAACCGCAGAGAAATCAGATGCGCTTCCAAAGCAAGCGCCCGGCCAGAGCTATTTCTGCCAGAAACCCATCGCAGCACAGAGCGGAGCGGGGCTGGAGGATGGACATCCCGGCCTCTCCCATTTGGTCAGTTTTCACTGACCCAGATTTCGTGAGGGCTGGTTCACATCCTCTCTTGCGGGTTTGGGAGCTGTGACCTGCGGTTTCTGTTTGTGCTCTCAGCTGCACAAGACATGCAACGAGGACACCGGCAGAGACAGGCCCATGCTCTGGCTGGGTACACCCATGGGAGCCATGGCACTCACCATCCCCACCTGGGGACCCACGGGAGCCGTGGCCCTCGCCGTCCCTGCCCGGCTCCAGGCAGCTGTGATGGTGCATCGCTGCGTGGATCCTGCTGGCAGCGCCTCCTGCGGGGCGGGGCGGAGGACAGCGATGAGAAAGAATCAGAATGAAATTTCAGCTGCATTTGTATTCCCAACTGCCCTGTTCTATTCAACTTTACTTTTAAATGTGTTCTTTAAGTTTCTTTTCTCCTCCTGAAAATTTTCCTACAGTGAAAAATAATGCAAGGCGCAGGCTGGAATGAGCAAGCGACTTCCATCTCAATGACATGTTTAATGTGCCTGTGAACGGAAAGACTCTAGCTCATTCCGGTCCCGTCCTTTGCATTTGGCTGTTCTGAATTTAGCAGGGCAATCATTAAACCTGAGTGATCTGGAGAAGGGAGTCTGAGCCGGCGCGTTCAGGCAGGAAGGCAAGAACCGGTACGTGCGGAGAAACGCACACCCTGCGTTTGGTGAGCCAGCTCCAGCGGGCTGGAGTCCCAGGGGTGGGCAAAAGCCAGCCCTGCAGACCTGGAGAGGTGGGTGAAAACGGACCCGGCACAGGACCCCCCTCGCTGTCCCCACCCTCGACTGTCCACAGGTTGGGGACAGCAGCAGGGGGATGCTTTTGGGACAGTGCCGGGGGCGGCAGCTCCTTGGTCTCAGGATTTCACCTCTCCCTCCATGCCAAAGCAGAGGGACGGAGCCTGAGCCAAGGCAAGCACCAGCACTTACTGCTGAGGTGGCTTCTCCCTTTCCCACTCCCAGCCTCGGTCTTCCCTCTCCTGCCCCTCGTCTGCTCTCCACCAAGGCAGGAGGGAGGGTTTGGTGTGCGGAGCGTTTGACCGCAGCCTTCCTCTGGCTTTGAACGGGGCAGGAAAGCTGCGGTGCAGAAGACCGCAGAGGATTTCCCTCCAGGTGCTGTTATTTGTATGGGTCTGGGGTTTTTCCATCCTTTTGGGACTCTCGGCCAGGCAACTCTTCAAACCCACTGCCACAGGCAAAACAGGGGAAGCAGCAAGTGCCTTGGCATGGCACTTTGTAAGCAGATTCAAGTTCCTGAACTCAGTGCCTCTGAAGTATTTGGATGAAGTCACGAGTCACCTCTTCTGCCACAGCAAGCTGTGCAACGGGTCTGCTGAAATGCCCCGCGGATCCCAGTGTGGACCATGAATACATTTTGCCTGGACCTCAGCGAGGTCCGGGACACACGATGCTCCCTGCGCCTGTACAGGACATCCCACCTTTCCCGCTGTCCCTGCTGTCCCCTGGCACGGCAACTGGCAGCCCCGAGGAGCAGCCCCGAGCCAGCTCCTCTGGAGGTGCCCTCGGTAAAAATGGGCAAACCTCAGTGAATCCCTGCAGCCAGCCTTGGTGTAAAGATCACGGGAAGTGCTGCCGTGCACGACGCGCAGGTGAGAAAAGTTTGCGTCTCCCCGCACTTACTGTTCAGTTAATTAAATCAACACTATTCTGAACCTTAGCAGAGTTATTTAATAAATAACTTCAGGACACAATTGTCACCGTGGCTTATTGTTAAGCAGATGACTTGCAGGTCCAGGCTGACTTTGGCGGGGCGACTCTGCTGCTAATTAGTTTAGCTCTCAGCCGTTGTGCCTTTTTTTCTGTTTACATAATTAATTCTGTGAATTTTGTATTCTCACTTAAACTCACTCTTTTTTTTATAGAGCAATCACTACTAAAAGATGAATTTTTTATAAGTTTGCCTTTGTTACTTTAAATTTTTTATAAACTTCGTACCCTTAAGGAATATTTCTTATAGCTGGCAATAAAGTATGTTAATTTCATTTGAAAAGGGAAATGTAAGTTTGTATTTTATTAAACACACACACTACCCATATATCTGCACACGCAGGGTGTGTTTGGGTGCTGAGGGCTGCACCAGGAGCACCGAGGGCAGGGTGGGGGGGCTTTGGTGACCCACGCAATCCAAACTGGCTTTAAGGGAGCACTGACGGTGCATCCCACATCCATCCCCAGCCAGACATCCCGCTCCCACCGCCCATCCTGCTCCGGAGCTACCGGCTTGCTGAGCTTCCCAGCCTGGCCGTGGGCTCTGCCCAGACCCCGAGGGGGCTTGCCGGTGGTGCCCCCACACCCAGGGCCCCGTTGCACTGGTAGGAGGCTGCGGGTGAGCTCTCACCTGGGGCAGAAAGCCACTAATGAGCCCCCGTCTCCATCACCGGTGCCTCAGCCGGCTGTTAGCCATGCCGAAGGGTCCTAATGAAAATCTCATATTTTAGTGTGATGAGCAGTAATTCGGATTTGTTTCAGCTCGGTGGTTCAGCTGCCTGAGGTCAACCATGGATGTCCAGCATCTTCCTGCCAGGGTGAGGGCAGGACAGGCAGAGCAGCCCGGCGCGGGCAGGGATGCCCACAGCGAGCCGTGCTGGCGAGGGCTCTCTGCCACCCAGCCCGCGGGTCACCCTCTGCTGTCACACAGCGGGCAGGCGCCTCGCTCCGACTGCGTCAACGTCTGCGTGCAAAGGTGAGGCTGGCAGCGGGGCCGCCCAGCTGCAGGCTGTAGCGTGGTGTGAAGAGCCGTCCTTCCCCTTTGTCGCAAAAATCTATATCTCTGGAAACGAAGCCCTTTTTTCACTTTGAAAGTATTGCAGATTTTTATTCCTTCATTTGCACAGCACTTGAGATAGTCGGTTCAATACATGGAATATCTGCAGAATCACTGAAATACACATAATACCTATCTCATGCTAACCGAGGAGGCTGCAGCTCCAGCAGCAGAGGATATTACTGCATCATAAAGCACGAGCTACTGAAGGAGATAAAGAATGTTTTCCCCTTTGGACAAGTAACCAGCAACGCTCTGACATGTCCTCAGGTGAAGGCTGCTTGTCTGAAACTATCAAATGCAAGAACAAGCGGAGGGCAATCAGCAGTGACAAAGACACAGACGTTCTCCCTCGTAAAGCACCAGAGTAAAGGGATGTAAACACACATTTGGACACGGATTCCTTGGCTGGTCATTGCATTATACATGGTGCATGGCCTCGGCGCTGCCTCCCCGCGCCGCGGTGCCCGCACCGGCAGCCGGCACTCGCCGCTTGGCCGGGGTGCGACAGCTCATGCCATCTGGGGGGACCCCGCCAATTTGGGGATTGGGACAGGTGGTGAGGCTGAGCTCAGCACAGGTTGAGACAGGGCTGGGCTCCAAATGCTGTGCCCAGTGGTTTTCTGTGCTTTCCAGAAAAATGATAATCAAGTTTGAGCATCTCGCTGACCTGAAGCCATGGAGAGCAACCCATTAATGACAACCAAAGCATGCCTTGCTTTGAGGCGCTCCAGTTCCCGGAGCAAACACAAATGCAGAGCACCGGTGGGTGCGAACAGTGCCAGCCGTGTTAAACCCACAGTCCTTCCTCACTCCTTTAACCTCGTATTCGCTGCACGTGAAATGGCTTTCAATTTTCTTTGCATCCTACTTTTCATGCTTTCATTTCCTCAGTTTGCTTTCATAAAGGGATTGTGCGTTATTAATATTTGCAGAGCTGCAGGAAAATGCACCCCCTTCTTTCATCCACTCTCTGTTTTCACTCCCAGCAGGGACCGGCTCCCTGCCCTGCTGCCGAAGGACCACCGCTACGTTCTCCAAGTGAACGTGTAAGGGTTATTCACCTACGTTGAGCTGGCTACATCGCACACAGTGTGATTCTCAGTCCAGACAAAAAAAAGAGCTCTTTGTTCTTCTCTGAACTGCTCTGCACAAGCAAAGTCCTTACCAGGGACATGACTTAGCCGGGGCAGCAACCCCGAACCCACCTGGCTGCCATCGCCCTGGCTGCTCCAGGTCTCGCTCAGGCCACCCTGGGGAGTGGGGTGCCACTGGCATCCTATGGGATGCAGCACCGGCCAGCCTGCAACTCGCACGCATCCTCACCATCCAGCAGAGCCAGGGCTTCTGTCGTCACCTGCTTCACCTGCAAAGACTTCTCAAACCAAACCTGCTCCAGAGCCCGCACGCTCCTAATAAATGGTTTAGGAGAGAAAAAGCCAGTGTCAGCCTCAGCTGAAGATGATCTATGACTACTCAGCCTCATTTGGGCTACTCGGAAACAAATCGATGGACTACTGGGTCTCCAGACTAATAAATAATAACAATGATAAAAATAAAATATAACTAATAGTAATGCAGTGCATTCATAGCACCCATTCCTCACACTTAATAGAGGCTTTGCTATCGAGCTTAATTAAAAGTGACACCAAATAAACTGTTCTTTCACATTTGACTCGAAACCGTCGGCTGCTTTCTCTTAAGGACAGAGGCCACCTCAGCTGCTAATTACCCGGCGCAGTGCGGCGGTGGCATGGCTGGTGCTGGCAGGCTCGCCTACATGCAACGGAAACACCGCTGCCCTCCGAGGTGCCATCTCGAACCCAACTACATATAGGTGAATTCGGAGAACGATTCCAGAACTATATGCACACATGCACCAGCCAGTGCAGCCTTATAGCTGTAATTCACCCTAATTATTTCCTCTGTTAGAGTATGCATTAATGACCCTGGTATTAATGCAGAGTGCTATCATTTGTTCCCATATGTACCAGATTGCTCATTAATACCCTGTAAATTGTAACAAGATGCTTCCTGGCTGTTAAGTATCACTGTGTATTTATAGGGGTTACTCTGTGTGAGCAAGAAGACCCGGAATGTGTCTGCAGCCCTGATGCTTTTCTGGGAGGACAGGGTTACAGAGCTGGGAAACCTTCAGCTGCACACCATCGAGTCACAGACACTCCTGCTCGGCATTGTCTGAAAGCCGCGGATCTACCACCTCCTGGTTTCCTTTTCCCCTGGAATCAGATGGGTTCAGTTAGGCTTCCTCCGCTAAAATGCTGTCAAAGCCAATGCTTGTCCCAGATAAAAGATGTCTGAATCCCACTGCTCTCTCCTGCTGCGGACCTCATCCCCGCTGCAAGACACCGAGCCCACTTTGGCTGTGCTCAGCGCTGCAGTTTCCACGAAGCGTGGGATTTCTGTTGCCCATGCGGTGCCCAGGCGATGCTCAGGGGTCTCGGCTGTGTGTCGGTGCAGCAGTGAGGTTTTCCTTGCACCCTCCCTTCGCTCTGGGTTGACCCTGGGCACTCACACGCCCCAGTGCACATACGGGGTTTTTACAGAGCAGTGGCTCAGAGGAGGCTTCTGGCCACTCCTGGTGGGACAAGGGCTTCACGCCAGGGCCCAGGCACCTCCCCTGAAAGAAGGTTACTGCCCCAAAAAGCTTATGGCTTACCCCAGAAGAAATTGGGCAAGAGGAAGGATGTCTATGCTCAAGTCACAGACACTGAGGTCTGCCTTACCCATCCAAAATTGTGGCAGAATGTCGTGGTTTGGGCTGGGCTGGCCACTGAAACGAGTGACAGATGCTCTCCCCACCCTCTCCCTTCTCCCTTCAGGGAGAGACGGATGATAGAGAAAGAGACTTATGGGTTTAAAAGAAAACTAAACTAATGAAATATTAATAATAAAATAACAAAAAGGAAAAGATAACAATATATTAAAAAATGAAATATATACAATATATACCAAACCAGTATCAAGCTCCCAGGATGACGATCACATCCCTGGCAGGCACTGGGGAAGTCCCAGACTGGACTCAGTGACAGACTGAACTCAGGAACTGGATTCAGGAATGCACAGATGAGGATCAAAGGCAGATGCAGAGACCGAGTCCTCCTCGGACACCAGCCATCGAAGAAAGAGGGCTGACCCTTTGATCCCTCAGCTTTTACACCGAGCATGAGGCAGATGGGATGGAACACCCTGTGGGTCAGTTTGGGGTCACCTGTCCCGTCCGCTCCTCCCCGCAGGTGCGACCCCTCTACGCTTTTCCGCTTCCCACCCTCCAACGGGGCAAGGAACAAAGTTGGCTGCCCTTGGCTGTGACAGCCATAGGGATCAGCAAGAGCCTCTCTGCATCCCATTCCTTGGCACCAACTATAAGCAATCAGGACTTACCACTCTGGAAGCAGACTGCTGTCTGAAAAATACACCATTAATTTCAGGGAGTTCAGTTAGTTAGAAGAGGCTTAGCTGAAAAGGAAAATTACTGAACAGAACATGTGGTCTGTTTTACCTCAAACCGGGGCACAGAAATAAAGCTCTGGGTTGGACCGCAGCTGGTTGTCCCCTGAGCCATCCTTTGCTTCTCCGTGGTCACCAGCAGCCCTGCAGAAACACCTCTGAAGAGCCGCCCATAGCCGCAGTGCCGTCGGCAGCAGCCCAGCCCCGCCGTGGGTCTGCGGGCGAGCCCGGTGCTTCGCTGTCGGCAACGGGCAGAATCTGCAAACCCAGCCCACGCTCTCCGGCCACTGCTGCCGCTGAAACTCCTGGGGAGCAGCTTCGGAGCAAGCCGTTCCAACACCGCGACGACTTGATATCGGGAACCGGCTCATTTTAATCTTTCCCGCTTTGATGACTTCAGATCTGTATTAGCACAAGATGTTTTTAATCTCCTATCTCTCGCATTTTGTTTTCCCTTTAATCACACAAGGTGGGCTTAACCAGGAGGATATTATACACTTCCCTCCCGCTGCTCCTTTGTAGCTCAATACTTGCACATACTAATGTTCAATTATTTGTTATGCAGTGTCTAATATTTTCTATAGTAAACAGAGTTTTATTATCAGTTAATGTATTGATGAAAGAGCATGAGTTAGTCGATTGAATATGTAATAAATACAGAAATATACTTGAACTATTGATTACTCCAGTCGCTTACGTGAAGTATTGATATACAGTGCTCAGATTTGCCCTCAGACTGTTGAGTCATGATACACCAGTCACCATTTTTAATAATAAAGAGTGACTATTTTTGAACACTTCGCAAGAAAAAATCCATTTGCTAAATGGGTTTCTGCGTATTGCTGGGACTACTCATGTGGAAACTGTGGGAGAGGAAGAAGGGGAAAGGTGCCAGCTATCTGCGTACCTGAGGAAATACACGCTCAACTAGGAAAATGCAGATTATCCTCTGTATCTGAGTTACATCAAAGCTGTTAATGAAAGCCTGTCAGACACGAAAGCGGCAAAATCAATATCTCCAAAGTTTGGATACATCAATACTAGGGTTGTCCAAACAGCCTGGTTCCCCTCCGCACGTGGATCACGATGGTTTCCAGCAGCGCTGGAGCCCAGGTTGGCCATGAGTGGGAATTTCACTCGCGATTTTCTGAGCGAGTCTGAAATTCAGGGAGGGGAAACACGTTCTTTTTCAGGCCAAAAGTAGGTGTTTCTAAACGCACTTTGAAAAAGCCACAATGTCTAATTCTGGAAACTTTGCCTGACAGCAAGATGTCCTAAGCCGAGACCCACGGGGCTGCCCCGCAGCAGGGCTGGGTATTACACTGTGGGTGCACTGGGTGCCCGAGGACCCTCTGCCCAGGCTGGCAGTGAAACCAGAGGCGCACGATTACTGGGGGCTTCAGGGAAGCACGGTCCCTTCTTTGCATCCACCGACACTGTTCTGCTCCTGGAAAGGGTTCCCCTCCCATTCCTCCTTCCAGCTCTGGCTGGGGGCTGCACATTCCCATTCCCTCTGGCCTTCAGAGGCAGCGCCTGTCAAGGACAGCCCTCTGGCACCCTGCTGCCAGCTTCCCATGCCTGCAAGGGCAGTTTTGCTGCAGATGCTGGATTGAGCAAGCGCTATTGGGACCTGGAAGTCCTGGTGGACAACAGGATGATCATGAGCCAGCAATGTGCCCTTGTGGCCAGGAAGGCCAGTGGCATCCTGGGGTGCATCAAGAGGAGTGTGGCAAGAAGGTCGCAGGAGGTCATCCTCCCCATCTACCCTGCCCTGGTGAGGCTGGATCTGGAGTACTGCGTCCAGTTCTGGGCTCCCCAGTTCAAGAAGGACAGGGAACTGCTGGAGAGGGTACCGCAGTGGGCTACAAAGATGATTAAGGGACGGGAACATCTTTCTTATGAGGAAAGGCTGAGGGACTTGGGTCTTTTTAGTCTGGAGAAGACTCAGAGGGGATCTCATCAATGCTTATAAATACTTAAAGGGAGGGTGTCGGGAGGATGAGACCAGTCTTTTTTCAATGGTGCCCAGTGATAGGACAAGAGGTAATGGGCACAAACTTGAACATAGGCAGTTCCATCTGAACATGAGGAGGAACTTCTTTACCTTGAGGGCGGCAGAGCACTGGAACAGGCTGTCCAGAGAGGTGGCAGAGTCTCTGACTCTGGAGACATTCCAAACCCACCTGGATGCCGTCCTGTGCAACCTGCTCTAGGTGTCCCTGCTCTGGCAGGGGGGTTGGACTAGATGATCTCCAGAGGTCCCTTCCAACCCCAGTGATTCTGTGATTCTGTAATGCCCCAGAGAGTCATTCCCATGGCTGGGGATCAGAAGGAGGGCGGTGGGGATGCTGTGCTGGGCTGCTCCCACGGTGAGGGCATCCGCATGTCCCAGGTCCCGGCCATGTCTGCAGACACTGGGTGCACGTCTTGCTATTTCTACCCATTGGTTACAGCTGGGATCACCGCTTCTAACGGGAGGTTTGCTTGCAAGTATTTCACTTTCTGGCTGTTGAATACCTGGGAATGCCTGCGGTGACACCTGGGCTGTGCATGCAGCAGAGGCATTTGTTGGGAATCGAGCATCACTCACGCTACAGCTGGGAGCAGAGTGACACACACAGCAGGGTTCAAATCAAACTCATTCCACACCGAGCTATCTCCAGCCAGCACAGAGCCGGGGAAAAGCCCCATCTTTTGAAAAGCCTTGTGTAAGTCCCTCTACTCCTACCAGCAAAATGCTGTCTTCCTCTTGTACCTGCCGAAAGGGAGGTTAAACAGTCTGAGGAGACTTTGTGGTAGAGGTGGAGACTTGCTGTGGCACCCTATCCCGCAGCAAGCCGTTGGTGACAGCTGATTTCCAAGTTGCAATGTCTTCCTCTGAAATTTCCTCTACATATAAACATAGCTCAGGTTGAGAGTCCCGGCCAGACTACCACATTGCGCAGGCTACGGTGCCTTGGCTGGGCTGCGGTAACTGGCTGTGTACGCATTCTTAGTTTGCAGCAAATGTAAATTTATATTTAAATCACTTTCTTGACATTTAAGATCAGTAACAGTACTTTGCAATTACCGCGGGATAAGAGTGCATACATGACAGTTAGCTTAGGTGACCTGTAGCAGCCTGTTAAGTGCATTTACTTATTTGCAGAAAAGAGAGAGGGAGAGTAATGAACTGAAAAGCTGTGATGAAGAAAACTCATTGTCTTGTCGTGACTTTCATATTAAATTCAGCCACAGCTGTGCTAGGGCATGGCATCCCAGTGAACCTCCACCTCCCGAAAGCGCTCTGCTCGTCACATCCCTCCCGATCCATTAATTTCAGCGTGTGCGACAATGAAGTCCCAAGTCACTGAGACAAAAGGTGCCGTGTACGGTGGGAAGCCATGAACAACCCTTTCTTCCCCCACGCGCTATCTCGCAATCAAAGCGGAATTCATGGCAGCAGCGCTGTCTGGTGACCCTCTTGCAGGGCAGGGGCCGCTGCTGCCCTGCGTCACCTTCCCCAGGGCAGCGCGGGACGGAGCAGCAGCGGCTCCAGGGCTCGATTCCTAGGGTTACATCCCCATGTAAGGTAGCTTTCACTGGAAAGAGGACCCCAGCTCTTGAAATCCTATATC
This sequence comes from Burhinus oedicnemus, assembly GCA_008921705.1. Taxonomy (NCBI): domain Eukaryota; kingdom Metazoa; phylum Chordata; class Aves; order Charadriiformes; family Burhinidae; genus Burhinus; species Burhinus oedicnemus. Next base: position 225,679 of record VFFE01006219.1, read on the forward strand.
ACCCCCCACGTTCGGTGCACAGCTGCCCTTGTGTCTTTATTAACAGCCCCTCTCTATTCTACAATTCTAATGTTTCTTTTGCCTCCCCATTTTAACCCTGAAACACTCCCCTCTTAGAGACCATGTTCAATTAATGTCTAATCTCCATGACTCTCAGCCAGGAGGCGGATCAGTTACTGCCACCAATAATGACTCCATTTACAGAGCTCTTTCAGCAGACGCAACGTGATCCTAAGCCCATGGCTTTCCCAGTCCATTCACAAACTTCTTCAGACATCCCTCCTCATTAAAGAGTCACCCCTGTCTTCTTCTGCCCCACCTTTCCCGAGCACTAGAGAAGAGACACTTACACCGTATGGAATTTCTCCGACACAATGGCCGGTGACCAGGCAGTTTTAGGGAGCACATCCCTTTTCTGCCAGTTGCAAGGTTTTGTTAAGAAGATGGCAGCAACCTGGAGTGTTATGGCAAAACCAAAAATTCCGGGCACCTGCCGGCCCGACAGGAACTCATGCACCGAGCCCCCCATGTGCTGTAAGGAAAAACTAAGGAAAACGACGCCAGTTCAAATCCGCTTGCTAAAGACATGGGAGGAAATGAGAGATTTCCAGATAAAGTCATGGTAGAGAAAGGCATCCAGCTACAGCAGGAACCTGTCTTTTAAAAAGTATAATAAAAGGTAAGCCAAAGAGAGAGAGAGCAGACGGGATTTTGCCATCCCCGCTGTAAGAGAAGTGGGGTTTGGGTGGGGGTAAGGTCATCACAAGAGATACAGCTGATCTAGCAGAGGGAAGCAGGGTGGCCCAGAACCCCACCAGCTTCTTGCTCAATTTCCCTCCCGGCTTGAAAACGTCCCGGAATCGTTACAGAACACTGGGCACAGAGGAAGGGACAGTGGAATCCCCGTGCTGCCTGCGCAGCAGATCTGCCAGCTGAACCCGCCGCCTCGTGCATCCAAATGAATTACGCAGCAAACAGATTCCTTCTGGATTTTAGACAAGTCTGCGACACAGCAGACGAAACTCATGGGAAAGGTGTTGCCCAAATTACTGATTTATTGGTGATAAACAACCTGAGTGCAGATGGGACCGCAGGATTAGGATCAGCTCTGCTGTGCCAGCCTGACAAGACACGATGGGCACAGCCCTTGCTCGTGTGTCTTCACTCCTTTTGGTTTTAATTCAGCTTAAATGTTAATTGTCCAAGTCAATGAATTTGCATATTTCTGCGGTTCTGGCCATCTATATTCGGCAGCTTGTCTGCATGACTGAAAACTCTTCTGACCTTTACTATCAAATAGATTTTGGATCCTGGGAAATCAGAGAACAAATTATGTTCATCCAAAACATTTTCACCCCAGAGGAGCAATGAAAGACCTTGGTAGCCAGCCTCCTCCCCGAAAGGCAACGCTCTTGGTTGTGAACAGAATTAATTCCGGGTAAATATTAGCACTGGGTAAATGGTAAAAAGTGCAGTGGGTACTTTTTCAGGTTCAAAATATAGCTTTGATTTGGCTGGATTGTTTAGCAAACATCATTTATTGATTTGCAGTTTTAGAAGCTATTATGAAAAATGCTCTGCCCAAGAACTTAGGACCAGTAAGAGCCTCTAGAAAAACGCACTAAGAGCAGACGCATCAATCTCCTTGGCACGACTCGTGTCATCCTGCCCGATGTAGGGTGAGCAAAGCTCTTTCAAAATTATGGTGTCACATTTTTTGATGGAAGGCATGGCTTGGGGTTGCTAGAAAAGGGATCTTTTAAGAAGTTTTGTCAAATTTTTCTCTATTTTTCAAATAAAAGCTTCAGGTTTTCATTGAAAAACTCAGGAACTCAGGAGTGTGGGGTTTTTGCAAATACCAAACTTTCGTTCATGTTTTCTGAACTTTTCATCAGTTTTCCTTTACTGAAAAACATTCATTGGGAAAAACCAAACCAAAGACGCCCTTCCCAACGGGACCTAACGAGTAATGGCAATCACCAAAGCGCACAGGGGACCCTGATGCCACCACCTCCCAGCTCCCCCCAGCACCCCTGTTTCTCTGGGAGCTGGAGTAGGGAATGATGTTGGCAGGGGGGGCTCCGCAAGCCCAGAAATGCTCTGGCAGCTTTATCCACAGCAGAGCCCATCCTGGTTTGCTCCCCCCACGTCCGCCGCAGCAGCACCGATGTGCAGCACGTGCAATGGTGTAGCTCGGCGCATGCCACACATATGGTGTCTGTCACGCTCCTCTCTGCCACTGCCTACCTTGCTGCGTTAGTTATGAAATTATCTTTGCATTTGGGGGCAAAAATAAATATTTAATTGTGGTAATGGCCATAATTTGCATTCAAATGTTTTTCAGCATAAGAATTCCTCACTAAGTGACACCAAAGGCTTTTGAGAATGATGAACTTGTTTGAGAACATTGCTTTCTATGCTGCTGAACGTCATCACCAGAAAAATGGCTAAATTTAGCAAATAAAAAAAATCCCAAACAAAAAAGAAAAAATCTATTTTCTCAGCTGTAATAAATATAGCGGGTAGTAAAAAGGAGCATACTTCAGCTGTAAGTGGGGTATTGTTATTTGATATGTGGGAGAAAAACCAGAAAGCAAATAAGACATTTTTATACATAAAAAATCACGTAATCCTGGTGCATTATACATGTTGGACTTATTCATGGTCTATCCACGGGCAAATATTTATTATTACACACAGCTATCTGTTATGTGAGGAGATGCAGATCTGAGCTTTCATACAGAGAATCTTTGGGTATCTCCTTTACCTAGAGAGCATTCGGGTGTTATTTATCTCAGACATAAATACGATTCTTTCCTCCGGTCGAGCTATTTCATGTCACCATTCCTGCAGTGACCCCAACAGACCTGGTGCTCCTCGGCTCTGCCCTGGGCATGGCAGAGGTGAACCGAGCTCTGCCCCCAGCTCCCAGCCCGAGCATCTCCCCTCTCCCATAGCTGGAATTCAGACTTTGTGTCTTTACCCTTTGTTCCGTAGAGTGGGGGAAATGTCTGCTAAGGAACTGTAAACTGGGGTTATGCCACGCGTTCAGGTGTTGTTTGCCTCTGTGTGGTCCAGCTGCCCGGAGCGGTTCCCAGGGCTGGGAAGGCGATGCTGACCTGTACCCACACACCTCTCCCAGCAGAGATGCGGGAGCCCGTGCTGGCTTCCCCCGCTGCTGTGATGTGTGTGTGCAGATGGAAAGATGCTTCTCTAATACCCTGAAATTTTGTCTCCTGTTTTTCTTTCATAGGCAGTGACTTATCTATCTGAGTGCTATTCAAAGCAACAAAAAGAGCTCATCCTTTTAGTTTTGCCAGCTTTCTGAGTTGGTTTGTTGGGTTTTTTTTTGCAATTTCCTTTCAGTCCTGAACACTGGTTGCTGTATGTCTGCCCAGTCTGCTCTTATGTGGAGATAATCCCATGACTTGATTTTCAAGTACACTTAGCGTCTAGACAGGGCATTGCGATCCTTTGTCCTCCCCTCCCGGTTCCCTTATTGATTTCAATAGCCCTTCAGGCGCAGGCACTTTCTAAATTCAAAAGTCGGGCATCCCCACACCATGTCCACCCCACCTTCATTTCAGACTCTCCGTGCCATCGTTCTGCCAGACTTTCTGCTCACTCTTCTCATAAATAGCCAGGTAAAAAAAACCAACAAAACACCAACCAAACAATCCGTGGTGGGAATATGGCAATTATAAAGAAGGAGGAAAAAGAAACCCTAAGCCCAACTGCCAGGGCTTCCTAGACCGAGAGCAACCCCAGCCCCCAGGAGGGCTCGCAGCAGCCCCTCAGACAGGCTGCAGCACATCCCAGAGGTTCAAAATTTTGTCTGTGTCCCAGATCTACCCGGTCCCCAGGCAGGCACCCAGCCCGGCGGGCGCCCATGGCAGCCCCGGTGCAGGGATCAGCACCCTTACGAGATCCAGCACACGCTCCTGCTCTCTGCATCCATATATCAGGACAACCCAATTAAGTCATTTACAGTGAGGACCTGGAGATGGCAGCAACATATAATCACAAACATAAGCAGTTTTTACATGGTAATTATATATTCTATTTTTTTATCAGTGCAACACAGACAGAAGATTATTTTATGCTTGATATCATTCTAATTTTTGATCCATTTTACCCCCAACTTAAAAAGGATTAAGATTGGGCTTCCGGTAATAATTTTGGATATGCCAACTTCATAAGTACTACACGGTGTTGTATTAAACTGATTATTAGCTACTTTTGCTTATTGTTAACACCGTTTCTCTTCTTTGGGCCAACATCTGAAATGTATGAAACCAGATGGTTTGAATGGTCAAGCCGAAAGGCCAGCATATTTTTTAAGTCTGTTTTAAAATAAAACATACTATTGCTTTAAACTCCATCTGATAAAACAGACTCGAGTAGATCGGCAAGGAGAGAGGAAACACCGTGCCTGGCTTTGATCATTTTCAAAAGGAATTGGCACATGTGATTTTCCAGAAGATGAAGGCACCAGGTGAAACTATTTCATATCCCGAGACCTTTTCTCTGCTGTAACTAACATCTGCTTCTCATTTTCCCCGGGTTTGGAGAGCAGTCTGCCTGACCTCCCAGTTTACATCAATAATTGGTTTGCATCAGTGGCTGGGCAAAAGGCAGAGGCTGTGACGAGTGGCTGATGCTGTGAAGGTGTGGAGAGGGTAGGATGGAGAGGAGGATGGAGAGGAGCTGCACGTCTGCGATGAGGGATGAGCAGGCAGGGCATCCCTGCCCGCTGTCCTGCCGCCACACTGGGCCAGCCCCTGGTGGGTTTCCAGAGGGAGACCCGGGTGGGCACTGTCCCATGGGTAAGGGGCAGGGTGGGGGCATTTTCACCCTCGGGAAGGTGACTCTTCCCAGGAGGAGACTCATCTGCTGCCCTTGGGGTGTGCTGGCTCCAGGCTGGGAAACTCGGAGGATTCCAGCCCCTTCTTCTCCCCCAGGGACCCCAGCGCGAAGGCAGGGTAAGGAGGGAGGGGTGGCCTTGGGGTGCAGAGGGACCCCGGTGCTGGCGGCAGGGCCGCTCGGGTGAGCAGGCAGTTACGAACGGTATTTCACTCTCCTGTTCCTCAAAAGCCTTCTCCTCTCTCCTGATTTTTTTCTTCCATCACAACATTCATCCACACACACGTCCAATGATTCACTGGCTTTCCACCACACAGCAGTGTCCATAGAAACAGGCGGGAGGGATGGAAATGGGAAACGACTTCTCAGCGGGGCGGCAGCAGCCCCCCACGCCATTTCCCCCCTCCCCCGTGGTGGCAGCACGCTGTCACGCACCCACCCGGTCCCACGGGACACATAGTGCTGGGGCAACACAGCCCAGCCTCTCCCTCAGTGCCGTGGGGGGACAGGGATGGGATGCTGCTTGGGGACATGGGGACCATCCTCAGCCCGCACAGCTGCGGGTGGCCAGTCCCACACTCACCATGTCCACCACCCCGTGTGTGCGGCGCAGGAGCAGTGGCACTCAGCCGTGCTCCCACACCTCCCTGGCCCCGCTCGTTAGCGTGAGTGACCTTACCGCAAGGATGCGTAGGACAAACACAAACCCCAATTAGTCCAGAAGGCTCTTGGGCTAAAACAAGTGGCCTAAGCCCTCCCTGTCCCAGGCGGTGGCATGGCTGTGTCACATCACCCACCCATGGCAGCACCGCTGAGGCATCAGGCTATCATCAAAGACAACATTAATTATAACTAGTTCCCTAATAGCTGAAAATAACTAACGTAATTCTCTCTGTTTGGTGCCAGTAGGGAACAAGTCCAGAGTAAATGAGCTCATGGTTAGGAATCAAAGATTAACAGACTATCTAGGAGTAATTTCTTCTCCACATGAATTAGCAAATCGTAGGTAATTATTGTGGACAGAGCTAGGCAGGTTCATTTTACTAGGTCAGTTAAGAATAGCCTAGGATAATTAAATTGTCTCTAGAGCCAGTAACAATGCTGGAGTTAGAAAAGGCCATTTTTGCCTTGCTGTCTGTCTTCTGGGTAAATCCTATTTGCCCTTAGCATTGCCCTCTGGGGCAGATCTGCACTCGTAGGTGTGTTTATTTATTTGTTTGTTCGGTGATGGACTAAACTCTATTTCGGGGTGGTTGGACTCAGGGCTGCAGCCAGGCTGGTCCCCAGGTGGGGATCCCAGTCCTCCGCCCCTGCCGTGGGTGCTGCTCTCAGGGCCATCCTCACTGGGTCCTGGCCAGGGGTGACAACCTGGGGCTCGCTTTGCACAGAGGGCTGGGCAGGAACGTGACAGTCATCCCTCCCGGCGCGGCAAGCACTGAAGTCAGTGACACGCTCGCCTGGTATCGGCAGCCTCGTTCACGACGTCCGGAGAGACATGGTACCCTCTGCCTGCTGCCCTCACCTGCCCTGCAGAGCCCCCCACACGCCCAGAAGGGCAGGATTCGGCCTGGTGGCACTTTGCTTTTTCCTTTCCTTGCAGATAGGGAGTGGGAAAAACTGTTTTAAAAAAGCCTGCATGGGAGGCTTGTGTCACACCGGTGTCTGCCTGAAAGAAATACTCACAGCGTCCCTTGGGAAATGATGCTTGGGGTGGAATAGTGAGAGCTCGGGAGGCTCCTTTCCGTATTTTTTCCTCCGGACATTACCTGGCTGCAGGATGCAACTCTGCTGGTGCTCGATGCCGACTGGAAAAAGGATGCGGCATCATTAAAAATAGAAGCATGAAAGATTATTTACATTTCAAGAATAGCTAAGGTCTTTAAAGAAACTTCCATCATCCTTTAAAGGCTCTTAGTCAAACGCTGTTCATTATTAATGCCTGTTGGCTTTATTTAGCCTATGACTACAATTATATATTTATGAGGTAATCAGCAATTGGAAATTTCCCTGTAATGGTAACTGGAGCTTGGCATCCAAATAAAATGAACACCATTAAGAAAGTATTGCGGTCATTGGGGTGGATCAAGTGTGCTAATAGCCCAACTAACAGCAATTAAGTCAATTAACCATTCAGACATATGCTGCTCAATTTCCCTGCTTAAACAGCCCGGTGCATCTGCGAAATTTGTGGAACTTATTTATGGTGTAAGCGGCTGCTAGTCATTATTAACCAGGGGAAACTGAAAATAAGGGAGGCTTGTAAAAAATTAACTACTGCAGCAAAAAGATCCGCTAATTGCCCGTTCCCCTCCCCGTGGGGGAAGGTTTCGTTTTCCAGAGTATTTATTTATTGTCTTTTGAATGTCGCTACGAGAATTTCATGGAATTGCGTGTACAGGTGGATGGGCGGTGTAATGGGGATGGACGCTGGAGGCTTCTCGGGTGCCCAGAGCTGCACACCACGGGCCCTTGGTCGGGAGCGGTGCTGGGTGCTTTGTCCGTCTGTCCCATGGGGCTGTGTCGGGGTGGGAGGCTGTGCCATGGGGGAGGAGCTGGGGGCTCAGGCTTATGGGAGCAGATATAACAGGGGTGAGGGGGGAGACCCTGAGCAGCCCCGCAGAGCCAGGCACTTGTGGCTCCCTGGGCACTGGGAGCATCCTGGGACTGAGCACCTGGTGCCCAGGGAAGGGTCCATCATCCTCCGCCTCCTGGCTCTGCGAGGCTGACCCTCCCCAAGATCCGTGCTGGCAGACCCAACAGCCCTTTCCGCAGCGGCTGTGGGTCCCAGAAAGCCCCGAGCTGGTGACACCAGCCCTGAAGCTGCTGGCATTTCCATCAGCCACCTTCACCTGTGGAGCACTGGGGGACTTGTTCACATAAAGTGCCTCTCCTCTTCCTTTCCGTTTCAGTTTCTTCCCATCTGTCCAAATGAGGATGTTCCAAAGTTTTGTTAAGTGCCTGTTTTAATGAACCCCATTAAAGTTAACCTGGGCATATAATATACAGGAGAAATCTACCATAAATATAGGTAAATAGAGATTGTAAAGATAAATAACAATACCGGTGTGTGAGAAGTGATAATGTACTCTATTTACTGCAGGCCCATAAAAGGCCAGTAAAAGATACTGCACCTTTAATGACTTACTTTCTCCATGGCAGCCGGCACTCACAGTTAGCAAGCTAAGGATGCAGTGACACAAAAAGCTTACAGATAATTAAATATTGATTTTTGTTTTCTAATCCTATATAAAAATTGTCCTGGGTCTCCCAATGGTAGTTTCATCTCACTAGGACACAGGGAGGGCTATTAACCCTATTTGGTTTCAAGCTGTTGTAGAACAAATAAACAGGGAGTCTTGGAAAACCAAGGCAGAGGCTCTCCGGGTGCGAGCCAGCTGCCAGCCCTCTGCCTGCCCCAGCCACGGGTCCTGCCAAGAGCCTCGCGCCTGGGAAGGTGGCCAACGGCAGCCTTGTGATTACTTCCGCAGCTTTTTTGGTAAGGGTTGCAGCATTTTCGCCTGCATGTGTGGTTCATGTGACGCAGACAACCTTGCAGTGTCCGTGCAGACACGAGAGCCCTGGGCTTTTGGCATGCAGGCTCAAAGCAGCCAGGGCAGAGGGGGGGGACTCCGGCGCGTCATCCCCTGCTCATGGAGCGCTCCCTGAAAGAGGGGCAGTCAGTGCATGGTCCCCTAAGCACAGCTACATCACTGGTACCCGCTTTTTCTGCTGTATCGCGTCTCTCCCTCTGCAGAGGTAACCGGAAAGCGATGCCACGTACTGCTCATCTGTCGTGGTCATCGTCACAAGCAGGGTGCAAAGTGCCACCTTGCCAAGCAGGACCCGCTCAAAGGGTCTGCGGGCTGCAAAGCAACACCCCCACGCAGAGACTGGCTGGGGCAGGGGGGGATGAGGATGCTCCAGAGCACGATCTGCGGGGCATAGTCCACCCCAGGGAATGCACTGGGGGAGGCAGTCCTTCAAGGCTGCGGGAGCAGAGCAGCTTCTGTTGTTCAGGAATTTTTCAACTGCTCCTCTGTGGGTTAGAAAATAGGAGATTGTAGAGCTAACGCAATGTGCTGGTCTGTATGGAGTGCCCTCAGAGGGAGGTCTGTGGTGAGGGCTGGAATTTCCACTGAAGGTGAAGGTGAGCATGGGAAACCTCCCAGAAACACACGGTCAGAGCAGCCTCCAAGGACATGGTCCAAGCGCCTGGTCTCTCTGGTCAACCTACTTGTTCTTCTGAGATGCTACTGTTGCCACACTGCCCCTACATCCACCCCGTCCCCAAGATGTTTAGATCATCCCAACAGATTTCTCCGGGAAAATGATATTTTGAATCTCATGCAGAATACAGGCAAAACCTCAACGCTGTTTCACAGTTGGATTTTCGCTCAAGTGTATGGAAGAGCATGGCAGACGGCTGTTCCTTGCGAGGAGGAGTTGGCTGGAGGAACGAAAGAGCAGGGGAGGAGGGACCGGGCGGACAGACCCCGGAGCAGAGGCTGAGGGTGCAGCTAACAGGGCCAGGGCAGGAGGGAGCAGAGATCTCCGACGGCTTCGTTGCTCTAGTCGGGCAAGACAAGGGTTCGGCTCAGCCTGGCTCTACAACGTCGCGGTTGACGGGGGGATCTTGCACCCACTGCGACAGCCTGACGGTAACTGGTGTGGTGGGGAGGGAGGGGGCGACCCGGTCTGCCTGCCAGAGCATGCGGGCACATTGCTCCACAACGAGAAGAAAGGTATTAAAATAATAACCTCTAAGTCTGCCACGCATGATGTTTTCTATCACTATTGGGAAAGCAATTGCCTCCAGCAAAGATCTATTTCCTCAGTTGCTCATTTACAAGCACGCAGTAAGTACTGTGTACACAGTATGAAATGGAATAAACCCCAACATTATACAATAGAGTCACTCATTCACAAAATGAAGCAAGGGGCCTCCTTTCCCAGTTATCTTTTCAACAGCGCCATGCAGCATAACTCACACTGTTTACAGACTTCAGGACGTGAGTAAATCACATTGCTTTACATAATTCCTGTCCTTTGGTATATTGTGCCTTTTCTGAAAGAAGAGAACATCCACTCCCCTCACTTTTCCAGTGCTGTATATAAATAAGGCCGTCGCTCGAACATGCCGGATGAGTCTGATCGTGAGGAAAACAGCAAAACATCTTCCTGAAAAACTGCATGCACCATTTGCTGAGAAATCTTAAATATTTTACTTGCAAAAGCCTGTAGACTCAATGTTTTCCATGCCAAGTGTAAGCAGTACGCTGCGTACACTAAACCCCTGCTCAGCCATGCAGAGAAGTTCAAGCAAAATAATGAATTAAAGTGCGCCCTAACTTCATGCTGATCACAAACCTCCAAGGAAGGTGAGCTGAGCGCTGCAATTAACTCACTTCTGCATCTGCTGGAAGCTCACATCTCGCTGCCTCCCCCCCTTGGGCCAGCCCTCCCAGCCCTCCGTCCCACCCCTTCCCTGCATTCGGAGCCTCTGAAAAGCCTGCTTGTCTGGACCCCCCCTGAGGACAGAGGGATGGATAGAGCCCCTGGAGCCCCTGTGAGATGCATCTGAACCTGAGCAAATAACCACAAGATCTTTTGTGGTTGTCTGACTCCTTCTCTGCTCTTCCTCTGGGGGTTCGTGACCTCATTTACATGCTTTCTGGGCTAACCGCTAATCTCGGCTAACTCTTCTCCATGTCTCCTCGAGGGGACCTCTCAGCACTCATGGCCGAATGGGAAGAACTACTGGCAGCGCTGAGCTCACCGCTTCGGCCGAGGTGGCTGTCCCGTGGGAACCAGTGGGGCTGGGGAGCAACGGCGACCTGAGCGTCGCATTTGCCCCTGCCCTCAGGCACAGCTCCGCTCCTGCCCTGCCCTGCTCCCCGCCACCCTCCCCATCTCTCTTCCTGCCGCCTGCATTCCTCCCTTCCTGTATGTGGGAACAGCATCTGCCCCAAATCAGGCAGCCCCGGTGTCCTGGAGTCAGAGGGGGCTCCCCAGGCACTGCTTCCCTTTGCCTTCATGTGGGGCAGGAACATTTTGGGAGTGTGAATATTTTGGGGGGGGTCAGGAGAGTGTTTTTCTCATGAGCTGTGTGGACATGCCACAGCAGCAAGGACCTACTCGCCCCCACCACCACAGGGCAGCCAGTCTCTTGGAGCAGCAAAGCAAGTGAACAATTCCCTCCGTGCTGTTGTCCCTGCAGCACAACCTGAGGCCTCTCCGGCATCTTGGCTGAGTTTTTACTTGGGAAAACATGAGCAAGGGTGGCTGTGCTGGGCAAACACACCTATGGGTGCACTTTGCCTCCAGATGGGACAGGGGGTGAGTCCAGTTTGGCTCGCTGGGTTCTGCGTTCCCAGCGATCAAGCGCCTGGAGCCTGCCTGCAAGACCTGGGAGATGAAAACCCTCTTTAACCTATTGCAGCCAGTTCAGACCTCCAGCGGCGTGAAAAGCCTGAAGAGTAGGTGATAGTGAAAGGCGTGACCTGGAGAGGCTGGAGTGCTGGGCAGAGAAGAACCTAATGAGGTTCAACAGGAGCAAGTGTAGGGTCCTGCACCTGGGGAGGAAGAATGCTGGGCACCAGTATAGGTTAGGGGTGGACCTGCTGGAAAGCAGTTCTGAGGAGAAGGATCTGGGGGTCCTGGTAGACAGTAAAAGTAAATTATCCATGAGCCAGCAATGTGCCCTTGTCGCCAGGAAGGCCAATGGAATCCTGGGCTGCATAGGGAAGAGTGTGGCCAGTAGGTCGAGGGAGGTCATTCTCCCACTCTACTCAGCACTGGTGAGGCCATAACTGGAATACTGTGCCCAGTTCTGGGCTCCCCAGCTCAAGCGGGACAGGGAACTACTGGAGACTCCAGCATAGGGCAACAAAGATGACTGGGGGATTGGAGCACCTCCCTTATGAGGAAAGGCTGAGAGAGCTGGGACTCTTTAGCCTGGAGAAGAGAAGGCTGAGGGTAGACCTTATTCTTGCTTCTAAGTATCTAAAGGGTGGGTTGAAGGAGGATGGACCAGACTCTTTTCAGTGGTTCCCAGCGACAGGACGAGGGGCAACGGGCACAAGTTGGAACATAGGCAGTTCCATTCAAACATAAGAAAAAACTTCTTTACGGTGAGGGTGACAGAGCACTGGACCAGGCTGCCCAGGGAGGTTGTGGCATCCCCTTCTCTGGAGATTTTCAAGACCCGCCTGGATGCAGTCCTGAGTAATGTGCTCTAGGCATTCCTGCGTCAGCAGGGGAGTTGGACTAGGTGATCTCTAGAGACCCCTTCCAACTCTGAAAATTCCGTGATTCTGTGATTCCGTGAAGTGTGCCTATGGTTATGATGGAGAATAGCATGAGGAATGTGTCAGCCGTTGGGTTTGATCCAGGATACCCTGTGGAGATGGGCTGTAGAGGGGCCGTGAGGAGTGGGAGGTTTTGGAGGAGAGCCGAGGCTGTTCGGGGACAGGTCTGCACCCAGCGCAGAGAGCCCCCCTTGGACCCCAAAGGATGCAGGCATGACCAGTGCAGCCTGCAAAGCCGCTGCCCTGCGGACACAATGCTTCCCAGTACAGTGGCATGACAAGAGCACTTCTCTCACCGTCTGTGACACCGAGATTCCTGCAGCACGGCGACTGCTGCCTCCCTCCCTTCTTTCCCTTTGCCCTGCCCACCAGTCTCCCCCGTGGGAGCCGCAGACCCACTGCAGCTCAGGTTTCCATCAGACAAGGACATTGGGGGTTCCCCGAGCCCACTGCCACCCACGGCCCCAGCACACCAACCCGCACCGGGGTCCCTCGGGGAGGCAGCTCCCACCAGCCTGTGGGCGAGCGGGGCCAGGGAGCCGTGCTGCTGACCACGTCCCCTGGAACAGCACAAGCACGAAACCCAGGGACACTCCAGGGCATCTGCACCCTCCGTCTTCTCTGTGCAGTAAAACCATCCCATCCTAAAGCCAGGGCTACCGCCAGCGCAGCCCTAGCCCCAAGAATGGTACTAGTTTGTGGGTAACCTGGCAGCCTCGATGCCGGGGGAACCTTTCAGACGCAGCCACCCGGCAGCCGCTGATTGAGACTCAAAAGAAATTCTTTGAGGGCAGCAAGATGTCAGGCCAAAGCAGGAACAGCAGCAGGTTTGAGACTACAGACGCGTTAGTCAGAGCTGATGAATGCTGGCTTGTCAAGTCTTCCCATTTCAGTCCCTGGATTGCCTTTAAAGTTTGCCAAGTCACTTTTCAGCATTTGTGTGGGCAGAAGGAGACGTGCAATTAAGCTGCAATTGCTGCACCAAAGCCGAATACTTTCAAGTTTGTTATTTCCTCAAAAATGACAAAACGCTGGTATCAAGTCAAGGAACAGGACGGGAGCTCCTGTTGCAAAACTGTAGTCGGCACGGGGCTGCGTTTGTCCAAAGCCAGATTCTGCTTTTGCTGAAGGATGAAGACACGTACATCAAAACCTACATTAGCATTTGGGAAGCGGGCTGGAGAGTCAAGAGCCGTCATCAAACCCCACTTCTGAGTGCAGGTGAATCGCAGGGAGCCAGAGCGTCTGTCTGCAGCAGTGACCGTAACCTGCAGAGACACGGAGCTTGTGCAGCACCCCAAAGGCAGCTGAAGGTGTGTGGCACCAGTGCAGGGCAGCGAGGGCTGCAATGTGGCAACCACAGCGTTGCCCTGAGCCCAGGCTGCGGAGGTAGCTGTGTTCACAGACACCCGTCTGAGCCCGGCCACGGTGCACGGATCCCTCTGTCCCTGGCTGCTGGGAAGGCGGCTCTGCGGGCACGGGGCCAGCCACACCACAGGCACCGCTCCCGGCACACGGCTCCTCCGGGCTCTCCATCCTCAGGCATCCCAGGGGGAGTCCCACAGCCCTCCCACCGTGCCGAGCGGTGATGGTGAACAAGCCGCTGGCCAGTTGGAGAGGGACAGCAGGGTTTGCTCTTTGCAAGGCGCGGGGGAAGGCCAGCCGGTGCCTCTGCCCTGCCTATGGCTTCTGCACATTGACCACGGTGCACACCATGGAAGGGGGAAGGCTGGTGTATCCCCGCTGTCCCCTCCCTATCGCCCTCCATTCGCACTCCGCGGTGCTGCCATCCGCCCGCCTGCAGTCCCCCTCGCAGGCTGCACCCAGCCACGTCCTTTCTTCTTTGCCACCTTCCCCTCTTTCCCTGTGATCGCCCGTTATTTGCAGTTGCTATCAAGAAAAAGACAAAGAGGAGGGGGATGCAGCGCGCGGCTGAGCCGGGATGACGGGTAGCGAGCGAGCTCGCAGACGTGTCTCCCGCACAGCGCGGGACAGCAGAAAGCTGCAGCGCTGAGCGCAGGCTGTCTCTCGGCATGGCTGCGATCAGAGTTTTCCTGCGAGGCTTTGGCAGCCTTTTGAGCAGCCAAATAACTATTATTTCCCAAACATAAAAGGGATGTGGATACCTTTTTGCACAAGGTTTCCTTTCAGCGGCTGCACACGTGTCGATGCAGTACCATGTGCTGAAAACACGTCTTCTTGGCCATAAAGTATCCCGACTGCAGAATGAATCGATTTGGAGCCTGTTGGCTGCTAAACTGAATTAATTTCATCCTAAAGGGCCTCGCTGAGACACAGCAAATACCCCACCAAGAGACCCAGGGCTGGGAAATGGCTCTGTGAAGAGACCACTCTGAAAACTCACCCAGCATATCGCGATAATCTCCACGAGTCACCAAGCAACAGGAGACAAGAGTCACCCGTTTGGTGTAAAGCTTTTTGGTAACATATTGCTTTTTAATCAACACTTAAACAAGAAATGCTCTTTTCCGTCTAATCCCTGGGATGATTTCATGGCAACTCATCATGCCACCCAGTTTTAAAGCAGAAACCAACTTTTTCAGAAGGGAACGTTTATCCAAAATATGTGATTTAATTGAACAGTCATTTTCTGCCTTCTTTTTGCTGACTGCAGAAAGCTGCATTTGAATACGGGCTGCTCTGGTGCCAGCTCAGCTTCTCTTCCTGCTGCAGAGAAGCAACAACAGCTACAAAATAATCAATTAACTTGCATAAATAACCCAACGGTGAGATGGGAGGAAAAGAAAATCTTAGTTTTTGGTAGTGTATTCTAAGCATGTGCCTTGCTGATGCTGCTGTGATCTCTGCACACAGGCGGGGGAAGCGAACTGCAGAACAGCGTCGTGAGTTCTGGAGACTGGAGAAGAAATTGGGATTAATCCCCACAAGTGCTGGATTTGACTGGAAACCCGGAGCTGGGCACAGGCTTGGCCTTCGGACCCGTGTCCGCATCGCGGCTAAGCAGGATCTGTGCTTGCAAGCAAAATGGAAAAAAATGCAGGCATGAGTCAATTAACTCAGAGGGATGAGACCATCTGCCCTGGGATCACCGTTAACCGGTGCCATCCCTGTACACCAGTGCCGTTGGGGCTCCCTGTCATGGGGGGCGCTGGCTGAGCGGGGCTCAGGCTCTCCGGTCAAAGTGGAAAAATTTGGTGAAGTTTAGGCTGGAGCGCCCAGCAGAGCCCACACCGGCCCCGGCAGCCCCCCATGCCGCCCTCCCGCAGCTTTCCCGCAAGGCCAGTGCTGGCTGCCGGGTTTAAAACAGGCTACAGGGCAGGATTATTATTTTAAATATTAACGGCGTACTAAATGCAAATCACAGAAAAGCTGCGTAAATACATGGAGCCCAATTTATTTTGTTCTGTGCCGTGGTTAACTAGGCCAGCACAATTACAACCAGACTGTGTATTTATGCCTGGTTTAAGACTGTTCTAATCCAGAATGGAGGAGTTAAAATCCACAGATTTACATTGGCTTTATTAAGTAATGTGAAACAAAGCCTGCAAAACTCACTGTCGTTGTGAACGTTTAATGAGAACTGAAATATCCTTGGAGGCTGACTGAATTTGTGCTGTATCCCGGAGCCCCAATTCCTGGTCCATCTTTCTGCAAAAGCTGTTTTTCCCAAAGCAGCGCTTTCTTCCGCACGCCTGCGCCTGCCGGGGCTGTGGGAGACGTGACTGGCACGGCGAGAGGCTGCTCGGGGGCCAAAGGCACACCGCGCTGCCTGCAAATGTGCCTTCAGAATATGGACCGCTGCAGGCACATTTAACTTCCACCGGCCCCTTTGAGGTCCTTTTACTACTACTAGTCAAAAATTTTAAAACCAGAAGCCATTTCTTCAGAAACTGCTGTTTTATGGGAACAAACTTTCCATGGCAGCATGTGATTTTGACAAAGTCTAATTTCGAAGGAAATTGAAACAAAGCATCTCAATAACACAACAATATTCTTTTTAACATTTTCCAAATGTCACATTTTGATATTTCGCTTTCAAATGTCTTTTCTTAAGAAATTTATACTATTTAAGAAAATTAAGACGAGATTAGATTTCTTCCCAAATCATATAACTGAGTGCAATTTCTGCGGGAAAGTCCATGCCTGTGCGTGTGACAGGTTGGGCGCTGGGACCCGAGGGATCCCGGTAGGATCCATCCCGGTCCCTGCTCTCTGGGGTGCCTGTGCCTTCCCAGGGCAGCAAAGCCCCCGGCCAGGCTCTGCTCTAACCAAAGCTGTTGGGTTTGTAGAGATTCACAGCCTGCGATGTGCAGGGCAGATTGCTTGGTTGGAAATCCCTTTTGACCTTGGGATACACAGATGGGCGGAAAACCAAACAAATGAAGCTTTGCGATTGATGCAAAGCAGACTAGAAGTGTCTTGAAGAAAATTCAGAAATGCAAGGTTTGCCTCCAGCTCAGAGGAGACCTATTTCACAATTATAAAATTAACAGAGAATGGAAATGCCGTCTTTTACTTAGAAGTAAAAATGTGTGAGAAGGAAGGAGGAAGGGAAAGCCTGTTAGTAGGACACAGCCTGTCTGGGGGAACTGAAACCTAAAAATAAACAGAACACAAGGCTCGCGGGGTGATCCGGTTGGAATTGGACCTTGCACCGGCAAGTCTTCCCCGCCTCGAGTGGGTGGGAGGTCTGGAGAGCCGTGCAGCACAGACGCCTTACTGCCCGTTTGCCCAGTGGCGATACCGGAATGTATGGTGAAAAATCAAAGAACTGAGAAGGGAGGGAAGAGCTTCACTTTTCAGTCTCTGCTGAGTGTGGGAAGGGATTTTCTGAGGGGCTTGGAGTACTTTACCTACAGGGCTGTGTAAGGCGTCAAAGGTGGCATGGATTATCGGAGATTTCCCCTGCAGCAGGCAGCAGAAAAAAGCTGTGGATGCTCATTCCTGGGGGAGGGGGCCACGGCAGTGCTTTGCAGCCTATTTTCAATTACAGTTTCCAGCAGAGTTGGAGAAGACAATGACAGGAGGGAAAAAAAAATGCTAAAAAAAAAAAATCACAGGCAGCAATAAATTTTCCCACAATGGTCTGAAGAACAAAATGCTTCCTAAGCAAGTTCAGCTAAAAGTATGTGTGCAAAAACCATATGGACAGTGGGAGTGCGTGGGCGTGCTTGTCAGAGGTGCCGAATGCCCACTCCTCCCCGGGCACGATGCTCAGCACCTCCCAGCATCAGACTGGGAGAAGGCAGAACAGGGAGCCTGGGAGGGGTGGCTGTGCCTGTACGTGTGTGCGTGCGTGTGTGCATGCGTGTGCATGCTCTGCTGCAGGTGGCAGGAGAACGGGCACGCACAGGAGTGTGTAGGTGTGCGGGGGGAGGAGCGTTTCTTTATTCAGAAGCCCACTAATTGTCAAGAAAATGCTTCTTACATGCAGTGCTCATTGGCTGTCACAGACAAGTACGTATTTATTTCTGTGGTGGATCATGAAACCGTGGTGTGGGAGGGGGGATGCTCCCTCGAGAGTAAGCGTGGGTATCCTCTGGTTTTATTCAGAGCCCAGCTCCACTCTTCAGATGCGCTTCTGCAGGACCCTGAAATAACAGCGCCACTAATTATACTATTACAGGGTTGTTTCACCACGATATTAATGCCCCAACGTACACTATATATCTGCACAATGGCACCAGGCGTCATAAAAGTCAGAGCAATCACAGGTGGTTAAGGAGGAGGTGTGGGAACCCGGCAGGCAGGGCACCGGCAACGCTGCCGCCACGTGCCGAGCTGCCTGCGGCACGGTGGGACCCTGGTGGGACCTTCTGTGGGCAGCAGGACAGCGGGCTGGGGCGCACGGGAAGCCATCAGGTGCCGCCAGGAGTAAATGAGCCAAATGCAGCTGCTGTCCCTGGCGCTGGATGCGGGGTGGGATGACTCCCAGGGCTCCCAGGCAGCGGAGCGCTCTGCCCTGTGCTCCCTGAGCAGGGAGAGCAGCCGGGCTCTGGGCACGGGCTCCACCAGTGCATCCCCCAGCCCTGGCCCCAAACCCTCAAATAATCACATCCAAGAGCTCCCGGGCAGCAGAGGGCTTGGCTCCGCGGGAGCATCGCTGAGCATGGGGAGAGTTTGCTGCCAGGGGCAGCGACAACCAAACCAGGCGTCTCCTGGAGTTTGCTCCTCCCGTGAGCAGCTCGGCGTCCCTGGGAAACCTGCACACAAATGCCCCACACAAAGTCTTTTACTGCATCCACAGAACAGCTTCAAAGAAGTTTTCCCGCGGGAATTGCCAAGGTCTATTCAGTTCCAGTCTGCTAAAATCCTGCTTTTTCAGAAAAGGGGGAGAAAACCAGACCCTCAAGGTCGCGGCGGTGGCTTGCCCCGTGCCCAATGCCGGAGACAGCTCTGGAACCAGCGCACACGGAAGCGGGGCATCCCCCGGCGCTCCATGTGCCTTCTGCTGATAAGAGCGGGGCCAGGCGACCTGCGCAGCGCGTGACGGGAATAGCGAGAGCCTCGCTATTCTTGAGGGCTGTGAAAGGAACTACTGCACGCTGAAGATGAAGTCAGCCTCGGAATAGCAGACAGATAAGCGAAGGCAACAGTAAGCCACAGGGTATTTTTTATACACATTTAAAGAGGAGGTTGTGCCCGGTTTTGATGGTTAGGATAGCAGACCCTTACTCCTTCTGATATTTTAAAAGGCTACAGGAAGGCTTAAAATGTAGTTCCAAATTCAGATTCATGTTTCCTCTTCAGCTCCTTCAAAGACCCAAAGGGACTGTTAATATTTCAGAGGAAAACTTCTCCTCTCCAGCATCTTCAGCATCGCCTTTGCGTGGTAGCCTGTATTAAACACTGGGAATGAGAGAATAAAACACAACAGGTATGTTCTGCCAGTTTAAAATCCCCCCTCCCATGCAGGAAAAAGAAGACCTGAGGCATTAGCTGCGGTTAAATAGATGGATTTGTTTAACTGCTAATTAATTTCTTCCCTGCTTTACTGCCCAGAACTGTACATAACCTTGTACCCACAACTTGACCATTGCAATAGAGTTTCTCCGTCCCCTGAGCAGAGGGCTGTGGGCGCTGGGCTGGAGCGGCTGCAGAGGGGGAGCTGCTACGGGTGTGCGAGGAGGATGACCACCGGCGCAGTGCGGGGAGCCCTGGGAAGGAGCAGCTCTCCCCGTCAGACCTTGTTTGAGCAAAGGTATTGCTGCCACCAGGGATGCTTCTCTCCTCTCGCACTTCCCCTCGGCTAAAGGCGAGCTGAGCTTCGGTCTCTGCAGAAGCACACTATGTGGGAAGCATTCCTGGACACTTTATTTTGCAGAAATTGGGCTGCTGTTTTAAACTTAACTTTGCTACTGGTATTTCAAGTTTCCTGTCCAGCCCCCGGTACAGCAGGGCAGTATCCTGTCCCACCATTCCTGTAGAAGTGGACAAAGACATCGGCCAGGCTCTCCCCTCAGATACGCTGGTATAAATCCATACTCAATGGCGTTACTTCAGATTTATGCCAGCATAACTGAATTTAGCAGGTTAATAAATGGCTCCTCCATTAATAAATGGAGAGCTGCTTAAGATCATGAACTTCATGACTACGACAAGGTCATGCCCGCCACTTCTGTCCTCATAACTTTTCCAGCGTTAGTATCTCCTACATTTCAGTGCCTCTGTGTATCCCAAGTCAGGGAGGAAGGATGTTTAAATGCAGGGGTGATGCTCCAAAGCTCTCCGGGATGAATCCCTGCGGGAAGCAGAGCCAAAGTGCTGGCACATCCCGGTACTGCGTGGTCCCTCGGCTGCTGCTGCTGCTCTGCGGCACAGGGTGCACGGGGCCGTGCTCCTCAGGTCTCGCTTCTCCCAGTGGCTTTCTCCCCCTCCCCACTCCTTTCATGGCTCCAGCTCTTGCAATTATGTCACTCTCTTCTTTAACCATCTGGCTCCTGCAAACAAATATAAGTCCTCCTACACAGACCTGCTGGTAAAGGGACTGATCCTTCCCTGGCTGACACCAGCATCCCTCTACTGACTTCGATGGAGCTGCTCCTGCTCCGAGCAGCCATCCCCTGGGACCAGCCACCCTGCCAGAGAGGCTGTGGCATGGGTAAAGGCGGTGCCCTGCTCTCACCGCCCCACCGTCAACCCATCCTCCTCCCCGCCCCGGCGCTGGTGCCGATGCGGTGGGCTCTGCCCCAGCACCCCCTGCAGAAGCGGGCAGGGGTGGCTTCACCCCGCATCCCCCCAACTGGCACCTGCACCCACCGGCAGCAGGATGGCTGGGGCACAGGTGGGTGCCAAAAGGTGCCGGGGCCCCGTGGACCCTTCTCCTCCCAGGCAGCCATCTCTGTGCAGATGTACACGTTTAGGGTAAGAGGTGTTTCTGCATGGCGCTACCCCGTTCCAAGCGCCAGCTGGATCAGTAATTACCAAAGCCTTTGCTGCTGCCCTGTACCCAAGTCACGGTGTTTGGGCTCTCCTGGGACCTCCCGGTGGCACTGCCACTGCCAGCGGGTCCCGTGGGGCTGCTACAGGAGGGGCTCTTGGCGGCACCGGGGAATTCCGAAGGAAATCCCAAAATCCAAAATTTGCTTCTGCTCTTGATCTGAGCAATTGCTCCTCAACACCTTCCTGGGAAAAAAGAAATGCGGTTTGGGTGAACAAAAACAGTCAGCTGAATAATGGTCAAAAAATATTTCATTCTGACTTTGATTTTTAAAAACTATTAGGGAACAAAATGAATTTGAAAATGAAAATCCAGCAGTCCCTTCCAATAAGGCCAACAGATAATGCTTTAACCTTATTAAAAGATGAGGGGGTTATTTCAAAGCAAAAACTTCTTAACATAGAAATGTTCCTGCAAAAATAGTTTCAGTTTGATACATTTCTGACAGGTAAAAATTGAATTGCAAAACTGTCAACCAGCTGTGTTTAGATCTGCCACCTTAACCGGAGTTTAAAGGAATACAGAGTAATGGGATTTTGCTTACACTCAAATTGTATCTTATGTTTAAAGCCATGGGAATAATATATTCTGCAGTTAACAAAACACGTGAAAAAATAAAATAGAAGTAGTTTTTGACCATTGGTGAATTGGAAGGTTCTAACGAGCTAATTCCAAGATGAACAGAACAACTGTTTGTGCAGAAAGTTACTATTTCTTTTGGAATATTATGTTGATTTTGTTTTGACTTTAGTTGAAAATTTTGACAATAATTCAAATTAATTTCATTTCTTTGAAAAATTTAAATATTGCATTTGAAACGTGATGCTGAAATGTTTTTTTTACTCTTTGAGCGATCTGGTGTTATGAAATCATCGCATGCCTCTTACAGCCTTTGTCTTTGGAAGAAAGTTTGTCTGTGCCACCTCAGCCGTGCTGATTGAGCCGGGGCGGCGGGCTGCTCCTGGGGCCACTGTCGCCTGTCCCCACGATGGCCGAGCTTGTTGACCCGCTGGGACACCCATGCACGCTCTGGCTGGGCACCCCCTCCGCTCCCATGGGGTGGGAAACTTCTTCCCAGCCAAGGCTCATCCCGGGAAGCGTCCGCTCGCTTCTTCCCCTCTTCTATTGGTGTCTTTTGATTACAAGTCTGCTTTGAAGAGACACTAATTGTAGCCTGCGCACAATGCTTGTAATTATGCCTATTACATTTTGATTCATTTCCATATGTCAACACTACTACAAGGGGGATGTGTGTGGGGGGGAGAGCACAGTTTTATAATCGGTTATTGTCTGCAAAAAAAACCTGCACAGAGCATGAGTGAAGTGTTCTTTGTGGAAATTGAAAATAAGATTATAAATAAAAGTCTTCCTCTGACATCCAGAAAATGGACACTTTAAAATAAATTGCCACTGTTGATCAAGAAGATTGCTAGCTACCTTTTACATTAATGAGGCAAATACTCTTCAAGTCCCTAATAGCAATATGTTTGAGTATGTCATTTCAATAGCTTCTTTCTTAATAAAGCTTGACCCTAATATTCCCTTTGCTGTCAAAGGCATTGTCCTGCCAGACATCGCTGTGATTTTTAGCTGCTAATCAAAAAAAAAAAGGGGGGAGCAAGAGCCACTGTTATGCAAAGAGCTGCAGAAACCCGAGCGATGAGGCTCTCCCCTTCGGCCGCGACGGGACCCTGGATGAGATGAATGTTGCTGCTCCGGGGGCGCCTCGCTGGGAATGTCATGGGGTCTGAGCCAGCATGGTACTGCCGGCGATGGAATCCCACCAGGAACTGC
The DNA here is from genome assembly GCA_008921705.1 of Burhinus oedicnemus. Classification (NCBI taxonomy): domain Eukaryota; kingdom Metazoa; phylum Chordata; class Aves; order Charadriiformes; family Burhinidae; genus Burhinus; species Burhinus oedicnemus. The sequence continues at coordinate 248,065 of VFFE01006219.1, forward strand.
TTTTCCCATGGTTTACGCTTGGGTGGCCCAAAACCACCAAGGTGGGTGCAGGCCTGCCAGCCCCTTCACTGCGGAGAGTGCAGGATGCTCCTGGGCATGGACTTTCCCTGGATGCCAGCTGCAGGAACCAGGGGTCCACCGCACTTCCTGCCTTCTCCAGTGCTTCTCCTTCCTCCTCTGCCTCCCAGCGGGAGGAAGCATCACCCGTTTGGCTCTTCCCCCCTCCAGGTAGCTCTACCAACTAATTACAGTACTTGCAAAAGTATGAGCAGAGCTTATTCTTTAGCAATCAATCAATACAAGTTAAAAGGGCATCTTGTTTGTTTCTGTAACAATGCTCTTTAGAAAATTGGGTCCTTTTACATTTCCTGGCTGATACACCATCCGTCATATGTTGCATCAGTCACATCATGTTACGTTTCGAAGCATAATGTAACATGATGTGACTGGTGCATCAGGCAGGAGATTTACAAAGGGAGGCATTCTGCAAGACATTATATCCACTTCTTTTTTATTTAATCTGAGTTTGAAGATAAAAACAGTCGACTTTTTGTACCAAGCGCTGCGGTAGGAGAGCTTTGCCATTGCAGGCAATTTTGGGGGGTAGTCAGATAGTCAGAAGAGAAGCAAGAGCAGGGAAGCGCAGCCCCCCCCTCCACATGCCCCCAGCGCCACCGGTGCCCCCGCAGCACCACACGCTCAGCCCTGAGCTTTGGTCCAGCACGGGCTACGCAGGCGTTTCCCTCGGGTCCTGCTCGGCAGGGAGGGAAACGGTGTGAGAGAAGAAAAGGCGATGAATGTAAAAAATTTAGCAGATGGGGTGTGCTGCGGTCACCTGCGCCAGCAGGACAGGGCAGGAGCCAGGGCCCGGGGGGAGACACATTTTGTCTAACACCGGCTCTGCTCCTCTTCCCTCCTGCTGCCCCCCCAGCCCTCGCCCGCAGAGCCTGCCAACGCGCGGGGCAGGCACAGCCACCGCAAACGGCAGCCATGGGGGCTGCAGCCCCCCCAGGGTGGCCTGAAGACCAGAGACCCCCGGGCAGCGGCCCTGCCACTAAACATCTGCCTGCAACATAATCCAGACATTTTATAAAGCAGCCACCTGAGGGTCTAACTCCTATCCCGGGGTTCTGCGGGAAGGAACGGTGCGCCCACCTGCCCACATGGCTCCGTGCTCCCCGCAGCGGTGGCCACCAGCAGACAACTGAGGACACATCTACTCGGTGAGCTCAGCATCCTTCCCTTCGCTCCTTCACAGAAACGTGTGAAAAGACGCGGGGGAATTCTGAAAATTTTGAGAATCAGAGTGAAAAATAAAGCTGATCCATAAGAGTCCATGCTGGACACTTCTGGGTCTCTCTGGGTGGAGATGGCCAAGGAGCAGGTACAGCACCAGCAATACATGCGCTGTGGTGGTGCCATGGGGCACCCGCTGAGCAGAACACAACCACAACCTTCAGGCAGGAATGGGCATTTTCTGTCTCCAGGATTCCTGGTATTTCAGAGGAATGCTTTACAAGATTTCATGAACAAAACTGCTCCTGGGTTTTTGTCACATGGATGAGTTCGCTCTCTTTCAAGTTTTTAAGACATTCCTCTGTTGGTGAAATGAAATTGTAAGCTTCAAAATGGCAGAAAAGCCACATTTTCCCTGGAAATAATGGTAGCACAAAAATTTCCCGGATTTGTAGCAAGCTGGGTTATATAAAAATGAGGTAACTTAAAAACATAAGAGGATGCAAAATGTTTGATTTTTCAGGTTTTTGATCTGAGCTTTTGCACACCTCCAGACCTCCTGGGTTGGAATGTGATCTCAGAGGACCGCTGCCGGCATGAGAACAAAATCTAAAGTCTGAATTATAATTAGCCAGAAGTTTGTTCTCGAAGTATGACCGAGCAGGCTCCCTCGAATCCCCGTCATGAACCCAGGTCTGCAAAAATGGTAATTTATGGGGCCTGTTTCCGACCCAGCCCCACCAAAACGGCTGCTCTAGAAGAGACCCAGCAGAGCTGCGGAGGGTTTCAAGAGAGGAGGGAAGGGATGATGTGTCCTGTTTTTAATTGGGGCTGCGGAGAACATGCAGGCAGCTGCCCACATAGGGATATAACCTGGATGTAACACACAGGCTGGTAAAAAGTTTCTGAGAAGGAAACATTGTGACTTTTTCCTCCAGAACACACTAAACACTCTACAAGTGAAAAAATAATGATTGGAAGATTCCTTATTTATTCTGATAAGTTATCATCAGTGTCACTGAGACGAACATTTAGGCAGAACAGCTCCCCTGCCCACACACTGTGTTTGCTTTTTAAAAATATTGCAAATAGCTCAGTGGTTTTAAATAAATAAATAGCTAATGAGTCACACCAATAGGAATTTAATGTCAAGACGGAGGAAGTGCCTGCCTGAGTGCCTAGCCTAGAAAGTTTATTAGTATTTCTTAACCACATCGGTGCTGCTCCCGCTACCAGCGTGCTCTGGCAAACCAGCCCGCTGGGCACCCGCAGCGGCGCCTGCGGCTTTGGGCGCTGGTTGTGCTGCAGACGGGGATGCTGCGGGGCACCGGCAAGGAAAGGGTTGTGCAGAGCTTGCCGGGCAGCACCTGGAAGGACAAATATTGTTTGTCTGCTCCCTGCACAGGGCTGCAAACCAGGGACACGCCAGTGCCAGGGAGGCATCTTGCCGAGATGGAAGGCACCAGCCTTTTCCTGGAACCGCGAACAGAGCCCTCATTTTACTCCTCCTGGAAGAGGTCCCCGTGCAGGCATGAAATGCCCAGGAGAAGGCAGAGACGGCATCGCTGCGGTTTATTTTTGCAACTGTTCCTGCAATCCAGGGGGAAGCACGAATCATCTGTGCTGCGTGGTGGGATGGCGACAAGGGAAAAGACCAAGGCTACCCCAAAGGCAGCCTGTCAACCTCCATCCTCCCATCCCTGGCGCAAGGGCCCTGAGCTGGCCATCGGTGCCATGGGGACGCTGCGAGCACCGGCAGGGCACAGCCAGTCCCAGTGTGTCTCAGCACAGGCTGTGCTCGGGGGGAGCCACCGTGCCGGTGCACGGGGCCCCGGCGGCTGCAGAGAAACCCTCTGAACCCCCTGCGCACCTGGGAGTGATTCACGGGAACTTTGAAAGAAATTCAACTTCTGTTGGTGTGCCAGGGAGCGAGTGGGCGCTGGAAGGTGACAACATCCCGCTCCTTCATTCATCTCTTCATCTGATATAGCTGCAGAAGCCCTCCAGTTATGCAGTACACGAGGTCCCCTCTCACCACCCACTCAGCCTATATTGGTATCTGCACATTTATAACAAGCTGGCTCGCTCAGGAGAGCAGGCTGCGTTTAGCAAATCCTGTCTCACATGGGAAGCCGAGCTCGGAGCTGAGCCCACCCTCCCCATGGCCGGCTCCGGCAGGTCCCGCTTCGTGCTGACAAGCCACGCTCCTGCTGCCGGGAGCACAGGCTTTCCCCCAAGGAAATCCTGCTGATATAAGAACAAAAACTTTTACACCACCAATCAGTTTGAAAACACGGACTCAAAAGTCATTTTGATTGCTTCCCCATCCTCAGGGAGCCAGCAACTCTTTCTAATGACAGCCCATCTAAGGGGCGAGGAGAGGAGCCTCAGCCCAGGGTGACCACGGCAGCTCTCCTCGCCTGCTGCCAGCCCTGACCTCCCTGAGGAGGAGGAACCCGAGCCCTTGGGAGGCCCATGGGGGGACAGATGGGACACTGGCACAGGGAAAATGGGGTTTGCATTAGGATCCTCTGGACCCTCTGGACCAGGAACCGCCAGTGCTTTGCAGAGGCCAAAAGGGGAGAGAATCCGAGATGTTTACACTGAGTAACGTGCAGTCTGAGACACTGCTGTGACACACTGTGGGCCATGGCTTCAGCCCTCTCCTGCTCTTCTTCCTCACTGCCTGGTGGCTGCTGGCACCCTCCTGCTCTGCTGCCGGCTCTCCTGGGGAGCTCTGAGCATCTGTGGGGCAAGGGGGGGGCAAGCGCAGCCCAGCTGGGGACCCCACAAATGGAGGGGAGCCCTGCTGATGGGGGGAACCCCATTAATGACAGGGACAGGGGGACCCCCCAGAGCAGCTCCCCTGAAGGAGCATTTCCAGGCTCAATCTTCTGGAGAAGGCTGCTCTACCAGGAGTTGGATTATTTCAAAGGAAATCCAGTCTGTCCTGCAAAAGAGCCCTATTGTCAAAAAATACCCTTTTCAGTCAAAATAGTTAGAAGGGAATATTTTCAGCCGACTGCAATTTCCAGGCAGGTGGCTGGGTGCTTCCGAGGGACGGGGCGCGGGAGGAGCTGCTCAGGCACTGCCCTGCAAGAGGAAGAGGCGAGGGGAGCCGAGGTCTGGCAGACAGACCACCCGCGGCACGCAGACGCCCCTGGCACTCGGGGGCTGCCCACTGGCTGGCAAACCCTCGGCAAGCCCAGGATTTTTCGGTGGGGGAGGCGAGTAAGGAATGGAAAAATCATCACACACATTGCACAGATGGAAAGAGTTTACAGCCCTCCTCACTTCCTCATCCTCGTGGTGTAAATTATACAGACAGATGTACAATCTGGGAAGTTGTCCAGATTTTCTTTTTTATTTTTTTTTTTAATTATTTTTTTTAGGAAAGAGGGATGCTAAAACAACACTAGCTGTGCCATGTCTAGTCCTTGGCTTTCAGTGTTGGCTACAGAAGAGAAGAAACCAGCACTCCTGGCAAGTGGTGAATGATCCAGATAAGCGCTGAGCTTGCCCGTGGCACCCTTTCATTGCCCAGTCCCTCTCCAGCAAACAAGGAGGTGCGAGGCTGCCGTGCCCTTGGTGGGAGGCAGGAGACGGGACCCGCGGTGCCCACCTGGCTGCCAGTTGAGACCGAGCGCTGGAGGTGTCCCTGCCGCTGGTGCCGGGCTGGGGTGGCTGCTTTCCTGCGCTCGGATCTAAGCAGCTCCTTGGATATTTACTCGATTGCCAGGAATGAGAGGGAGGAGGTAGATGACAACATGTTTCCAGTGCTTTGCTTTGTACAGATATCCTCAAGGCAGCATGTGTGTGTCTGCGAAGGGCTCGGTGTGCTTCTCAGTGCTGCTTCCAAACAAGGATCAAGTAAATTTTCCAAAGCATATTCTCCCCCGTCAAACACTGCTCTCACTTTGGAGACTGTCCATAGCTTTGACACTCCTGTGGGTTTTCTACCCACGTCCTTGTGCCAAAGATTCCTTGGCGTGAGCGGCAGGTTGCGTTTGGCTTTTGCTGGAGAGAAGTGAAGCCGACAACACCGTGCCTCGGGGCCGGGCTGGTCCCCCCAGCCAAGTTCCCGGCTGCCCTTGGCTTGGCCACCAACCAGGGACAGGCCGGGGTTGCGGTGCTCCCCCATGAATGTCACTCACCACCACGAGTGGCTCTGGGTGCTGGGGGTAGCTGGGATCAGAGGCAAACGTAACAGGTGTGGGAGTCAGAGCCTGTCTGCCCTAAACCACGCCGAGCGTGTGACTGCATCTGGGTTCGGTCACCTTCCTCGGCCGCACATGACCTTAGCAGATGACCACTTCCACAACTGAGACTTGGAGACCAAGCTGTGACACCCACAGGGGTGATGCCCACCCCCTTCCTTGTGGTGCAGCGCCCGCCCCACTGCGGGGCTGCACTCGTTGGTGCCACAGGAACCGCACCACCGGCACGGGCGAGCGTTTTTCAGACACAAATACTCCAATGCCTTAGCGGCACGATTCAACCACCACACAGGATGAGCTATAAACACAAGTTTTACTGCTGCCATCTATCATGATTTTACTACCTTTATTTCCTGATCCATTATGTGCTTTCAAGTCCCTCCCCCGGCACGTGCCCCACGGCACCCAGCTGGGAGAGGGTTTGGAGAGGCGGTGGGATGTGCTGGGGCACAGCCCTTCTGCGGGCAAGGAGACCCTCGCAGGGCTCTGCCTTTGGTACCGCGTTTGGAAGTTCAGCTCTAAACATCTCCCTCCTGGGACATATGGGAATAGAACAGTTAGCTGAAAGACACAGTTCCCACCCTGTGGGAAATGGCAACATTTGAATCTGGTTTCAGTCCAAATTGGACAAAAACCTGCAGGTTTTTCACAGAATAAGAAGTTCCAGAATTTTTTCATCTTGCCTTTGCACCACATTGAAGAGTTCAGCCGAAAGGTAAGTGTCGGTTATCTCCTGGCCAGGCAGTGCTAAGGGCTTCCTGAAGAAACACCAAGCTGTGTTCAAACCTGCTAAGAAACCATGGGGTTTTCTAATTGACATTTCCCTTAGGAAATATTCTGATTCCACAGAAATGCACTTCTCAATATGAAAAATTTTGACCAGCTTTAGGGAACAGTAAATAATAAATAGTAAATAACCACCGAAGTAGAGATCATAGAGATGGTTGTGCTATAAGCACCTCAGCAAGTTGGAGTAGATCCATATTTACAGGCTTTGGTGGTCAGTATCATGTTGGTTTCCACAGCTAACTGTTGTTCCAACTGCAAGACTTGGGAAAATGGAGGAACGAACAGTTCCATAGCAGAAAAAGAAAGGGGGGAAGACAGACATTAGACTGGACTTGTGGGTACTGTTGAACTGTACAACTTGATCACCTTGTTCTGTGGCTTCTCCCTCGTGTGTTAAAGTGCTTTAACATGCCTTGTTACGGCACTGCCACGGTCCCACAGCCTGTTTGGGACAAGGACTCTCGCTTTCCGAGAGTTTTCATGGCATTTGTCCCTCTGGAGCTCTGGTCCCTTTCCAGACACTACTTTAAGGCAAATGAATAATTAATAGTGATGAAATAAACCCCAGTACTTATTATGAGAAATCCCCCAGGAAGCTCCACCTTGAGACACACGTCGGTCCAACACCCAACCCAGCTGGCCAGGCTGTGCTGCCCAGGAGGCAAAGGTCTCATGTGAGCAGCTCCTCGCTGCCCAGCTATCAACCACGCTGCTGCCGGTACATTCCCGATGCCCTCACCCCCCATGACACCCACCAAGCTATGGCTGGGCTCTGTTCTTGGCCGTGCAGACCTCAGGGGATGTCTCTGCTCCATCACTGCCGAGCAACAGCCCTGCAGAGCCTTGTGTTCCTGCGGAGCCTCACCATGCCAGAGCATCAGCCCGGAGTGGGACAGTGATGGGCACAGAAGGGGAGAAGAAACGGGTGCAGGACTTTGACAGGACAAGGGGAAAGCGACGCCCCAGAGAGTTTCACATCTGCGCTGCTCTGCAAGAAACCACCCAGGCCCTTCTTTTGGGGAATGAGTCACTGCATGAAACTCCACAGGTAATTAAAGGGCTGGATGATTGAAGAGAATAAAGGCTTTATTTATGCCCTTCTACAGCAGGGATTCAGAGCTGTTAGCAGGAATTCCCAAACCTGGTCCTGCTCTGCTTTGTTATTAATGGGGATGGATTTTTATCCTAAACCACCAGAGAACCAGCAAAAAATGCAGACTGCACATTGGTCTCCTGTGACCCACCGCAGCAGGATGGTAAACATTCCCACACACTGGCCACAATGTTCTCCACCTCAACTCCCTGCCTCTGGGATCTTACCCAAAACCCACGTTCTGAACGGCACCCAGCCTCTAGCACCAGTGAAAACAAGTTGCTCCAAAGCAAGGAATAAAATCTGAGGCATCTGTGTGCTTTATACTCTAAACAGGAACTGGCCTGCCACCTCAAACTCCATACCAAATCACAAGCAACAGAGCAGAAAACCAAATTATTCTCAGCTGTTACACTGCTTAATTTAATATTTCCAATGAGCTCCTTTTCCTTCTCTTCAAGAATGAAATGCATATTTGTGCTGTGTCACAAAACATTAGATTTTGTCAAGGCAATTCATTTTTCAATGGTAATTTGTAAGTGCACACCATACCACACACGGTCTGGGGAATTTTATGGCTTCTTTCAGAGGGAAGGAAAATAAGAAGCACTCAAACTAGTGATGAGAGCATGGAAAAAAAAAAAGTGAGAAGAGGTAACAATAACAGACAGAGCATTCATCTCTCTCAGCCACACCAGCCTCGGAAAGAAAAGAATACCCAGGGAGTAAACAGGGGCCGTGGGCTTGGGTGCTCCAAGACAAACACCGTGAGCATCGCTGATGGGCACAGAGCGTGCCTGTTTGCAAAGCTCCAGCACTCCGCAGAATTTCAAACACAGAATTTAATGGGGCATAAAACGGGCTAAATAACCTCATCAGCTTAATAATAAAACAAATAAAAATCAGCCTGGTTTTTGGCTTGTCATGGCACGAGGAACCCTATGGAAGACAAGGGGTTTACATCGTGGCACAGGGAGTACAGGCACGGGGGATCAGCCCGTCTCATATATCAGCAGGGCGCAGGGTTTGTTCTGCTTGGATGTCCCTAGCTCAGCCAGATGGTTGGGATCCATCCACATTGCCCGCTGGCCAGGTCTGTCCCAGGGCAGGAAGGGATGGAGAACTGTTGTCCCCACAGGATCTGTTGGAAGATGTGGCTGCAACGGCTCCAAGCATGCACAGCAGCGGCCAGCACCATCATGGTGAGGTGCCAGGATTTCAATAGCAGCTCCTGTGGTCTGCTTTGGCTTCCAGCGGAGCTGGACCTTGGCTCTCCTCTCCTCCAGCCAGCCCCATGGTGCTGCTGCCCCTGCTCCCAAGCCTGGGGAAGGGCTTCCCGCACAGCACCTGTTGGTACTGGGAGAAGGAGCGACCCGGGGAGCATCATTGGTCACTACACTGGCAGCTCTGCAGGAGGGGGCCCAGTAGGACCAGATTCTGGCTGTTTCCACTCCTCCGGACGCCATCTCCTGCAGTGGGACTCTTCCTTGCTCAGTCCAGTGCAACTCCGCATATCCCAGACTGGCCATCCAGTTAAGGTCCTGGAGGCAAGACAGGCAGTCGGCTTCAAGGCAGAGCTTGCTCAGTTCACAGGAGGAACTGCATGACAAGGCAGGGTGATCCTGTAATTAAACCTATGATTTGAGGCTTGAATTATATCACCAACAGGGGCAAAAGGAGACTTGATCTACTGTGTTTGTCGTACTGCACTCACAGGCAGCCAATTAATTAAACTCATGCTTCAGGGACTTCCACGGGCCAGATGCAGGAGCAGGAAGGAATCCTCCACCCGCCTCATGCACACCTTGGCCTCCAGCCTTGTTCTGCTTTTCCACCTTTCCCTGGAGCATCGGATGCAGTGACAGATACAGAAGGGACTTTGGCTGCGTGTGCTGCTGCTTCGAGTAACGCTGACAACTCAGGTGCCTGGATGCTGTGTCAGGATTGAACTGATGCTTTGGTGTCAGGAAGGAATTTTTCCCAAATCCGGCTGTCTGTCACCATTCTGGAGGCTGCCTCTGCCTCACGCGTTTGCAGAAAGGCTGCTCTCCTTCTAGGTGTTCCTGTGTGCGAGCTGAGCGTGCCGAAGCCTGGGGCTACTCTGCAAAGCCGGGCTTGCCGAGCCATAGCCCAGCTGCCAGAAGGGGCATCCACTCTGCTCCTGGCACTGCCTTCATTCACCACCTGTATTTTGTATTTGCTACCAGTCTGCAAGTTAATAGCAGGTATCCAGCCTGTCAGAGCCTGACATGTTGTGACATACTGTAATATGACAAGTCCTGAGTGATGCCACTAAACGGGATCTTGCTGCATCAGTGCCAGACAGACAGCGGTAGCTTTCAGGTTGGTACGAAGGCCCCCATTTCAGACAAAGAAATACTCGGTAAATACCACCTTGCTTTGGAGGTTTCACTCGGTCTTCTTGCCAGCGAGATAATAAAGAGGGATTATAAAAAGTTTAGAAAGACCAGGCGGCCTGGCAAAGCTGGAGCTGCGGGCTCACAGCAGGTAACTGGCCACCAGCCTGCCTCCCTCCTTCCTTCTCCGTGGAGCATGAAGCCCTGAGAGGAGGGAAGCTTTTAGTATTTTTTTTAAACCACGTGGCCTATGTTGGTTTGTACATTACAGTGCGGCATAAAGCAATGGCATGGGGTGGAACACATGAGCTAAATATATTTGCGATACATCTTTCTTGCTGTTTATATTTATTTCACAGGAACGGGTTAGCTCATACAGCTCAGAAATTCAGGTGTGTCGCTGAAGGCAAGGCTCTGTCACACAGCAAGACAGGAGGGGAGAGGCAGTACACCACCATGCTGGTAAAAACCTCCTCCCTCACCTTTCATCAGAAGCTGAGTAGCACCAACACAGACGGCCGTTCGTTACAATTCGGCAGGAATGGCTTGCTGTGCTGTCCAACCCAAAAATCAGCTACAGTATTTAGTAGCTCTGCATCTCGCCTTTCGGGTGCAAACTGTCCTTGAACCACAGCATAAGAAGATCTCAGGCCCAACGCACACACAGTGTTCCTGAAGACCCGCCATGTGAACGTGTGGTGGCTCGTTGGGTGGACGGGCTGGTGGTTCATCTCCGCTGACAACACAGCCCTGTCCAGAGGAGAAGACAGCAGCTCCCCTGCCATTGCCTGGCAAGATGCACCACACTTCAGTGACTATGGTTTTAATGTGTTTTTCAGGGTGAAGAGGTGAATAAAAGAGATTATTTGGAAGTCGTAGGCAAAGCACAGCCAAGGAGACCGGAATTACCTACCCACCAGCTAGCAGCCCTCTTCCACCGCCAGAAGGTTGGCTGAAGACCTCAACCTTGTGGTGCAGCATTGGCTGTATGCCTCAATGGGAGGACAGACCAGAGTCAAACCAGCTTTTTTCGGCCGTGCTGATTGCAGCCTGCCCCAGAGAGCAGAATGACACCCTGCGCTCCCCAGCCCCTGCTGCCCTGGGAGCTCCTGGGATTCCTTCACCCTGTGCCGATGGAGCCTGCCCTGCTGTGCACGCCAGCCTCAAACGGCACAGGAGCCTGTTTGCTTTCTCGATGTGCCGTAAGCAAGTAAGAGAATAAGATTTATAGCATATTTTAAGGTTAATCAGTAAAATCTTTCAGGCAACTAACTGTATAAGCTTCTATTCAAATAGCATGATTTATAATGCTGAGGAGAAGTGATTGGGAACAGCATGGAGAGCCACAGGAGGAGATACTTGCTAAGACTCTCCATTCAGCAGCGCGGAAGACGTGCCTGTCTCAGTGCAGAGACACCCTGCCCCGTGCCGTGGTCCCAGAGGCCGCAGCAATGGGCTCTGCTTTGTCTTCGACCCAGCCCGGGGCAGGAGCAAACGTCCCTGGCAGCACCCTAACCCCGCAGAGCAGGAGCGGGGTGGCCTGCGTAGACCCGTGCAGCATCCCAGCCTGCCTGCAGGGAGGTGTGACTGGGCTGCTCCGGAAAACCTCCGGAAAACATTGTTCTTGCACAGAGCAAACACTTCACAAAACCATGCCTGTTTTCCCAAAATGAAATTTTGGTAAAAGCAAGGAATAACAAAGAACAGTTACAACTGTGTTTGACCTTTATTCCTGCAGCAACTTTTAAGATTATCTGCTGTGACATTTTTAAAAGTTTAAAATGAACTAATTTTTTTTCCAATCCAAAACACTACTTTTGCCAAATTACCTATAAGTCTTCCTGGAATACAGTTTTGCAACCTTCCCAAGAATTTGCCTGAAAAACCCTTCAGGTTTTGTTCCAGTTAAAAAGAAGCCGAGCATCAAAATCTCCATATCCCTTTGCAAATTGACTTTCTGTCCTCCTCCCGGTTCCGACAATACCTTTCTCCTTACAGTTCAAACACTTGTGGACACAGTGAATGTGCTGCATGTAATTAATTAACTTAATGAATTTAGTGACCTACCTGCGGATAGCCATAGCTAAACGCTTCCTTTAGTAGATTCTCCTCCTCCAGTGGGCCAGGGATGGAGGAGACCTGGTGTGCAAGGCACGGCAGCTGCTTTCTCAACATCTGGACAGGTCCTGCAGGCTCCCCCGCATCTCCCTGCCCTGGGCAGATCCCAGGGCTTCGGCAGCGCTTTGGGGACATATCCCGACCCAGAGTCTGCAGTCATGGGATTGGCTTTATGCTGCTTTTATCCCATATTTAAGTGCATGCTGGTCTTTAACCATTGCGGGGACAACGGGGCTGCTCGGGCACCAGCCTCGCTGCTGGAGCCGTGCCGTGGCGAAGGGAAAGCAGCAGGATGGTACCCAGCGCAGAGAGTGGCAACAGAGCACGGCTAGCACCGGGGTAACGCGGGCTCTGGAGAAAATTAGTCGGTGTTTAAACAATGATTTCAAACCCAAAATCACGCGAAAAATGGAAACCCAGAAGCTGTTCCTAAGCCAGCAGTCGAGTTCTTGGGGAGCAGCCAGTGAGGGGACTCCGATAATCACTAACAGTGTTTATTTGCCTTACTTAAAAATATAAAGATTTTCTCTCTAGTTCTGGGCAGGGGGAAAGGTTAATGAATTCCTTCAGAGCAAAGAGATCTTCAGACCTCTCGGTGGAAACAAGGTCAGAAATCAATGCTGGAGGTGGAGCAGGGAGGCCAGGTTGGAAAATAATGAAAAGGAAAAAAAAATACATAAATAAAGAGGCAGGAAAAAATGATAAGCTAAACAAATGGCAGGGTGACACTTGCTCAGCTCCCCACAAAGAATATTGAATTATTGTCTATAATTTGGGCTATCGAACCTAAATTAGGGCCTCCAGACTAAAAACTGCTGCATTGTGTGAGGGTACATCAAGGGTCAAATGCTCCTTTGGTTTGCTCATTATTTGCTCTGATACTAGGCTGTCATTAGCGGCAGCAGTGCTGAACAAAGCTGCATTACAAAGGCAGTACACATCAATGGTGCTAATTAATTGGATTAATGGAAGGGCAGCACAAATTAGGTCTGGCTTGGATAATTTCAATGAAAACTGAATACCAATCCCCAAAGTCATTGGAATATGGATGAGGCAAATTGAGTTAAAATAGAGGAGACTGCTGCATTCATTAGCCCGCCCACCCTCTGAAGTAGTTGTTTAATATGCAAACTATTAATATGCAAATCAGCACAAATGAAAAAAGTGTGATTTATTTTTTTTTTAATTCACCCGAACACAGGCAGCTGCCTGACGTGAAAGAGCTGCGCGGTTCCGTGCTGGCAGAGGATGGAGTAACCAGGAGCAAAGAGGAGCTTTTATGTCAGAAATCCACTTCTCGTAACCCGCGCTGCCCTTGCTCAGCCACATGTAACCCAGGGAATAGAACCGCCCGGAAAAACAACTCGTTAAAAAAAAATCATCTTGCCCCAAATTCTGCCTCTAGGTCTCTGGGGGGGTGTCTGGCCACAAGCCCTGCAGGCAGCAGACAAGCCTACGCAGCAGAAGGGGCCCGCGGGGCCGGGGCGATGCTCAGCACGGTGGGCAGTGCCCGGCAGGACCCCAAGCCCGCAGGCAGGGCGGCACGGCTCGGCACCACGCCACGGCCGGTGCCTTCCCCGGCAGCCAGGAACCTCGCCTGAAGCCTGGGACACGCCACCGGCACCAGGATGGGGTTTGCCCTCCGGTTTTGAGGTGGGCATGGTCACCGCCTTGTGCCTGCTGGTCTTGGCTTTAGAGCACTTTTAATCATTTAGTTCGTTAAGGAAAGGTGATAAGGCAACTTTCTCGCTCTTCATAACTACCTCCCATGGGAGCCTCGAGCAGTGGAGAGCTCTTCACTGAGGCAGAAACGAAGCAACATTTGCTCCAATTCACCCAGAAACAGGGAGTCTCAGGCAGTGTGAGAGCATGCGTGAGATCACCGTTAACGGTTCCTGCCGAATCCGTAATCCAGATCGCCTCGGCCAGCGTACGAACTGCTGAATCCGTAAAGATTAGTAATAATTCCCAAACCATTTCTGACTTCGCGGTTCCAGCCTGTAAATTACAGCTCTATTGTGGTGCTTTCCCAGCGCTGCTGCGGCACCGCGGTGCCAATCACCACCCTCCGACAATTACAGAGCGAGTGAAAAACTTCTTAGAAACTGTAATTACCCCTAAGAACTGTTTCCCTCTTTGGCTTCCTTCACTTAGCGGGTGACCCTTCAATGTTGTGACAAACGCCTTGTTTGGAATTATTTTTTCATTTCTAGCTGTTAACTAGACACATCGCCGTTTACAGCTTTTGGCTGATTTTTCTTCTTGGTTAAATAAGATTATACGCATTATCTCACCCCCATACGTCCACTGCTCACCACGCACACGTGCCATTTCATGTGCCCACCGTGGGTTGCGGTCTGCCCGGGTGCTACACAGGCACCTTCCCCCTGATGCTGCAGCAGGGCTTCTCCACCACCATGCCACCATACTAGACCATGGCCTGACAGCAAGCAAACTGCCCTGTTTATCTAAGAGGGATTAGATGCTTAATTTTAGGAGTGCACATGGGCTCCCTGAGCTTCAGCAGAGCTACGTGCTCAAGCTTCATGGACCTGGTTCACAGCGTCAACTGCATTTTTATGGTCCAGATACAAACCAGAGGGAAAGAGCAGAGCTGCAGAGACCAGAGGAAGGTGAAAAGTCTCCATGCAACAGCAGTGAAATACTTTTAGTACTGGTGACTGCAGCAGGTACTTACAGGGCAGGTGTTGCCCCATCCCCTTCACTGCATGCTCCCTCCTGAGCAGCTACCGGAGCGCTGGGGTGGCCCACGGCTCTTTCCCAGCTGTGTCACTCGTTAACTGGATTTGCAGCAGCCGATCAGACAGGGAAAGCTCCTCCTTGGCAATGGCACCAGCTAATTCAGCTCCTGATAACCTTCACATGTGCAAACTTATTCCACAGCACCCTATTGTTTTAATTGAGATTCCCGCCTTGTTTAGAAAACCACACTTGGTCAACCCTGCTCCCTTTAAACACGTGGAGTTTGATTCCTCGTGGCCCTGCCTTGTGTCAGGGGAGGTGAATGTCCCCGTGCAGGGTGAGAGCGGACATGTCCTCTGCAGCCCTGCTCACTCGTGGGTGTCTGGGAGAGGTGAGGAGGCCGCACACCTTCACCATGTACCCAGGGGCTCCATCGGGTCCCCAGTTTTGCACTACTGGCTGCTCCTCACCAGGAGGTTTTTGCTGGAGGATGGGCTCTGAGCCGGTGGCATGTGGTCCTGCAGCTTTTTTCCTGGCACACGCTCCTTCATCTCCTGGGGAGCTCGGCTGGTGTGGAAGCAATGGGGCAGGGCTCCGGATAGCATCGGTTGTTCCCTCCGCAGTGAAGATGCTCATGCACCAGCTCGGGGGCTGCGTGCAGAGCTTTGGACTCTTCCATTTTTTCCTTACTTACCGTTTTCTGTTCCTTGAATAAAGAGAAGGAGACGAGTGTTTGTAGGAAAGGGACATGGCTTAATTCTTGTGAATCGAAATAACCTCCCGTGAGAAATAACCTCCAGCAGCTCAGGCACTGCCGCTCCTGGGGCTGGAGCCGTCCGGCCAGGCAGGGGGTTCCGGGCAGTGCCTGCCTCTGGGGTGGGCACCAGCTCCCAGAGTGTCCACCCCGGCACTCACAGGGGGCTCTCCCTGCCCTTCAGAGGGCACCTCCCAACCCCGGGCACCTGCAGCCTGGCTGCTGCCAGAAGAGCAGTTAGCAGGGCTTGGACAGGGAAAGGCTCCACTCGTTAATATTCTTCCTTCTTCAGTTGCTTCCTTTTAATCTTTTCTTTTTTTGTACAGGATCTTGTACTGCGCTCACCACTTGCTTCTGAGCACCCGATCATCCCCGCGTATACCTAAGTGCTTTGTGCAGAATTAAGCCATTAAATATTTCAAGGGATAGGGCATCTATCCTTTCCTCCAGGAGACTATTGAGTCCAATAAATCCCACTGTCGGGGTCCCTTTAACTCGGCACTGTGGACTCGCCAGTGGGTTCAAGCTCATTCCTTGTCACTCATCCCATGCCATGGTGATCAGAAGAGGAAAAAAGTGCTGGAGCAATTGGGAAAGCTATGGCCATGCCTAAGAGTAGCCAAACATTAAAATAACACCTTTTTTTCATCCAGCAGTATAATTTTACTGATTTTCTTAGCGCTCTGCCCTTATCGGTAAGATGGGCAAGCGTGGCTGTTCCCTGTGTGCTCTGGGGCACGCTCCACCACATCCCGTGCCGTGGGGTACGAGGGGACATGCAGCCGGTCCAGCCCTGCACAGACCCAGCTGGCATCAAACGGAAGCAAAATACCAGGTAACTTTAATGACACTTATCAAGAGTGCAACCAGCCTTTCTTAATTGAAGTCAGATCAGCTCCTCGGGCAGAACCAGCCCGTAGCATGGCAGCTATTTTCTCGGCGGTTTCATTTGGTTTGTTTTTCTGTCTGTGCATAAGGGGATGTTGCTGTGATCCCTCCAAGAGCTGGCAGAGCCTCCATGCTCTTGTCACCCTGTAACAGCTTCCTGGATTAATGATTCTGCAAAGGGCTAATTCTTAAGAGGGCAATGTCTTTTGCAGGCTGGTATTGATCTTTGTCAGCTTCCCCTTGAAAGAAAGAAAATATTGGCTTATTTACAAAAGGTAGCTTTTTGCTCCTGGCAAGTCAGCCTCAAGATTCACGGCTCCTCGCGTCCCTCAGAAATTGGAAAGGCCGAGGGTAGTTCCTCGAGTGTCAAAATCAAAGTCCTCGAAGTTCACAAACCCCTGCAGAGCGTACGTGGTGGCAGGGGATGGGTTTTGCCAGCGAGCAGGCGGGCAGCGGGCCCTGGGCTGCGGCAGGGACCCCAGCAGGCAGGGCTGAGCCGGAGCCAGGCGCAGCCGGAGGAGCCGTGCCGGAGGAGCCGTGCAGGGAGCCGCCATTCGCCTCAGGGCTGAAACGCTGCCCTTCACCTTTGGGTTCTGTTCTAAAGGGGAAGAAAATACCCATTTTCAACAATGTGCATGAAACCGATGCTTTTTAAAATCAGCTTTTATATATTAATGTAAGAGCAAAATAAAAAATATAAAAACGTTCAAAATTCAAAATGAAAAAGAATCTAAATTCTGAAAAAATCGTTTTGGCAAAATCCAAGGAGATACCCTTTGGTAACCAGCACTTTGCTGAGGTCCCCATCAGCAATTTTCCTTTCAGGCACGTCCTTCCCACCGGCAGAAGCCAGCGCTGGTCACAGACAGGCAGCTTGGCGTTCCCAAGCACAGGAGCCGGTCCCCTTTCTCCCCTGGGAGATGCCAACCGCCCACCGAGAAGCGCGGGTGGCGCCCGCAGAGAAGCTGCACCCTCTCTGCCTCCCCAAAATAGAACCTGAAAATATCTGCACACGAATAACCAAACACTGGGCTGATTTGCAAACTGATCCCAGAATAGTCCAGATATATATGTGCATCTGTGCATATGTATATATATGTATACACATAAATAGAGAAGAGGGCACTTGCAGCTCAGATAAAGGAGGAAACATGAATTACAATGTTAAAAGATACAGGAAAATGCACGGCTGCAGCACGCTGCCTGCGAGTGCCAGGGACAACAGCGGAGCCTGTGCCTGCTGTTCCCGGGCTGCACCCTCCTGCACCCCACATGCACCGGGGGGTCCGGGGCTGCCTGGGGCATGGCAGGAGCCCCCCAGCCCCCCGGCACAGCCGCGATGGCACTGCAGCCCAGGCGAGGTGGTTTGGGCTCGCTGCCGTGCTCCTCTGGCAACAGACCTGGGGTGTCCCTCATCAGCTCTTGGCCGTTTGTTGGCGCTTCAGCAAGAGCAAGTTTTTATTTTGTTTTCAGGGTTTTCCTTTTCCCTAGAAAGAATGAAATAAAATAAAGTCAGATTTAGAAAGGCACTTTGCTGTGGCAGGGTGTCTGGTAATGTTCACAGGGTGCAGGGAAGGAGGGTCCCACCTGAAGGCGCAGGAGCTTGTTCCCAGTGTTGGGTTGTTTGCAGTGATGCTCAGAGGAGATCATAGAATCATAGAATGGTTTGGGTTGGAAGGGACCTTTAAAGGTCATCTACTCCAACTCCCCTGCCATGAGCAGGGCCATCTTCAACTACATCGGGTTGCTCAGAGCCCCATCCAACGTGACCTGGAATGTTTCCACCACCTCTCTGAGCAACCTGTGCCACTGTTGCACCACCCTCACTGTAAAAAATTTCTTCCTTATATGTATTCTAAATCTACCCTCTTTTAGTTTAAAACCATTACCCCTTGTCCTGTCGCAACAGGCCCTGCTAAAAAGTCTATCCCCATCTTTCTTATAAGTCCCCATTACATACTGGAAGGCTGCTATAAGGTCTCCCCAGAGCCTTCTCTTCTCCAGGCTGAACAACCCCAACTCTCTCAGCCCCTCCTCATAGGTGAGGTGCTCCAGCCCTCTCATTGTCTTTGTGGCCTCCTCTGGACTCACTCCAACAGGTCCATGTCCTTCTTATGCTGGGGGCTCCAGAGCTGGATGCAGTACTCCCGGTGGGGTCTCGCCAGAGCAGAGTAGAGCGGCAGAATCACCTCCTGCGACCTGCTGGCCATGCTGCTTTTGGTGCAGGCCAGGATCCCAGCCCTGAAACCCACTCCCATTCCCTGCCTTCTGTTCGCCCCTTGGAAGATCCGCTGTTCCTACTGGCAGCTGGCTGCCTGGCTCCCTGCACCCAAAATGCCCCAAAATTATTGATGTTACCATAATGATCAAGTTCGAGGCTGTGCCACCGAGCATTAAACTGGCTCAGTCATTGATCCTTTTGCGTCTGACAAAAAGCGAGCATAACGTCACGATCAAGGTACCAGGAGTGCCGGAGCCCGCGCTCCCCACACCCGGCTGCATGCTTGGGTCGGCTGGTCCTGCAGCAGCCTCGCTCTGCATCCCCCGTTTAGCACCGTGCTAAACAAACGATATTACACACTAAAACAAAAAAAAAAACCAAAACAAAAAAACCTGAAAAGCTCTTCCACCCACTAACTCCTGCTGTGCAGAAGGTGCCAAATCAGATTACAGCGCACAGTTGCCACATTATCCTGTCTCGACTTCACTAACGCTCATTAAGCTTCTAAAATCCTTTTTATGGTGTTTATAACACCTCCAGAGGAGTTTACTGTGTAAATATTATTCTACCATTAAATCCTGCAACAAGGCAACCGTCAACAAGTGGAATTTGTAATGGGCCTGCCGAGAGGGCTCGGCTCGCAGGCTGCGGCGCCTGTGAAGTGAGGCCAACGAAAGCAGCCAAGAACACAGTACGGAGTGATAAAGCACTTCATTTTGATGCTTTAAATCTCCTACCACTTGGGCCTGCTTAATGTAACAGGCCCACTGAGACATTAGATTTGGGCCTGGAGTCAAATAAGCTACAGGGAGCCACTTACTGAAAGCAGCCTTCCACGCAGCGGCAGCATTAGCGGTTTAACCCAGCTAATCCGGCGCGGAGCCGCCGCGGGCTAACGCGCGGCTGGCAGGCAAAGGGACGGATCTGGCCAGCCCCTCGGCAGTAGCCGCCCTTGTTCCCTATGTGGGGGTGTGCTGCCGGCGTGCCAGGTCGAGGGTGGGCGTCCTCTGGCTGCCGGCGCGCCCCAAGGATGCTCGGGCGGTGCCGGGAGGTCAGGGACCAGAGGATGCTGTGACCGGCAGAGGCTGGACCGCCTCGGGCAGGCTCCCCAGTGGCCCTTCCAGCCAGGAGCGGTTGGAGTGCCGAAGTCCTTCTCCCCGCTCCCAGCCCCTCTTCACACCCTGGGAACAAAAGAAATGCAAAAAAGGAGAAGGTCGCCTGGAAAAAAAGCGAAAAAAAAAAAAAAAAGCAAAAGCTGAAGGGGGAATGTGGGCAGCGGGAGGGGAGGGAAGGAAGGAGACTCCCTGAAGATCCCGCAGAGCTGGCAAGTGTCAGAAAATCAACAGCTGTTCCCAGAGCACAAAATAAACACGGCGGAAATGCATGCTATTTGCAAACCTGCGCCGCGCTCTCCCCGCCGAGCCACGCTCCCCCTGCTCCCCGCCAGGCCCCGCGCCGCGCTGGCGAGGGGGCACAGGGCACATGGGCATGAGCGCGTCCCCACTCCCTTTCCAAGTGGCACCCAGCGAGTCCCGGAGCGTGCCAGACAAATCACAAATGTGCTTTTACTACAGTGGTGGCAAATGAACCCAAAAATAAGCACATGGAATTTCAGGGCAACAAATAATTAAAAGGCTGTTTGGGGGCAAGCCGAACCTTTTGTTGAAACTGAATAGAAATACCGTGTTTCATTTCGAGCTGTTGAGCCCCTTTCCTAAAGCCTTCCCTCCAGAAACGAAGGCAAACCCCCAAATTGGTACTTAACTGATAAATGCCACTATGAAATGCAAAATCTCATTTTGAAAATGGCAATCTGATATGCTTTGAGGCTTTGGAAAAAATGATCATTCCTCCTTTTCGGGCCAAAGCATTAGTCTAATTCAAGATCAAGTCTACAGATAACTTCAGTTCCCCCCAGGCGCCACCGTCCATCCCTACCAGGCAGTTTTCCCACACCAGGACTTGCCAGGGCCACCCAACGCACTGGTCCCACACCACCGCCCTGCACTGGGCACCCACCACCCGCCCCGGTCCCGGCCTCGTTGCGCAGCCGCCGCAGCCAGGCAGCGTCTCCCGGCGTGCCTTGGCAAACTGCGCTTGTGTAAGAGAAAAGATGACCAAGTTTGGAAATGTTGCTCAATAATTTTTACCATATGTGTTTCCTGGTGCCGTGTCAGTGCCTGCATCCAAGAGTGAGGCGCGCTCAGGTTAGACGGGTCTCGGCTCCTCCCGGGAGCCCCCGTGCCGGTCGCAGCCCTGAGCATCGCCTGATGCTTTCGTCCTCCTCCTCTCTCCCCCACCAGCCCTCTCCTACGCTCACAACGGTGGGTAGGAAAGCACCCGTGTGAGCTGGAAATCAAAGTCACCCCAGTGGATTTGCTTCGCAAATTCCAGGTTTCAAAAAATTTTTTGGAACGAGAGCAGAAACAAACATTTTTAAATTGTCTGTGGAGGAACACGCTGGAAATCATTGCTGCAGCTTAACTAAAATCTTTCAGTTTTGACAAAATTGCTTGGATTTTATTTCAATTTTGACTTCAAGCAAAATAATTTATCATGCAAAATTAATATAGAAGACAACAGTTACAATGCAAAACACAAAACGTAATGTGATAAATAATGAAAATATTGAAATACAAGCTGTTTCAGAATTAAAAATTAAAATGACTTGATACGAAAATGTCACACAGGATGCTGCAGCCTTGTTGAATTTTTTTTCAGCTTTCCCCCAAAACAAAACTCTGCTGAAATCTGGCCAGTCCCACAAAGCACCGGAGTGCTGGGAGTCAGGAAGGAGCTGTGCACCCTTCTGTTTTCCATGCTCTTCCGCTGCTCCCCTTGGCCCTGAGCCTCTTGGTGCCCATAGCTCCTGTGGGATGTCCCACACGCTGGGTGTGTGCAGGAGCTGTGGTTGCCATGGCAACGGGGCACAATAGCTCCCATTCCCCCATGGGTGGCCGGGGACCAGGCACGTGCTGGAGCCACCAACCTACGCCCTGGGGACCAGGCAGGGGTGGCACCCCACATTGGTGTCACAAGGTGACCAAGATAAAGCCACGGCTCAGTCGGAGTAGGGCCATGACATCAAGAAATGAGGAAAAAATATCCCTTCATGCCCCTGTTAGAAAACCGCAGCTTGGTAACTCCCATCCAAAAGCTGCATATTTTAGCAGGGCTGTCATCCACATATTTATCATCTCTGTGAGCTCCTGAGCACGAGCGAGACTGGCAGCCGCAGGTCACCACCGGTTCCTCGGCAGGACAATAGCCTTGGACAGGGTCAGCGAGAGAAGGAGAAGAGAAGTCCATCCTGGGCAGGAGCTCACCATGAAACATCACCACTGCAGGTAACCTCTGTCACCAATCATGGTGGTCTGAAGTGACAAACAGTCCTGCAAAACCTAGTAATGTTACCGGGATTTCATAGCGAGGTACAGCATCTGCAATCAAAGTTAAAACAGGTTTGAGCAAATGCTTTGACATCATCACTGACATCAAACAAGGGGACACCAAGGAATAGCGAAAGGGACCCTTTCTGAGGTGGGCTGCAGAAGAGAAGACCAGAGACCTTCCCCAGGAAGGGATGGGAGCCTTGTCTGTGCCGTAAGGTGCATTTGGCAGCGCAGGAAGACTGAGCTGAATGTCAAAGCCTGGATGCCTTTTAGACTGTTCGGAAATGAGTTGTCTTTCCATCGTGACAAGTCGCCGCGCGATCTCTCCTATGCGATAAAATGCTGATATGATACTGCAGTAAGGGGCCAGTCGCAAATGCCCTCCTAATTAATATAAATTGTTTGTTTTCCCCTGATAAACACCAAAGACATGTTTCTTGATAAAGACAAATGACAGCCCCACATTGACAGCTCTCTCCCCACCAGCCCAGCAGGATGCTGCTCTATGCCGGCTCCGGCCAGCCCACGCGACGTGGTGGCAGCCTGGCCCCCGTGCACCCCGGCGATGCTGGGGACAGCGGGACCTGCTACCCTCCAGCTACCGCCCCCGTCCCTGTGCAGCCCCCACGCTCACCAGAGCCTGAGCACGTTATGAACGTTTCCTCTCCTTGCTTTCACATCTCGTGCTGCAGTGGCCACCCAAACACGGCTAGGAAGAGGAGGGCACACCAGGGAGCAGAGGAGCGCTCGCTTGCTGGCTGTCCCCACGGGCCCCGGGCACTGCAGGATGCTCTTGTGCACTTTGCACGGTGCATTTTGGAGCTCAAAATACTCCAACCTGAGTGGCAGCATGTGAGAAAACAAATGGGGCGCTGAGGGCATTACAGCGCATAGAGAACTGTAATTAACTGGTTTCCATCAAAAGGCAGGCTTGGGTAAGGTTCCCAATTATCCCGACAGGGACAGGGATTTTAATGGGCACTGGCACGTCCAACAAAGGTCTGCACGCTGCTCCTGACACAATCCCATTCAGGCAGCTTTTGTGCGGCTGAAGGGTGCAGCGTTTGGGAAAGCTGCCGTCCCTTGGGGCAGAGGACATGGACATAGCCTGGTGGCTTTGCCTTTAGAGGGAAGCTCTGGAACAGGGAGGCACCCAATGTCCCCATGCCTGTTCCAGGCACCACATCCCAAGAGACTGTGACGCTGTGCTTGGGGACCCTGACACTAACAAAGACTTTGCCGTTGCGCTGCTTCTGCAGGGCTGGGGACACTCTGCCACCGTTTCCCAGGAACCTTTGCCTGCGGTCCCGCTCCCGAGCCCGGTGCCAGCCTGCCGCCTCGGCGGAGCCCATACCTGCCAAGCACCAGCTGATGACAGCAGCACCCGTGCCATGGCCCTGGCACACGCCTGGGCAGCCGGCGGTGCAGCAACCTGGTGACGGGCGCCCAAGCAAACCGGCAGCATCGGCATCGACACCGGCGTAGCGCGGTGACTCAGCCGGCAGGAATGTGGGAGTTCTGCACGGCTCGGCGCTGAAAGCCTTTTAATTCCAGCCTGGTGATGAATGGGCAAGGCCTGAAATGAAATGTTCAGAGGCTCAATGTACCAGGCCTCCCGCTTGTAATTATTTTTGTACAGAATATGTCAAGTGTCGTGCTTCACAAGAACTCGTTTAGCATGCAAACATTTTGTGATTAAGTGAGGCTTACTTAATTAAGCACTTTGTAATGACTCTTAAACCAAAGAGTAGTGGATTAGTGCGTCCTATTTGTGTCTATCATGTTAAAGGCGCGGTAATAACAGGTTGCTGCAGACAATTAGGGTTAGAATACAGAGTGGATGGAGGGAGAATCAGCAGGCACCCAGAGCCCCGCCACTCGCTAATGTCCTGATTTAAAGCTGCCTCTGCGGAGACAATGCGAATCCACTCTGCATCTGCTACCGCATCCAGCCCCGCGCCCGCTGCCGAGCCCCGGCACTCCGCACTGCTCGGTGTCGTGCACCGGGACATGCCTGAGGGGTCCCACAGCAAACAGGCGGCTGGGTAGGGTGGGCATCACCCCAGGATAGGGTCCCCACTCCAGCAAAGATCACGGGCATTTAATTGCCAAGGCAGGATTTGCTTGTGGCTGTAAAACACACCACTTGCGTGCTGGCACGGATAAAGCAGGGGCATACACCCCTCGCGTGCTGGCAGGCAGCGCTCCCCCGGGGCGCAGTCCGGGCTGAGGGCCTTCTTGCACGAAAGGGTGCAAGTCCCCAGGGATGTGGTATGCAGCCAGCTGTGTCCACACGCCCAGAGCACTGTCTGCCTCCAGACTAGGAGGGCAGCAAAAAATACCCAAACTCCCTCTAACTTAGTCCAGCTCAGAGGGCTGCTGCGCTGCCCCAGGGTGGCTGCCACTTCCAGATGAAGGAAGACGTGTGCTATCAAGGAGATATGGCTCCTGAGGTTTCTGGCAGCTATCAACGCTGGTGGGGATGCCACCAGACCTACGTACTGACCCGCCTATCTTAGCAACTCAGGGTCACCGTATATCGCTGCTCTTGGTGAAATGATAGCAGATGAACGTGTCCCTCTCTTCAGTGCACTCATCGTGCTGGATGTTCACTTGGGTCCATCACAGCATACCAACACCCCTTGCTCTTCAGCAAGGCATTGCTTTATATCTCAGCTTCAGGCCGTGGACAATGCAAACCATCTCCTGTGGTCACTTGTGATGTTTCAGAAGCACCACAAGCCCAATTCAGGAGCTGACAGGTTGGAAGTCAGGGCAGGGCAATTCAGCCCTGAATTGTCAGTCCTAATGCTGTTTGTTCATCATGAGCCAGACAAGGTCATCAGCAGGCTGGCTCTGTGGGCCCCCAGTTCTCCCACCCCACTGGGATGCTTACTTAGGAGGAATTATTGATTCTTGCTATCAGAGAGGCACAAGTACACAAAATTACAGTAAACATGAGTCTCTTGGGCACTCAGGGTGAAGGAAAGCAGCAGTCGTGCTGTTCTGCGCTACAGTAAGCCCTATTATTCTCCGAACAGCCCCCCCTGCAACACCACACCTGGCAGGGAAGGAGCACGCATCAAGCAGGGGAAGGAGGCACTGGTGCAAGACTCAGATGCCATCGCAGTGGGGGAGGTTGGCAGGTCCCTGGCACCACAGTCCTGCCTTGTGAGCTTTCCTCTCCTCCTCTCCCTCCTGGCCCCCCAGTCCAGGACCTCCAGAGCCGGGATGACAGAAACCTCTCCCTGCCCAGGGATCCCCTAGAAACGTGGGAACCGCCAGAGCCCGCAGCAGGGCGATGCGCCCTGCCTGCTGGGAGGCTCATCCGAAACACAGGGGAATGCGCAAGTGGAGCAGGGTCCGGCCAGGACAGCGCATCCCCTCCCTCCTCCCTCCCCACCCCATGTCCGTGAGGAAGAGCGGTGAGGATGGGCTTTAATTTTCAGCCGCACGAGATATTCCTTAAGGAAAACACCTTCGGGCAGGACTGCCCACGGCAGGCAGCAGCCTTTTGTCTGGCGGGCTGGAGGGCCGAGGACAAAGGCACTGCCGAGCTCTTCCCCGAGCTCTGGAGGGCGTGCAGGCACCGAGGCGGCCCCGGCCGAGCCCCTTCCACGCCCGCCGGCGCGGGTGGGCAGCCGCCCTCGGCCCCCCGCCGCCCCCGCCGCCCCCGCACGGCGCCCGGCAGCCCAGCTCAGCCCAGCCCCGCGCTGCTGGGGCCCGGCCGGGGCAGCGCCCGCGGTGCCTCCGCGCTCCCTTCGCTCCGCGTGTGCGCAGAAATAGCGATGCGGGGAGAAGGGGCCGGGTGAGAGCAGCCAGCGCTGGCGGGAGCGGCTTCCCGGGCTGCGGAGCATTATTTTCCATGGTAACCAGCCTAACAACAAGCCCGGGAACGGCAACTTGTTTGGAAAACAAGGCAGCGCTCAGCCTGCCCGCTGCTTCTCCCAGCCCGGTGGGTGGCACGCACGTTTATCACAGGTGACACCAGCACCCCCCCATCACGTGGAGAGAGGACAAATTATCTCATTACTCCCCAACAACTAATTCATTTAAAGGACAAAAGCAAGCAGCACATAAATCCAACAAGTACAGTGAAGGTGAGAGGCAGAGCTGTCTCTACATACATATTACATACCAGAAACCATGTTAGAAGAGCACGGGGTGTAAGGCAAAATGGAGCACCCTGGAGATGGGGAACGCAAGGACTAAGAGGACCGACACGGCTCCGGGTTTGTCACCTCGTGCCCTGAGCAGCATTGCTCTGGTTGAGCTCTTAATGACTGGGCAGCCACCATGGGTGCCACAGCCAGAGCCGCTGGAGCGAGGCAGGGAAGGAGGCAGCGGCTCTTGCTGCAGAAACTGGGTGGGAGATGCGCAGGGAGCCAGGCAGAGATGTTGGGAAAGCTTTGGATGGGCAGTGCTGCCCTACAGCACCGGCTGCTCCCGCCCCTGGGGCGAGCGCTTGCGTGATGGTAGGAAAAGTTATTTAAACCAGAAAGTGTTCACAGCTGGCTGCTCCCTTTGCAGCCCCGTCTGCCGAGCGCCCAGCGTGAGATGCCTGGGATTTGCACGACGTAAGAGCTGAACGCTCACAGATGTGTGCGCGCTCGCTGCAAACACAAAAGGTGCTAGGCGAGCAGACCTTGGGCCCTGTGGACCTCGGATCGGGCATTTGAGCATTTCACCACCCCGGTAAAACATGCTCCTTCCCAAGCGGGGGGCAAACGCAGAGCCCCCGTGCCGGCAGCTGCCGGGGCTCGGCCGACAGGCAGTAACTCAGCCCTGGCAGCTGCACTGCTTGTGGTGCTCCATCCGGCGCACGAGGCTCACTGTAGTTGTTCAGAGAGCAGAACTGTTTTATCGGGTTTTATGGTTTCTTTGATGTGCCTTTTCTTAGCCCTGGCATCCTTTCTTCATCCTGAAAGAGAACGAGCAGCTCGGGGGCACCCTGGGTGTGATGCTCAAGAGCAGAGGGTCTCGCTCTCTCACCTCCAACCCTTATTAGCAGTGTTAATAAAGCCGACACCGTAATTTAGTGGCTTTGCTTTTCTTTTCACCTTTGGAACAGGAGAAAAAGCAGGCAGTACCTGTCCTGGAAAACCTTTCACTTCGAGCTGAGAAAAATTTCCGAGTTCAGCCAATAAACATCCCTACCTGCATGTGCACAGGGTAACGGAGCCCAGAGCTGGCAGCCGGACGCGTTACTTTTTTATCTCAAAAAGCACAAAACTCAATTTTTTTCCTTTTGATAAACCAGCGCTACGAGCAGGCGATGCCCTTAGAGCAGAAGGCAGCGGGGGCGGCGACGGGAAGGCTCCACAGGCTCACAACTTTGATACCACTCGCCCCCTTGCCCTCAGCTCCCGATTTTCAAATGCTCAGAAGACAACAGGTAATAAATCTGGATATTTTACACTTTTTCATTTCCTCTTACCTCACATTTAATGAGATTTTGCCCTTAACAAAGGTACTATTGAAGCTGACTCTTAAACAAGGCCAGACAGGGGTTGAGACAGTTTGGGGGTGGGTGGGGGAGGAGGACTGCAAGAGATTGGGGAGGGGTGGGGGGTGAAGAAAAGGGAGCTTAGACAAGGATCAGCCTGGCTTTAGTTCAAGCTTTGAATGAAGGTTTAAAAGTGATTTTATTTTATCTCAAGCCTGGAAATCATCCCCTTCACTGGTGTTACCTTGGGATGAGCCTGGTTTTAGCAAGTCCTAAGCAGCCCAGGCATCCAAGAGTTAGTGCTCCAGGGACCACGGCTCCATCACTGCAAGTGAAATTCATACTGGTAAGAGAGACTCTGGATGAACGCCCTTGCTGAACATCAGCAGAGGGGTAAACAGTGGGGCTTACATTAGCATAGTCCAATCAAGATTAATTTTGAGTGAATTCCCTTGGAACAACGTCTGATGAAGGAGAGGCTGCGAGCAGCACCAGCAAGCCAGGGAGCAGTGCTAGCAGCGTGCTGGGCACGTGGGCTGGGTGCTGCTCCCTGTGCCACATGGAAATTTGGCGTGCTGGTTGAACCCTACCCAGGGTGACCTGGCTCTTCAAACCCTGCCTAGGGTTACCTGGCTCTTCTAGCCCTATGCTGTATGTGGGGAAGACAACATTGTTTTTTCCAAAACCGAATCCCCCATGAACAAGAAGCAAAGCCAGCAGATGTAAAACTAGAGGAAGAAAACTCCCAAACTCCAACTGCAGCTCTGAACTTGGAGAAGCCAAAACATTTTGCAAAACCTCCCACTCCGCAAGGTTTTCCCAGCCTTAAATACTTGATATTTTAGTAGCTGTTGAATTTCAGAAGTTCAGTATTGCAACTGAAGGCGATTAACGAGGAGAGGAAAGGAGGGAATCAAAGCTCCTGGTCCTGCAAGTGCTCTCAAAGGAGGTTTCAGGTAGAAGTGATACTTCTTATGTCGGCTGTGATCACACCGCCTCTGTCAGATACTGCAGCGATGGCTCGGCTCCGCTTGCACTCCCCTCTCTCTCTCTCCCTTTTGTTCCTGTTGCCATTTCCTTTGTACGACTCCTCCTTTCTTGTGTCACATATTAAGGAAAAAAAAGAAGAAAAAAAAAAAAAAAAAAAAAAAAGGAAATTTTAATCTGCTTTGCTGTCCTTCAAAGATAAAGGGACCGGCTGTTCAGTCCCATCCTCGCTCCCCCACCCGCTCGCGCTGCACTGGATGCTCGTGCCCGGAGGGTGCAGGGCAGCACCAGCGGACCCACGGCAGCACCCTGACCGCAGAGCCCGGGCCACGGGCGGGATGCTGCCAGCCCACTGCCCTGCGTGAAACAAGCCGATGGGAGAGAGCTCCTCCGAAGGGGGCTGGAAGGGCTGTCCTCTACCATCCCCTCTCCCTGGGGAACGGCAGGAAAATGTTTCACTGTTAATAACATACACTAGCAAATGCATCCAACCAGGACAATAAAAGGGGAAGAGCAAAGTACAGATATGAGCGCTGGGGCGGGGAGGGGGGGGGGAAGTAAAGCTTCTGGGGAGTAGACCTGGCTGCAGGGTCGGTCCTTCGCAAGTGCAGTGCGCACGGTGTCTGACATCTGCTCGTGCTGCGACGCCACGCTGCAGCCCACTGGGTCTGGAAAAATGCTGCTCTCTTTTAGTAACTCTCGGCAGTTGGCAGTTTCACTTTAAATTGCAGCGTTAATCAGAAACACATTGTCCATATTGTCAACACTTCGTTTAACCACTTCTATAAATTCAGTATTAGTGTTAAAAAGATTCTGATTTGATGGATGAAATAGTCATCCTCCTGCAAGCCAAACCCAATAAAAGAGAGCTAATAACTCAAGGAAATAAGGCAGAAGATACTCGACGGAGGCACAAATGGGTGAGAATTCCTTTCATTTGCATCCGGTTTTGAAAGAACGGCCTGTGATGGCAGAAAGGCAGGAGAGGAGAGCAGCTCCCTCGGCGGCACTGCTTTTCCCTCTGCGGTGGGTGGAACGGTCAGATGAGAGCCCAGAGCCCAAAAAAACTGCACATCAACACATTACCAGTGATTAAATGGTGTGAATACACCGTGAATGCTTCCTCCTTTAAAGATGGCACAAGCTGCCCCGGCACAGCAGCTTTTCCAGGCCTTTTCTGGCTTTCTGTGGTGCGAGTCCATGGGACACAGGCTGGGAGCCCCCCGCTTCCCTGTGCGACGGCAGCAGCTATGCCAAGCGAAATACCCAGGAACAAAACTTGTCTCCTCCAGGCTGGGGCTTGTTTTCTTCCTGGGAGGATTGCCCCTCTCCTCCCCTGGCTGCCGGTGTTCCTGGGCGCTGGCTGGATGCGGCATGCACCAAACGGGGGGGCTGCGACACCAAGAAGCTGATTTGGGGGAAATATGCAAGTTACCTTATTATTATCATTTTTGTTGGTGCATCTCTAATCAGCCCACCCTCAGCGGGATCACCAGGTGGGAATTCCCATGGCTAGCGGGTGAAACGGGCAGCCCCCGCAGCCTGCCGGGAGCTCACTGCCCACACCGCTCTGTCTGAGCCATTGCTGGCGTTCTCCAGCCCAGCCAGCAAGCGGGGAATACCCTCGATAAATGATGGGATCTCAGAACGTGTTTTCAAAGCTGGCAGTCCGTGCACGTGGGAGTCTGGGTCACCCATTTGGGGGTGAATCCGGTGGAGCTGCGGGGGAGCAGGGCTCGAGAGTGCTGGGAGAGGAGGTGCGGCACGAGGGATTCGCTGTGCCGCAGCAGCTCCGGGTGAGCACGGCATTCAGCATCCGGCCACCGCCTTTCCCTGGGAGAAATCACCAGAAACTTTGCTGCAGCGAAAAATCAGCCCCGGGGATGGAGCACCTGGGTCTCTGGGAAGCCTCCATCCTTGTGGCTGCGGCTGCTGTGCCTTTCCCGCAGCAGGAGAGGTGTCGAGGTCGCCGCCGCAGGAGAGGAGCAGGCGGAGGCAGGGTGGGCTGGAGGGCACCATGGGACCCATCTCCGCCAGATGTGTGTGCCCAGCTGGGCACGGCCGGCAGCGGGGTCCTGCCTGTGCCCCGGGACGCTGCCTTTGCACCTCTCAGGCTTGGCCATGACTTCTCCGGCGTATCCCCAGGAGTGGGATTAGCCCGTGAAGCACTGCAATGACCTGACTTTCCTACACCTCCACCCCTTATTAATGGCGCCTTCTGAAAACGCTTTTTTAAAAAAAAATGTGAGCCAGGCCCCAGATTCCAAATCTAATTGCATGAAACGAGAGGCTTTCAGCACTTCTCATCCTACACAAATAGTTTCCATTTTGATTCCCGATCTACTTGACAAAGTATTTGAAAGTTGTTGTTTTTACTGCAACATGAGTATTAAAAAAAATAGCTCCACTCAGTGAACTTGGAAGTCATGGAATAATAATCCAACAACACAAGCCTTCTTGGAAAACTCTTCTGAGAATAACAGTGCCCTTGGGCACGTCTAGAGCCTTGTTTATTAAAACAATATAGTTTAAGAATTAATGCATTTATAAAGCAGGACTTATTACATAAGAATATTGTGCTTCTT
The DNA here is from genome assembly GCA_008921705.1 of Burhinus oedicnemus. NCBI lineage: Eukaryota > Metazoa > Chordata > Aves > Charadriiformes > Burhinidae > Burhinus > Burhinus oedicnemus. The sequence continues at coordinate 278,851 of VFFE01006219.1, forward strand.
TCATCATTACAAAGGATCTAGTTACTAAATTAATGTAACCCATTTTAAAGGTTTTTGTCTTAATCTTATTTGGATTTAGGTAGCTGTTTTTGAGAAAAATATGGAAGAGGGGATAAAAGGAAACCTTTCCACAAATACTCATGTCAGCCAAACTCTTCACGGGTTTTGCTTCTTAAACTGAAGAATGCAAGAAGAGATCAAAATTAGGGGAAATAAATCACATTTCCAGAAAAATCTGTATTTGTGTTGGAACAGAGGATGTCTGACGGAGCAGGGAGATGCTGAAGGACTGAGAAAGTTGGGAAGAAATGAAAGCAAATTAAGGTTCCAGTTCTGCAAACAATTATGCTCATGGCTAATTGATGCGTGTGAGCCAGGCTGTCCGTTCCATAGCTGCCTGCAGATGCTGAAAGCTGGGGACAAGTGTGTCTGTGGGACTGAGCGTTCCGGTGATGCCGGCCGGGTGATCTCACCGGTGCACCGGCCCTGCCCACAGCTGGGATGGGCAGACGGCTGCAGGCAGCTCCCTCGGCACCGCTCCCCTGGCCAGTGGGTGCAGCGGGGGTCCGGGGGGCAGCGGAGGGGGCACGATGCCACCGCCTCTGCCACCAGCTCCACCAGCTCCAGGCTCAGCCCCTGGCAGGGTGGATGGAGCGGCAGGAGTATGGTGTGCGGCTCAGGAGCCCAGGTTCAGTGAAATCCCGCAGGAGTGAGTGACGCCGGCGCAGCCGACCCTGACGCCCAAGCCAGGTGTGGCAAAGGGAAGTGGCATTTTTGCAGAACCACTTTTCTGGTCTCACCTGCCCTTCAAGCCCGTGGGTAACCGAGGAACATCAACAAAAATAATCTTTTGAGTCAAGTGGAGTTGAAGGAGCGGTGCTGAGTGAGACCCCAAGTGCTGTATCTCCGTCCCTTGCTGGAAGCTCAGGGAGAAGGTGCCCCTCGGGTTCTCTGCGGGAAAGGGGCGGCCGCAGCCAGGACCCCTTGCCATGACTGCCGGCTCCTGAGCTGCCGAGGGTCCAGGGAGGAGCAGGAGCCCCCTGCCAGTCCATCTGCCATGGGGCAAGGGCTCATCCTGCTGCTCCACACCAGCCCTGCACTACAATGGCTTGTTCCCTCCTCCCCAAAGGGCTCCAGGGATCGTCGTGCTGCTCTGGGTTGGGTTGGTTGTCCTCCTTTTCTTCCAGGAACTTGGTGTGATAAATCAAGGGAGAAGAGCCCTGCTGCTGACAGCACCTGTAATGAGCCAGCCGAGCTGACGACAGGCTCTTGTTTATAGGTGTCTCCTGGCTCTCGGGGAGGAGGCAGGCACGGAGGAGGGATGGGATGAGATGGGATGGGATGGGATGGGATGGGATGGGATGGGATGGGATGGGATGGGATGGGATGGGATGGCTGCTCCCTGTGCCAGCCGAAACAGTCTGCTGGCCCGCATCACGCTGCCCCACCAAGGGCAGTTGCCCTTTGCTATCTCCAGTCCTTACACTGTGGAGGCCCCGGGAGGGCAGGAAGAGAGGCTTATTTTAAAGTCCCTTTTGGCTGGGAAAAGTCTGGATTTCATAAGCCCTTTTCAGTGTGATTTTTTTGCAATTTTTCACAGTGATATCACTTTAAGGTTTTCCACAGCTTCAGAATTTCTTCCAATTAATGGAAAAAACATTAATGTCCGTTTAGGAAAATAACTTTTCCATCGCTGAAGAATCTCTTCAGTTATGCCTCGTGCAGCAGAAGCCTCCAGATGAGCATGTCCTGGAGAGCCCCAGACCCACAGCCTGGAGGACCGGGGTGGTGCCAGCAAGGTCACGCCGCCTCTGGGGCCAGGACAGGATCAGGGATACAGAGATGCTTTCTGTACCGTTCCAGCAGAACAAAACGACCCACTTTTCCCCAGTCCAGCTCTGACCCCAGTCCTAGGGAGGAGGGATCCATCCTGTGCAGTCAAAGCGCTTGTCATTTATTCGAAGCCTGGGCTGGCTACACTTCCCTGTGTGCATTCGGGGGCCTGACCGTGCCGGCACAGGGACACAACGGAGCCAGCCGAGGGGCTGGGACAGCCCTGCTGAGCCCAGGGTGCCCTAAGCCATGCCCTGGCTGCGTCCCAGCTGTGCTGTGCCATGCCACCAGTACCCACATGTGCTCCCTGTCACCTCCTGCCCAATGTGCCAGGGGCTGCAGGGGGCCAGCAGAGCAACCGATGGCACTTTGGTTTCCCTCAAACGAACTTTACTTGCCCTTTGCAAATGCAGGAGTTAATCCTCCAGTAAATGTCTCAGTCACAGCATATGAATAATAAAGTCTGTAGTTAGCGTCCCTTTTATCGCCCAAGGAGCATTGCTGGATTCTGCGTCACATTAACTGCTTCGGGTCTGGAAACCTTGTCCCGACTCCTGCATGGGGTGCAGGGGGTTACCAGCCCTCACCGTGCTCTGGTTTCACCGCTGAGTCCCCCAAGGCCGGCAGAGCGCTCCGCACATCGCAGCTGGGTTATCCGTGTACACCGCCTTAAAGCTCTGGGCCAGCAATGGGTAAGGCTGGCTCCTCTCCCGGCCCCGACCCCAGCCCCTGCGCGGTGCTGGGAACCTCACACTGCCCCGGCGGAGCCCGCACAACCAGCGAGTGAGTGGTAAATCCCAGCCTTCTCATTTACGTTAACCTTACTTTAAATAGCCCTGTTTCTTAAGCAATGAACCACAGAAAAAAACTACCTCGGAAATGCTGAAATGAAAATATTTCAAACAAAATACCTAAAAATCTCTGAGTTGACCATGGTAGTGAATAGGAAAACACGATGTATATAGTCACATGGGCAAGTTTCCAAATATTAGGGAAAAGCCACATCCTATTATTTCTGGAAGTTAAACCAGAATTCATATCTAACCACATTTCATTAACGTTAATGATACAGAGAAACCTGCACAGCAGCACTGCTTGGTGAGGAGCACCTTAGGCTTCTCAAAGGAGGAAAACAAACCCAAAAGACCTTTCACCCTGTTGGTCCCCAGGTGGCCGGGGTGTCCCTGGAAAACGCTGCTCACGCCTGCACTGCAGCCACGAGCGTGTTGCTGCCTGGCCATTCCCACCGCTGCCGGGACGATGCTCAGTGACAGCCCAGGACAGGGCAGAGGCATACAAGTTATTGCTCATCGTATGTCTCTCCGTTATAGAGCTAGTTCATTTATAAATAATGAATGGAAGGAGTCCAATCTTTATTGTTTTAGTTCTGCATAATCCACCCCTATCTGGTAAGGGACACCAGCATGTTCAGGGATGTTATCCGGAAAAGATTAATATCCTATCTCATATGTGAAGTATTACTTTTATAGGAGACATTGTCATATAAAAGCTACTTGAAGAACTTGCACTCGCTGGAGAAGCTGAAGCAGGCAGCAGAGACAAAGCTCTTGGAAATTTGAGGTTGTTGTGAGAACATCATGCTGTTCCTCCCCATTCTTCTGAGTAAAAGAAATTACGGGTTTTTTTCAGTCCTGATATCTCCAGTCAGTCCCCGGGACAGTTATCAGACATTGTAAACAGAATACGCTTTAACAGGACTGTAAATAAAATTTATGGCTGCTGTAACTTCCAGCATTCAGACCACAGGATTCTTTTAAAAACACATGTTCCATTTTCTTATTTAGAGATTTCACCATTTGGGAACATTTGTTCCCCTTTCAGTTTTTGGGATACTGAAGTTTCTATGATCGATGTTGAAAAGCTGAAGAGCGTTTTGGTGATCTGCACCTGCTTCGCTTTCCTGTGCTGTGTGCTGTTATTTTCTGCATCCTGGGTTCAAAAATACATCCTTTTTCACAGCACAGAATCGAAGTCCATAGTTAATTTTCAGCGTATGTGTTGTGCTGAACCAGGGTTTGGCCTCCCAGGGGCAATATTGCCAAGTCAGGGTTCTACCCAGAAATAATTTCACTTTCTCCACTCACTTGTGTGTCAGCACGCGCGTTCTGTGACCGAGAATCACCCTTTAATACAACAGGACGAAGCACCTGGGTGAAACTATGGGGGGGAAAAAAAAGAGGAAAAAAAAGAAAAATGACAACGAACGACCATACAGCACATTGCTGAAGAGTTTCCCTTATTTCTCTTTCCCAGGGAATCTCCAGCTCTTCCTCTCCAGCCAGTGCTCGGAGCAGAGTTGCAGGTAGGAGAGCAAGCGATGGACGGCCCTACCGCCCGCCCCAGGCTCGGGGCTCCAGCCCCACCAGCCACATCCAGCCCCAGGCTGTCCAGCTGGGCTCAGATGGTGGAAATTTTGCTCCTTCCAGCTCCGGCTTTTCAGTTGAAACTCTTGGCGAGGTTTCTGTTTTGCTTAAGATCAGGTTCCACCTTCTCCCTGTGGTGCAAGCGCTTGGCCCAGGTCTAAGAGGTCTTCGGCGTTGGCAGCAGCCTCCAGAGCAAGTGGAAACTCTCGGGGTTACAGGAGAACCTGTAGGGTCCTGTCAGCATGTCGGCTCTGCCGGGGGCTGGCGGGCAGCTGGCAGCGACCGCCTGGGAATGCACGCCGTACCGGGATTGGGGAGGGGGCGTTCGGCTTTGGGGGGAGAGCAAACCCCTCTTTTAAACACTGCAGCGGAGCAAAAAGCTTTTCCCCGTTGCTTTCTCTTGGCAGGCAGTGAGGATGCCTGGGGAAAAAGAAAAGCACGGTGAACCCGGGAGGTGAACTGCTAAGGTAGCCTGGCTCTGCAAAGCAGGGTGCTGGGGCACTGGGTGATGGGGGGAAATCCCCCCGGGGAGGGGAACCCGCAGCACGTTTTAGCCCAGCAGAGAGGAGGGAAGAGGAGAGTCCTCCCATACCTGAGAGATGATGCCCGTTGAATTCGGTGACAGCACAGAGAGGGATTTTCTCTCAATAAAGCCTTAAAAGGTTTTAAAGACTTAACAAAAATAGCTTTGAACGGCGCCTGAAATGGTATAGCTCTGGGGTTCCAGGCTTGGCGTAGCATTAGTAGGAAATTTTCTGATGGAGCATTTCCATCGGAAACTGCAATTTCAGTGGCATGAGAACATTTCACAGGAATATATTGATTTCAAGTACATTTTTACATGGATTTCGTTTTGCTGCTGCTGAGACTTTTCATTTGGGCTTTGTCATTGCGCTTCATCAAATATTTAACTAGTAAGAAGTAATATTTGCTAAGAATATAAAATTTTGGAAAACTTCAAGGCACAACTTTCTCAACTCAAAATATCGTTTTATGAATAATTTTCTGCATAAGATACATCCTGGTTTCTAACTGGTTTGAATTTCAAAATGAAAATTTTTAATTACAATGACTCATGATAATGAAAGCAACAGCAATGACATCATTCCTGCTGTTTCGCAATGGGAAGCTCTTGCTCTCCGTGACGTCGACGCACGCAGCGACGTGGCCGCATAAACCAAGCCGACAGAAGGAGGACGCACCAGTGCCACATTTATGGCTGTTCATGATTATTTTTCAGACTATAATCATGCACTGGAAGCCAAATGAGCAGCAGGGGAAGCTCAGGGGAAGCAAAGCTGCCGGGAGCCCCCACGACCCCCCCCGAGGCTGTGGCTGTCAGGGTCCCCATTCCCCCAGGGACAGGCTCTGGCGCAGCCCCAGGGCAGGGTGGCAGGAGGACCTGCTGTCTGGGGCAGGACAGCCCTTCCCTGTGGCTTCCCTGTGGATTTATTTCTGGGACTGCTCCCTTGCCATCGACTGATGAGCCAAGACTTCGATCAGTGTGAATACAGGAAATATGACTGAAGGAGTCAGGGAAAGGGAGAAGTTACTTAAATATGTATTTTTTGCAGGCAAAAGAGGTAGGGAGGGCAGTTTAAGAAATTTCTATTTAAGGAGAAATCCTCTCTGGTTGAGAAGCTCGTTCTGCACTTGGCTGGAGGGCCAAGGCACCCGCGCACCCGGAGGCACCCACAGCACCCGGGCTCCACAGAGGGACAAAGGCAGGGCGAAGACCCCGGGTGCCGAGGAAAACTTCCACAGACGCACGCGACCTCGTTGTTAAACTCCTCCACGGATTTGTAAGCAGGCGTGATAACGGCAGCGATAGCGTGCAGCCATCAGAGCTGATGGATATCTGGTGCGGAGGTTGAAAAGGGCTGCAGGCTGCGAGAAGCTTTGAGCTTCCGAGCCTCGGAGCCTGAAGGAAATAAAGCCCTTGGTAAAATAAACGGATCAGATAAGCCAGGAGAAAAATGGAATTGCATAAAGTAAAAATAACTAATCTATCTGTTTTTCCCCACATACAAAAAGCAAAAGCTGATCCTGAAAGATACCTGATGGATGCGTGTTCTCAGTTCAGAGTCAGGGTTTCTTCCTTACTTTTGAGAAAAACGAGGAGATCTGTAGCTGGGGCCAGCCAGTCGCACTGCGTGGTCCTTTCAACCGGCATTCAAAGGCCGTCAGGCTTGAAAGCATTTAAACCCAGGAAATGCTAATACTGTATTTTATTACATTTTAAAGAGACAAAAATCCTTTGGCCCAAATCTGCCGTGCAAAATAAACACTATTTTAGTTCTGAGCTATGCACATCGGGTCTGTAACGCTGGCCGCGCTGTGCAGATAGGCGGCTGTAACATAATGCTTTTCTAAGGGCTCCGAAGCTCCGGTGGGGCCCCTGCTTGACTCAGGGAAGGAATTGGGTTCACATAACCCTCACTTAAAAAATAGACTGGCACATTTTTGCTTTATCAAACTCTATTTGCAAAAGACTAGGGCTAAATGATCTGAAAAGGTTATTTTGAAACAGGGTCACCCTTGCTGCCACAGGTCTAATAAAACAAAACTATAGCCAAATTAGAAACATATTTCATCTAATAGGGGAAAATATAATTGGTGAATCTGTCTGGTGTTTGACCTACAGTATTTATGCTAAATGAAAGTTTAAATATATCACAATGCAGCATGAACTAGAAAAGCTGCATTCACTATATATTCTTGTGGTTTGATCCCTTCCCCTTAACCCTTAGCTTCGCACGAAAGCCAACATCAGCATTAGCTTTGGCCGCGTTGCACAGATGAAATAAAAGTCATGGCCAAGATTTGCAGAAGTGAGGAGTGATTCTGGGTAAATACCCGGGAAACCAAAAGGGGGTTCAGAAAACACCGAGAGCTGTCCCTCTAAAAATTAGGCCTCTCGGGGCGGGGAATTTGACATCCAAGCTCTGATGGTCTCAACGCGTCAAGTCAGATTTGAAGCGGGTACTTGAGAGACGCTCGGCAGGAGGAGGACAGGCATCTGCTGTGCAGGGGGTCCTGGCACAGTTGTCCCCGTGGACATGTGGGCACAGGGGAGGTACAATAAAAATACGGATTCTGCATCATCAGAGCTAAGACGTCATGCCCTGGTCATAGACGCAGAGAGCAGGGCTGAGCTTCCAGGGCTCCTGAAGGCACGGGAGCCCCTCACACAGACCCCAGCCTGGCTGCCCTTCGAACGGCTCATCAAAACCCAAACTTTTCCAAAGCTGCTCCATGCTGGACACGGGTGTCACAGTTGCGTCTATGCACAACAGCCATGCCACGGGCAGGTTCTGAGGCCGATGGATGGTACCAGCCTGGAAGCATCCTTGGGGGCGGCCCTCCTGAAAGCCCTGAGACTGCCCTTGCCCCGCAGTGCCCAGCCCTGGCGAGCGTGCTTGTGGGGGGCAGTCGCTGCTCTCACGTGTGTTCACTGATGATGCAGGAGGTGCAATTTGTGGTCAACCAGCTGTTTATAATTCCCATCGCCTATAGAGCTCCTCCCCCCGCCCCCAATAATTTATGTTCTGCATAAAAGCGAGAGGATCCTTGAGCAGCAGTGATGGATGAAGGAGATTATTAACAAGGATATCATTTTAAGAGAGTCTGTCTTTTGGTTCCTCGCAGTTACATAACATTCCATAAATTTCATAACAAATTGGTTCCGAACTCGTTAGCCTGACAGGAGGCACCTCAGCTAGCCCCGCTGGCGGATCTGAGGGCTCCTGGGCTCCAACCGCATGGATCTGCTCCCCATGGACCACACAGGTCCTGCCCTGGGCGGTCCTGGGCCTGACTCAGGTGCTGCCGTGAAAATAACTGGTAATAACCACAAGGGTAATGTTCTCATCAGCACTCGCAGATGCAGCGAGGAAGGATTTTCAGGTAAGTTTCTTGGCAACACAGTGGAAACAAGCACGGTTTATCCAGGTCTAGACATCAGCCGCAAACCCCGATTGCAGTGTCAGCGCTGCAGAGTCCCCATCCAGCATCTTTCGCCGGGATGAGATGCCAGCCCACCCACCCCACCCCGGCTCCCCCGCCTGCCCCACACACCAGGGAAACGCTCCGCTCCACAGCACCCGCCTCCCCCCGAAGTTTCCAGTGCAGTCCAGCACGAGGGGAATGGTTTGCCAAGCAGCACCGTGCACCGCCGGCAGCACGCACGCCACAGCTCTCTGCCTTGCCCCTGCCTGCAGCCCCAGCCCAGAGCAGCCTTCGGGGGAGACGGTCTCCCCTTTGCACGGTGGAAGAGCAGGATGTCCACGGCTCCCGATGCAGGGAAGCCTCTACGCAGGGATATACGGTATTCGTTAGGAGCGCTCTTCTGACGAGGGACACGTGCCAATCCCTGTGTGCCCTAGCATTCATGAGTTTCAGCAAAACCCTCGTACGCTCAGCCAAACTTATGTAGCTGTGATTCATCTCTCACAGGAGTTCAGAGTAAAAACAAAAATCCCAACCAAACAATGCTTTAAACTCCAAGTAGTGGTAAATCGACTCCTCCGGCGGGAGGAGGGATGCACGGCTCCTGCCACTGAAATGCCTGGGGAGAGCGGGATGCACAGTCAGGACCGGTCTGCTCTCCTGGGCTTAGCTTTCCGAGCCAGAGATACACTAAAATCCCAAACAGAGCAGCAAGGCTACAACAATGAGCTGAGAAGATGGACTTGGAAGACAGGGAGCTTTTTTCTTTTCCTTTTCTCGTGCCTTTTTTTCTTAAAAAGCTTCGTGTGGAAGAGAAAGAGGCTAATTAAATTCTTTTGCTGAACATATTTAGCGAGTCTTTCAGAGAAGCGATTGCGTTTGGCCGCTGTCCAACAACGGGGAGATAGGATGGTGTTCAGGAAAAAGCGAGAGCAGAGCACTGATTTAGGAGGATCCAGGCAGATGACCAGCTGACAGGGTCTGGCCTGTCTCAGACAGCGAGGGAGGAAGGATAAGGGTGGCCAAGGTGGCTTTCTGGAATTCCTAGTGCATGAGGTTAACGTGGATCTCGTCTCCACGACATCCTCCAGTGCTTAATTTACAGTATGCCCCGAGCGTGTGCTCACAGCTTATGCACCATGCTGCCTCCACTGATACAGGCATTATTATTTATTCAGTACCAAGCATCCCATGCATCCAAAAATAAATAAAACTGTTTGTTGCATCAGCAGCCCCGAGGCCCCACTCAGCGCTGCACTGAGCCTGACATGTACTACAATTTCCAGCCTCGTTCATGTTCAACAAGCGTCGAATATGCCGCTGAACTTGGGTGCTCATCTGACCTGAATTTCCAGGCTCCCTCACCCGGCTCTGGCTGTCCCAGCACATGGCTGAGACCCCCCATGTGAGACCGTGGAAGGATGTGTGCTGGCCACCAGAAGTGCTCCCATCAGGGGCACGGCACCATGTACCCCTCCGGGGTCTTAAGGGCACATGGGGCACCGCAAGCACCAGTGTGCTCAGGACCCTGAGGCCATGGCACCAGCATGGGCACATGGGGTGCCTTGCCGTGCCGCGTGTGAAGATGGGGTGCAAGGCAGCCTGGACCCTAAATCCCTGTACATCCTCATGGTGGGCCAGTTCCCCCGTAATGAGCCCCCATCCCAGGCACTGCGGGGTACCTGCCCCTGTACCGCACCAGCCACCCGGCGGGACGCCAGCTCCTGCTCCTGCAGGGTGGCACATTTACATCTCTTCAGCGCATTTACATTTCTTCACCTATTTCCGGGGCAAATTGCCTGGGTTTATGACGCCTGACCAGCTCCCTTGGGGATATCATTAGGCAGGCAGTTAGTGAACCACGACATGAGGTTTTGCTTTTCCCACAAGGTTCCTGTGAGAAAGCCTTCCCTCCCTCCCCCCACATTTATCTTATCTCCAAGGGCAGCTGAGCTCAGTCCCCCGACCCCTGGGTGCTGGGGAGCCCTGGGGAGCTCCGGGAGCACACGCCAGCACTGTCCTCCTCCTCAGCAGCTGCACCCCGGTACTCGGCTGCTCCGTGGGGCAGCTTTTCCCTCGGATTTCAGCTCTTTGGTATGAGCGGTCTTTGTGCAGGAGGTGTCTGGGAACGGCTTTAAAGCCTGAGCCACTCCAGATACAATTTCTGCTTTAACATCTGGAGTACTGTGTCCAGTTCTGGGCTCCCCAGTTCAAGAAGGACAGGGAACTGCTGGAGAGGGTACCGCAGAGGGCTACAAAGATGATTAGGGGACTGGAACATCTTCCTTATGAGGAAAGGCTGAGGGACTTGGGTCTTTTTAGTCTGGAGAAGACTCAGAGGGGATCTCATCAATGCTTATAAATACTTAAAGGAAGGGTGCCGGGAGGATGGGACCAGTCTTTTTTCAGTGGTGCCCAGCGATAGGACAGGAGGTAACGGGCACAAACTTGAACATAGGCAGTTCCATCTAAACATGAGGAGGAACTTCTTTACCTTGAGGGTAGCAGAGCACTGGAACAGGCTGCCCAGAGAGGTGGTGGAGTCTCCAACTCTGAAGATACTTCAAACCCGCCTGGATGCCGTCCTGTGCAACCTGCTCTAGGTGACCCTGCTCTGGCAGGGGGGTTGGACTAGATGATCTCCAGAGGTCCCTTCCAACCCTGGTGATTCTGTGATCCTGTGATTCTGTGATCCCAGGGCTCTGAGCATCTCCAGCCTCACAGTCACTGGGGGCTCTGCCGGCACTTGGGTCTGGCAATCGGCACTGCACCATTCCCAGCGCTGCTGTGCCTGAGGAAGGGGCTATGGGACCCCCAGCCCAGCCCCACTCAGGTCGAGCTTTGCCCTGGTGCAGTGGTGGCGGTGGCTGTCCCACCCAGCAGCATTCCCGGGAGCGCTGGAGATCCAACAGAGGCGAGAGCCCGGGCACGGCCGGTCAGACACAGTCAACGATGGCCAAAGTCCTGGACAGCCGGCCTCCCGCACGCATTCCTCAGCGCTGGGGCTCCCACACCGTCTCGCTCATACAAGGCGCTTCACTGGGAAAGTCTTAACAGAGAGACAGTTTCATCCCAAACAGATGTTTCAAATTTGTTGCTAACCCGTATTTATTTAGACTGATAATAACAGGCAGCCCTCCAATTGTGCCAGGAGTTTTTACAATAAACTCAAGCTCACATTATCAAAAGCAAATCAATTAACAGGCGCTATCAGGCCCCACCCATCCATGCGATTCCTGCCGCGCAGCACCAGCAACGGCCGGGTCCGTCCCGAGATGGGAGCTCCCTGCGGCGCTCATCCCAAACCCAACCAACCTTCTCAGAGAGTCCCCGCAGCGCTGCACGTTCCGTCATCCCCTTCCCCATCTAAAGCTCCTTTTTAATTGACTTCAGAGAGAGGAACAGTGATGTTTTCTAAGGGGAGGATTGATATAGACATGCAGTTTTCTCCACAGACTTCGCAAATGGTTGTAACAAGGTCACAGAGAAAAACAATTTTATCCTCTGATTACTGTAACATGATATGAGCTTGGAATTGCATCCACTTTGCCTATTTATTTAGGCGTTGCTTGTCTGGTCCCTGAAAAAAAACCCTCAGTGCAGGAACCACATGTGGACAGGGCCAGGATTGCTCCCCAGTGCTCCCCAGTACTCCCCAGTGCTCTCTGGTGCTCCCCAACCATCTGCAAGCACAGTTTGTGGGTGCTGCAATGGAGCTGCTGCAGCTCCCAGCGCCGGCTGAGCTCGGCACAGTGAGACTCCTAACCATTAAAAAATGGCGTGTATTTTTGCTAGATGGTCTCTGGATGAAGAACATCTTTCTGCATCTTTGGGGTTTTTTGTCCAAAATGGCCTACTTAACAGAGTGCAGCCAGGAAAGCGTACGGCACATCAGTTCTTCTTGATCAAGCTAAAACCATACAGAAAAACTGAATACAGCAGTTGTACGTACCTCACTTTGTGAGAATACTCATCCAGAGTGAAATATTAGAAATATTCAGTGGATTGTCAAAATAATAGGAATATAACAAGGTCAAAATACTAAGCCATCTGATCGTAATCAGCCCTAATTCCAGCAAAGCCACGTTTAAAGGAGATTGTTTTGTCAAAGGTTTTTCATGGCCCGGTGGCTTTGTAGCACAAGGTTGTTTGGATCAAGTCATTTCTGATGAACATTTATTATAGTGAGGAAATGTCATATTCATTTTATGCTGTGAAAGTTCATAAACTTTCTCAGATAATTTAAGGACTTCTCAGCCTGTAACCTGTTGCCTTAGGAATGATTTAAATGTAGAGGACAGACAGAGCATGAGGCTGGGACACCGGTCGTGGCACCCACCGAGGAGTGACGGGACATGAGGACACGGGTGCTGTGGGAAGCCCGGGGATGCCCGCCTGGCACAGCCGGCACAGACCCCCCCGCCACCGCTGGGGCACGGACCAGGGAGCTGGTGCAGCCCAGCGCTTGGTGTGGAAAAGCAGCCACTGATTCTGTCAGTGTGGACAACAGTGCCCGGGGTGATCCCAGAGGGATGAGATGCCCCGCAGGTGCCCAGGGTGATGGCAGAGGAGGGTGGGCACAAGCAACTGGGAGCCCGAGGCGAGGGGTGGGGACCAGCGCCCCACGACTTCGCTCGCCGCAAGGGTTAACTCTCCCGTGCGGGAGTGGTGGGGGTTTTTGCTGACTTTCTGCTCTTACATCATGGCTGTGCTATGAGGAGGCCTGGCAGGGGTCCGCGGCTCAGCGCTGCAGCTCACGGCTCTGAGCGCTGTGTAATTTTTGGCACAGGGGAAGGGAGCCTCGTCCGGGGCAGAGGCACCGAGCGCTCCCGTGTCCTCACTGGGACTGGCGGGGGCTCACCCAGAGCCCCGCGCTCGGGGGTCTCCCTTGGGAGAAGGAAGGTGCCAAAAATGTTTGTGCAGCTCCCAGTGGTTAACTGGGGCTGAGGGGCCGGGGAGACCTGCTCTGCGCAGCACGGCTCTGCGTGGCAGTGTGGCACGGCGTGGCGTGGCACAGCACAACATGGCAGAGTGTGGCATGGTATGGCATGGCGTGCTCCCTGGGGTACTCTTGGTCCATTGGGACAAACTTCATTTTTGGGGTATTTCTACAACACCAAGCGGAGCTGGAGCCATCCCAGCCTGGCCTCCTGGGTCCAGGCTGCGGGAATGAACTTTCAGAGCAAAACCAGGCAGCCTGAGTCAACTACTCCCTAAAATCATCAATTACGCTGTGACAGCCCAGAAGGAGAGGAGGGGAAGTCAGGGACATGCTGCGCAGGGGAGTGTGAGGCCAGAAGGACAGAGCGGTAGTTAAAAAACAAGGCTGTGAATCCGGAGGCAGCAATGGTATTTCCAGATGCACGAAGCCTCGGGTGGGTGGGTGGGTAACGGCTCCAGAGCTGCCCCGCGGCACCAGCACCACTCACCGGGATGTTTCGGCAGCAGAAGCCGGTCAGGCTGCTCCTCCTGCCCTGCATGGGCTCCGCAGGAGCCGAACTGGAGCGGCGGGATGAGGCTCATGGCGGGGAATGGGGTGGGTGCGGAGCCGGCAGGCACTAGGACTAGTGTTGCTTATAAGCATGGTTAATACCCTGAAAGAGAGAATAAACACACTATCAATAAAGTTTACAGATGAGTCTCTGCTGGGAGAAGCTGCAAATACCACCAACAGCCAAAGACACAAGACTCAGAAGAATTAGGAAAAAGCCAAATACAACCAAGAGAAAAGCGGCTGGGACACAGCGCAGCCAAAACAGCCGAGCCACGGGAGAGTGAGAAGGAGGAAACAGGAAAATCTGGATGCTGTTCTGATGGGAGAGGCAAAAAAGATTCCAGACAGAAAATCAGGGATGAGCCTGCAATGACGGGTGAAAGCAAAGATTATTTCCAACCCTGCCTATTGTTTCAGTCCTTGGAAACATGCCGGTCTCTATCAGTGACTGGAGCAAAGCTAGGTGCTGTGCGTCGGCTGGGACTCCTCCGTGGCAGGAAGGGGCTCTTGGAGGAAAGCAAGAGCCACCAGGCACAAAACCAACAACAAGGCTTGGTACGATCTTCCAGCTCCTCTGAGCAAGGGCGGGAGGAGGGGGAAGGTGGTGTGCAGGCTGCCTGCTGGGCCAATATTCAATGGGAGGTAGAAAGAGCTGGACCCAAGCACAGATTAAGATTCCCAATTTTCTTTTTTCCTGGCAGAAAGATGTACGAGACACCCAAGGGAGGCAGTAGAAACTTTCATTTGGTGTGCTGAAAACAAAACAAAAACACAACTAGACTAAGTATTGGGAAATACATCCCGGAGTGCAATCTCATCAGGTGACCTAGCAGATCCTCAGCACCTCTGGGTCTAGAAAACACCAGGCCAGTTGTGAATTTACCTATTATTCAGCACCACAAAGTTAATTGGAACATGGGAAAACCATCAGCAGCATCTACCTTTCAAAACTTATTTGTAATAAAAATAGTCCACAGGAAAGTAAAACACAAGTATGCATGGGACCAATATTACGTTACCTCGGTTTTATCATATCTGACCTGAGAGGGGAAAGTAACGACATCTGGACAAACCATTAAGGGTAACAGGCTTAGCATAATGACTGAGGGTCACTGCAGTCCTTCCTTCCAGTGCGGCAGCAAGAACAAGTCTTGCTGGTCCAGGCTGGAGCACAGGGATTGTGTTTCCCGCACCGGGGGTTTCCGACCTCCGCAGGAGGAAGGGATGGTTTCAGCCAAGAGCGCTGCGCTGGGGAGAGGAGGAGGAACCAGCCACCAAACTGGAAATAATTCCTAACTGGTTTCTTCTTTTCGAAAAGTATGTTACTTCCCCATGGCTAACATCACTGGCACCTTTTACGTGCCTTAGAAATTCACGGACTTGATGGATGGAGAGCAACACTGAAAAGAAATGCTGGGAGATAATGGTCTCATGCACTTCTCCCCTTTTCCCCGTACCCAAGCCAGGGGCTTTGTAAGGTTTGTAAAGCCAGGAGCACCCTGCCCTGCCCGCGGAGCAACCTTGGGGACACCACAGCCCCATCACTGCGGGTGCAGGAGGTGCCAGCACAGGAGCGGTGCTGGAGCGGGAAGCCCCCAGCCCTGGCCAGTGGACCGTGCCCTGGAAGCTTGAAGAAAACTCTTGTTGTAGAATGAGAAGAGGAAAATCAAATGTAATTGATGTTGGTGAAAACAAACCCTTTCCACAACAGCTGCATAAGCAAAGAAAATCCTCTTCCCGTTCTCCACACAGGAGCCAGGTGTCCCCACACCCAGGGGGACGGAGGGCTCTGTGGGGACCCACGCGAGTCCATCCCTCCCTACCAAGTCAGGGGATGGCACCATCCCAGGACCAGTTTCTCACAGCCCAAGATGCCACCAGCAATACGACTCCCTCGTGCTCAGCAGCAGCTCCCACTCCCCATTCGATGCCATGAGTCCTGCAGAGTCTGCCCACGCTCCGGTTTGTCCCAGCGCTCTGCCGCGGCTGACCTGAGGACCAAAGCGGGTCCGTGCAGGGGCTCTGAGCTCCCCGCTGCCCTGGCACGTCCACCGCAGCCGGGGCAGCGCCGCCAGTGCTCTGCCCCCGGCCGGGGCTCAGCAGCCTCAGCCCCCGCCGATGCGGGGAGGGATGCTGGCGTGGGAGGCGAGGCTGGACAAGATCATCAGGTTGCAGAGGAAGGCGAAGGAAGCATTTAACGAGCCTGCTGCACGATTTAAGCAGCGTGCTGAAGTGTAGGGGGATGTATGTCCAGGCGCCCCGCTCTAGACTCCTGCATCTAATAAAACAAATGTATGCAGCACTAGCAACCGGGAGCGTAATTATAGCGAACAGCAGCTCGCGGTGGCTGGCACCGGGACGGGGACTGCGGAGCAGGAGTGCTGCCAGCACCGTGCCACACCGGTAGCGACGGCCCCGCAGCGCCCCGACCAGCGCCACCAGCACAGGATTCGTCCAGCGGTGCCAGATCCACCGAGGAGGCTTTGCTTGCAGCTGAGCAAGGCCGTACCATCATCTTTTTATTTAAAACACAAAAATATCCAAAAAGAACCTGCAAGCGTGTTTACTCAATTTAACATCTGGAACATAAATAAAAGATGGCCGGAGAACGGGATTTCCTTGGAGAGTAGGAAACAAAGTACCTTGCCACTAACTTATTTTAGCAGTTCTCTGTAATATAATTTCCAGTTCATTTGGTTATCAGAAACACTGATTATTTTCACGCTGAAGAGGCGATTTCAATGCCCAGCGCAGTACGTCCCGTGTTTGGGATTCTGTGTTAGTTTTTTGATATCCACTAATTTCTCCATGCTGAGGCAAATTTGTCACACGCATGGGTCTGTTTGATTTCATTAAACAGAATATTTAAGCATAAAAATTGTTTAATCGCCTTGTGTCATTATGAGATGAATTTCATTTTGCATACATTTGCATATTTCATCAAAATTAAGGCTGCTAATATGCAAATGAGAGACAGGTTGCGGCTGAGGTGTTTATTGTAATAGCTGCAGGCTGTTCCACTTGAAAAGCTTCTGGGCGGTGGGGTGGAAGGGGGTGTAGAGACCCCTCCAAATGCCTTTTAAAATCAATTTGCTGCTATTTTTCCCACTAACGTCCCCTGCAAAAACACTGCGGGTTTGCGATGGGCGTTCGGTCTCGCTCAGCCCCGGCGCCTCACCCAGCAGAGCTGGGAACTCACTGCGTTTTCCCTCCACCGCAGCCAGAATCATTGAAATAAAAATATCCCCCCCTCCCCAAACCTCAAAACTGCCGTGGAAAGCAGGGAGGGGGAGCAGAGCCCCGGGTTTGGGGCTGCCCCCCAGGAAGGCACCTGGAGCCAGGACGAGCCACGGAAATGGAGATTTTCCCCCAAAGCCTGGGGAGCGAGGCGTCTCCCCTCTCCCACTGAACGCAGTGAAGGTCAAGCACCAAGTTCCTCCAGACTCATTCGAGGGGCCCAGACAGACAAATCATGAAAATCAATCCACAGTGGCTAATTAATGCGGACTTCATTAGCACGCAGCGGCTGAACGATCCGCATCCAGCAGTTATTGCGTTTTGCGGTAGGCCCAATAAATCGGGATGAATCCAGCTATCCCGGCCAAGCACCCGGCGCCGCTTAACTTCTATTTTCTGATCGATGCAAAGGCCTCCCCTGGCTTGTCACGGTCAGCACTTTTACCGCTCAGAGTGCGAAGCACCAGAAATTTTATATGATATGGCATCAGCCCCTTACCTCGTATTCTTAAAATATATTCTTTGCTTGTTATTTATGAAGAAGGATATTTCACACTTTTAACCCTTTACGGAGCCCAATTTGGAAAAAAAAAAATTAAAAAAAGTCGTTCTGTACATGTAGCCACTGTTGTATTTTAGAAGCTGGAGTAACGACGTCTAAAATGTAAAGCCCATGATGAGCGATTAGCTACTTCGACTTGTGTATAGTAATTAAACCAAAATTAACTGGTGAACAGTCGCAGCCATCCATCCCGAGCAGGAGCCCGTTCTGCTGACTCCGCACAGCGCACACAATGCGGAGGCACAATGTGAACTCTTGCTAGGGGCGATGGACAATGGCTGAGCAGCACAAAGAAAAGAGCTTATGGGAATTTTTAAAAGCTTTTAGAATGAACATTGAAAGCACAATGAGCTTTTTCAGCACATATTAGTCAAACCAAAAATGATATCATCACTTCTCCAAAGAAAACTCTAGCGGCGTCTTTGCTTTAGTGCTCAGAGATATGTGCTGCCTGTATATTAGAAGGTGGGTATTCCTAGCTTTTCAGATTTTTTTGGTAAATATTAGCTCTGAACGGCCACTCTACAGCGACTAATAAGGGAAGGTAACCCGGCACTCCCGCAGCACAATTGTGAAGGAATGCAAATCCCACTGCTATTCTGAGCATTTCTCCTCGCACAGAGGAAGGAGAGTGGGACCACCTTAAGTCCTTCTGAAAGGCTAAGGCTCAAAGGTATGTATTTGCTTAAAAAAAAAAAGTGTAGTGATTGCAGAGAAAAGAGAAACCTGAGAGCTTATTCTTGAACAGTCAGACAGGGTCACCAAAACCAGACTAAATAGTCTGACTGCAGGGCAAAGCACTGGGGCTGTCTGAAAAATGATCCTCTGGATGGAGGCAATAGCAAGAAAAAACAGGGAAGGAGGGCTGGGTGGGAATGCCGGACTAGGAGAGACCCAGCCAAAGGAACGGTGGTGTGACACCGAGCCGGGGCCTGGCGGAGCACACCACAGCCCCTGCAAGGGAAGGTACCCCCTAGGGCTTCATGGGACATTTTGTATTTCCGAGGATGCTCTTTTAATAGTTAAAATATTAAAGTACATTATAAAGAATGTATGTTCTCCTAATATCGCCCAGCTCTTGCACCACCCAGCAGAACCAGCCGACTCCGCAGCAGAAGCCTGGCAGCCCCGCGCACTCCGGCTTTCACTCCACCTCATTCCACATCCTTCTGGTCAAGTACCTCGAAGCAGATCTTGACCCTGGCAAGGGGAAACTCTAAAACCCTCCAGTGCCTGAGGGAGAGAAACAACTCGGAGAGAGCTCGTAACTCATCCTTATTTCAGAGGGAATAAGCTCGAGCTCGGAACCACTTGAAAGCCGACAGCGTTAGGACTAGGTAGAAGTCTGTGTTCTCCTTATCGCTCACATCTTACCAGCACACCGCTATTAATTCATGCTTTTTTTTTCTAAAGGGTTACCTTGCTCTCAGTCTAGAAGGACCTTTCCAAAATGGTCTGACAGAACAGCTGCAGGAGAGGAGCTCCTAAGAGCAAGGAGCAGAAACTTCACTCTTTAGATAAAAGTGTGTACCACCCCCTACTAAAAGAATCGCACGCCAGCGTCTCGCAGAACACAAGAACTTATTTTTGTTTCAGAAAAAGCCTAAACTAAAACCACACGCTCGCTCTTCCCCTTAGGCTACAGGGCCAACCCCCCCAAGATTTACCCAAAGCCCCTCTGACGGGGCTGATGCCCTCACCCTTAGATCCGCCTCACCTGCCCCGGGCTGCCGCCTCTGGGGAGCGGGATTGCGGGAACTGCCCCCCAGGCCCCTGTGAAAGCCAGCTGCAAGCACCACAATAAAATACCGGGCGGCAACCGGGCTGCAGCGCTCCTGGTGGGGGTTCCCTGCCATCTCCTGGACCATGACATGCCACACCGTGCCGCACCATCTCCAGTGCTGTCGTACTCCTGGCCTGGGCAGGCTCTCCGGGTCTATAGCTTGCTGCCCCATGGCTCTTTTTTTTTTTTTCCTGCTGATTCCTTTTGCTCTTCTAGACTTTTTGTCACCTTTTCCTTAGTATTTAGCTTCATTCTTCCCTCTTACAGCATGGAAGCCCCGTCTCTGATGTTCTCTTCAGTGGCCAGTATCAGCAACTGATCCTCGTCTCTGTCCTGCTGTACCCCGCTCACTCCAGCGTCCCCACCCAGCTGCCCCTTTCCCAGCAGCCTGTGACAAATTTTTCAGCTTCCTGCTAGCTTGAATTTTTGTGTAGAAGGTTGTGTGTTTTCAGATTTGAGGCTGAAATCTGTTTGGTGTGGTGTTAGCTTGGGAAAGCCAGCTGTGCTGCGTACCTACGTGCACGGATGGGCGCTGGCTCTGCCGGGTATTTCGTTGAGCGCAGAAAACTCTGGAAGATAAAGGGCATCCCACAAACCCCTATGTGTCCATGGGCAGGACAAAGGGAGCACGCAGCATGTTAGAAAAACCTCGCAATTCAGCCGAATCAGAGGCAGATGACTGAGTAAACACGAGGCACTTGCCAGATATTAGGCAAGCAAGAAACACACATTCAATTCTTTTAACTTATGACTGCACTTAATTACTGCTTTTTCCTCCCTTCATAAGCTACATATGGCATTAATAATAATGCTGAATCAGATATGTTCTCTTATTCACCAAAAGAACAGAGCAGTAAAAATGAGCAAAGGAAGCTCTGATGAGGTAAAATACACATGCCGCGGGGAGAAAACCGCTTTTTTGCGAGCGGGTGGTGATCCCGGAGGAGTCAAGCTGGCCAGTCCGTGCCTCCGTTTCCCCATCTGTAGAGCAGGTACCTGCTTGCAGGTAATGCTGGTGCCACCAGCGAAAAGCGCTGCGGGTGCCCTGGGGACTGTTATCCCGTGTCAAAGCACCCCGAGAGCTGGAGCCCTGCGCCCTCCCCGGAGCCGCAGGCTGGGTGCAAGGAGGACCGTGCTCTCCTTGCGGATTGTGTGAAATGCAGCTGAAGAATTGTGCAGCTTTGTGGCCCCTGCGGGATAAAGACATCTAAATGCTGGAGTTACTCAAAATTAGCCTGAATATATCCATATAGAGTATCTCCCAGCCTGCAGCTAGAGGCCAACAGATAAGTCGTGACATAAAATATCTCCCCGGGTGGGTACGGGGCATGGTGCTGGGGCTCACGGCTGGTGTGGGGACACGGGGAAGGGGACGAGGTCTTGGCTGTCCCCGGAGCACAGCGAAACGGTGCTTTAACTGGCTGAAGTAACACGATGTAGTCAAATCAAAAAACGGTTAAAAGGGGTTTGAGGGATGACGGTCAAAGCTCCAGTGGCCTGTCTGATGGTGGTGGTTGTTCCCGCTGGAGATGCCGAGCCCCTGACGGCACCGCGGTGCCGGTGGGTTTGTTTAGCTGGGAACCGGAGGAGGAAGGGCTCCCTCATGCATTTCACTGCACTCCATTGACTATTATGGGCTCTTTATCTGGGCATGCCAGAGGGTGCAGCGCTCAGGGACACCTTAATAATGGGAAAATTTAATTCAAAAAGCCCAAACTATGTGCTAGGCTGTGTTTGACTGTTTACCTGCTAATGTTTGCCAACTGCTATCTCATTAGCTGTACAGGAAATATAATTGATATTTCTGTAGAGACATGACACTTGTGCCTCTGCTGAAATGGGAAGGTTTTCTCAATGCTTCATATCACTCCTGTTTGCCGCTTCCCATAAGTGATACTGCCTCATTTTGGGAAGGAATCCAAGAAATAAGAGCTTACCAGAGAGGCCTCTTGAAAGTATGGGCAGCTTTATGTCAGCCTGGGAGCTCCCTCGGACACAAATCTTCTGGAGGAAAGAGTGGATTCTCTGCTGTTTGCAAAAGGGCCACAAATGGGAAATAAAATGTTTGTGCAGCTCTTTAATGTGAAAAACATCCATTTTGGAGCACAGATTCTGTGTCTAGTCTGGGTGAGACCGAGCAGGCTGCGGGTGAGGGGCTGGTTAGAGGGAGGCAAGCGGCTGTATCCAGAGGTGCATGCAGCCCTGACTGCTGAGCTGGGGCACGGACTGGGCTGAGCCCTGGGAACTGGGGTTATTCCCGGACAACGCAGGGAAGCAGCACCCTCGTCTGCAGTGTCCGTGTCCAGATCTGGTCCCTGACGTGCTGTGACCGAGGGCCTGTGTAAGGCAGGAGGGTGCAGCGGGTAGGGATGCAGAAGACCCTCTCCTGCTCTTTCCCTCTGCCCCGTCTACCAGCTGGGCACTGGTGAGAAGCAGCGCAGATCTGCAGTTTTAATTCCGGCAGGGATAACAGTTACCAGCAAATTCCCGGGAACGTTGCACCTGAAATCTCACTCCAGACAGTGTCATTGCACAGCTTTTGTCATGGAAAGGTATTTTTGCCACTGTGGTCTTTTTTGTCCCCACGCCCAGTCAGCGTCCACCAGTAAACGGGCAAACGTTGCTTTTGTTGAAAGGCAACCCAAGGCTGAAGGCATCCTGCGTGGCACCAGGGTCTTAAAGTGAAGGGGAATCTCAGCTGGTTGTGTTCTGCCACCAACAAGCAGCAGAAGACACGTGGAGCTACAGAACAGAAGGTAACTGGAAAGAAAATAAGCAGGATTTCTGCCAGCAGAATATTTAGGGGAGAGCATACTCTGAGGAGCCATCCTCAACTGTTTCCAAACCTGAGTTAAGCAGACATTTCTGTATACCTGTCTACAAGAGGAGCTATCCCCTCAGGACATATCACAAACCCACAGGAAAGAAGAATTTCTGGTTTGGTGGCTTTGTGTCCTCACGCATTTCTGTTCCTCTTTATTTTGAGTAAATATTGGGAGGAAATCTGTGCAGTTCATTACGGTGTGTTGGGGATGCTGTGAAAAATGGCTTTGCTGACATGGCCGCTGCCTCTTTTCTGCTTCCACTGATGCTATGATTCCTGGTGTTACTTCTTGCCATAAAGCCCCATCACCTCTCTTTTGAGATTTGCATATAGTTCATACATAACAAGGCTTTTTTGCCTGGGATGAAATCTCTTGAAATCTGATCTGTGAACACATCTAAACAGTAGCACTAACAGGAAACTGAGAGATATGGAAATGTAAATGATTCCCCAATCAATAAAGATAATTATAGTGAGAGATAGACTGACATACAGTATCTTGAGGCTTTTTTTCTTGTCTTCCAAGGGGGTCCCCAGAGGCACCACAGACACTGGTGAATGTCTTTCCAAGGCTTACTATGGCTGGGGAAAATTGTTCACTGAAACAGGCGCACGAGTGACACTGCCAAGTTAACAATGTGCACGTTGCAGCTGAAGCCAAACTTCTCCAGCAGACTGGGGGCAAGGAATATGAGTGCAGTCATTACCGAGGGATTTTCAATTCTGTAGTTGATTATCTCATTGACATCCTATTTTTTGCTGTAATTATAGACAGCACGATAAAGAGATCAGCATTATTCAACGCTCTTCCTACCTTTTGAAAGTTGTCACTAATTTTGTCCAATTAGCCTTGGGTTTTAGCAGACTCTATATACAAACTGCTGTCAACTTCTGCAGAACCCACAAGGAGAGAGAGGTTGATTTCCCCCCCTGCCAGGTTGTTGGCTGTCAGTGGACACCTCATTTGCACATCTCTGGAAGGGCTGATGGGGCAAGTCGCACAGGATTTTCTGATGTGGCCAACTGGTCTCCCTCGTGGTACTGGGAGCAAGAGAGTGGTACATCCTCGCAAGGAAGCACAGAAAAACCTGAAATGGGAACAGTGGAGAAGAATCGATTAAACACACCGCAGCTTTGTCTGAGTCAAGAGCTTCCTGAGCTGGGTCACCATGTCCCTCTAGCCTGTTCTCCCCGCGACACCCCTGCTCTCATCCCCGTGTCCAAGAGGCTCCCGTTGAATGCAGCACTTGTGGCTGCTGGCACTCGACTGCTGGTAGGGAGCGTCCGTGTCCCAGTCCAGCCTGCACGCAGCCCAGCCGTGGCTTTTCTGTTAGATCTTGATGAAGTTGCTCTTAAATCTGGCTGCATTTCAGGAACATTGTCCCTTGTGAAAAAACTTCACTCGCTGTCTAGCATTCAGCTGGACGGTCTTTACTTGGAGGAGGAACTTTTAAACTTTCTCAACAAAGTTCACTTTATTTGAACTGGTGAAATAATTCCTAGTGTGAGCTCCAAAAGACCTTTTAAATTTTCCTGCTTGAACCTCTGTGCGTTGCATGAGGCATGATGGACACTTACGAGGTCATCTCCCCATTTGCTTTCAGCTCCTTCAAAAGACACGACTGACAAATTTGATGCAACCCAAAACCCAATGCACATCTTCCTCCATGGCACTTGGAGAGGAATGAAACTGTGAATATGGTGGTTAAGGTCATGCCATTAAGGGTGGTTAAGGTCACACCATCTGACACATCAGCTGAAAAGCTCGAGTAAGAGTACTCAGCCAGCTGCTCAGTGCAGTTTTTCATCCTTTCTGTGGAGGAGGGAACAGCCTGTTGCCTGTGGAGCAGCTCTCAGTAGCGCGAGCCCAGTCCTCCCCACTCGTGGGGCAAGGAAATGTGTATTTCATATAGTACACAGAATAACTATTCACCTTTAACAAATGTGGCACACGTAAAAATGCCAAACTTTACTCTCCCTTTCTTCCCATTCGCAGTCATATTTAACAGAGGAAGGGAGGAAATTGCTTTTACCCATCCTCATTCTCTTGATGTTCTCCCTGGGATGAGAGGGCGCCCTCGAAGCTTGCTTTGGAGCAGCACAGACCTCGCTGTCAGGGACCAGGCTCTGCTTCACAGGCGTTGCTCGGGGTCAGCCCTGTCCCCCGGCATCGGCGGTTTGCACTTTCCAGGGTGCGGGTGAGGCTGCGCCCCGTCCTGCTCCCGGCTGGCCCCAGCCCTGCGGGGTGGCTGTTCCCATGTGCTCATACCTCGCCGACAGCAACTGGTAACTCGGAGCGCACCCCAGTGCGTGCACCAGGCTCGCGCTCGTTCTGACTCCAAAGTACAGATGGCTCTGGGGTGGCTTTTCTTGGCACCTCCCTGCCAAACCTAGAGAGGGCATCTGCTGAAAACAACTGCTTCGAAATAGCTGCTTCCTCGCCCTCGCCCTTCCCGGGTGCTCCCATCTGGATCGCCCACTGACCTCACAGGCTGCACTGCGCTGGGTTAAACGCGCTTACTTTAGTTATGTACCTCCAACAGCTTCAGGCAACAAATGTATTTCGTGCGCAGTCCTCCTGTACCTCTCCTTGATGTTCTAAGGCAATGAGAAAGAAGTGTTAAATTTGTTCTTGGCTACTTTTCCTTGCAACTCCCAAAGGCACCGGTTACAAACTGAATCAGTTATCAGCTAGTTAGGCTGGCAGTTCCCGAAGGTACTGCATGAATACTGATAGGGACCCATGCATTATTCAGTGCGAAGAGCAGAGGAAAATGAGCAACACGTCCAAAACAAGAACAGCAGTGGCAGTAAGGGAATAATTAGCGAGCTGTCACTTGTCCCTGTCAGTATTCCCTCCCTTAACACATGAGGGAAAATAATAAAAAAGGGTAAGATCATCTTGCAAGCTCTGCTCTTAAATATGCAGCTGGTAGGTTAAAATACAATGATAAAGGGGAGAGGATAGAGAGCTCTGATACAGTTTTCAAAAGATATGGCCTCCATTTCCATGGAGACTATATTTTTTTTTATTTTTTTTAATCCCACAGGCACTGGGTTATACAATAAGTCCCTGCCTTAAATATCAGCCCATGTGCAACAGCATGAAAGGGACACGGCTCTAACATGGGGGCTTATCCCAGGGAAAATATTTAGGTGGTTTTTTTCCCTCCCTTTCAACAAAACACAACTGAAGAGAATGTATTTTAGAGAAGCCAGGTTCACTGAAATTGGCTCTGCTGAACAAGTCTGCAGCTCCAAAACAAAGCGTAAGAGCGCGGGAATCCTGCTAGCCAGGGAGCGTGTGCCCGGAGCTATTCCCCCAGCCCATCCCCATCCCTTCCTTGGCTCTCCCAAGAGGCTGGAGGTATCGGGAAGGAAGCTGAAACTGCAAACTAGAGAGCTCAAATCAAGTTTATCTGGAGTAAATTATTAACTAATTAAGCAGTTTGTGGACTGATGAGAATTGAGTCGTTCTGCTGCAACCTACTAAATAGCCTTCGGAGCTTCTCACCGAGAAGCAGAGAGTGGACCCAGGCACTGGTGCCCACGGGGTGTGGGTGCCCCACTGCAAGCTGGGCTCTGCCCGTGGGCCAGCGATACTGGGATAAGGTTGGCCGTGTCCCGTGCAGCCTGCGGGATCCGGGTCCCACTGGGTTCCACAGCCCGGACCGCAACAGGAGAGGATCACCGTGAGCAGCGCCTGGGCGTTGTGCCGGCGGCAGCCTGGCCGTGCTCGCCTCTGAGTCTTCCGATGCCTCGGCGCTTGCAGGCACCGTGGTTGGGCTCTCGTTAGCACAACAGCGAAGGTGCTGCTGCACAGAAAGGCTCTTTCCCTGCAGACCCGAGCGGGTCCGTCCGCCTCTGCAACAGGCACTCCATCTTTGCCTGCAGCAGCCCTCAGAAAGCTCCAGCACTGCCATGCTAATTCCAATCAGGGAGGGGATTTGTGGAATGCACAGAGAGATTGTATTCACAGCAATGTTAGCAGTGACTTCCCTAAAATATCCTGACATGGATCCCTCCAAACAAGCTGCCACATCTCGGCGACGCTGCGGAGTCGGTCAGAATGGGGAAGCGAGCAGGTCTTCAAGCATGTGGCCCACCACGGATCTGAAAATGTCACGATTCGCCAGCAGATTTCAACCCTCTCACACAGAAAACTACCACAGAGATCATCGACAGCGACTGCAATGTTTAGAAAAGCTATTAATGAGCCTAGCTTATTTCAGAGATCTGTAACACTTACGTCATTGAGGACCCACTTCCCTTGTTCTCTGCCCTGATTTCTTAAAAGGAAATTTTGGAGAAACCGCAGGCAGCAGCGCAGCTCTGCAGGGAGCGGGGCGGAGGGACGGCTCCTGGCGAGGGGTCCGGGGTCCTGCGGGAGGGATGGGGGAGCCAGCTCTGAAAACGGCGTTAAGTCAAAACAAAGGGAAAGAAAACAAGCGTTATCAGAAGTGTCTGCAAGTGGCGCCTGTCCAGCTCCCCGAAAGCCAGGAGATGTTCTTCAGCAGCCCTCTTCCCGCACTGGGAGGACGTCTCCTTTGAAGTCCCTTCTTTTTCCCAAAATATATTTCATTGTTTTTCCCCGCTTCTGCCTAGCAGCCAGTGGGATAACAGCTCTCCGTATATAGTCTCATGCTATAAAAATGCACGCAAAGCAAAGCATTTTCATGTCAGGTTTTTATAAGCCCTTTCTAGCTCCTGACTAATCCGTGCCCAGCCCAGCCTCTGACATGCCAGAGTTCCCTTTGAGATCATGCCACAGATTTGCACAGATGACTGTTTGATTGACACAAGATGTTATAGATAGTCCCCTATTTAACCCTTATTCCAGCACAAATGCACAGGAAGTTTTTTGCTCATCAAATGTCTTTCTTGAATGTCCTTAAACCATCGTCTAGGTGGCCATTTTCTTTTCCTAGCACACGTGCTGCGCGTCGTTCTAGGTCTTTGATGAATGATTTGCTGGATAATATATTTCATCCCACAAAGCCTGTGTATGTACTGGGAGAAGAAAACTGGAGAGATTTCACATCAACTAAACAAGCATCTTTAGTGTCAAGCGCCTGTATTTTTGCATAAGCACCCACAGGTTCTTCAGTCTCCCTTCCCGAATGAGATCCCCGGCACGGATGAATATTCATACGAAATAACTGGGAAGAGCTGTGATTTTCAGCAAAGCAAACTTTCCTGGGGGAGAAGGAGCGTACTTTCTCTGATGCTTCTCTAGTGTATTTTCAGCCCCAGGTGATACCTTCCAAGCTCCTAAGACAGGGTTGGGAAGGCGGCTCACCGCCGGCGCAGAGCTTGGCGCTGAACAGAGCCACAACCCATCGCAAATCAGTGCCTGTCTACCGAGGCAAACGGTGTTACGGCTGGTCTGTCCCCCTGAACCCAAAGGAGCCACGCTGACTTTAAACCAGCCCAAAATCAGACATGTTGTTTTTAATTCACGGTTGCAGGAAGGGCCCTGAGCTCCAAAATCCCAGTTCTAAGGGTAAAAGAGATTTCTGCCCTGCCCTCGGTTGCTTTTGGTTGCTCAGCCCTTTCCACTCAATGCAGTTCATTTTTCCTCCTGTATTTCCCTGCTGCTCCAGCTGCACAGACAGCAGGGCCGGCTCTGCTGACGGGATCATTATTGCTGTCACATATCCGTTACTGACAGGCGGAGGGGAGCACCAGGAACCTGATGTTCTGCCACTGCCGCCCAGCTCTTTGCATCCCCACTTGGAATTACAGGACCTTTGTTTTCCACCCGCTGGAAGCGGTTGCGGTTTGATTGCAGGAGGATGTGCGACTGAGCTGGTGGAGAGTGAATAATTTGGCACGGAGCATTCCTTGTTATTCTGTCAAGGAGTCTGTGTGTCAATCGATGGGCTAACAATTATGATCAATGTCAACAGGAAAAAACAAAAAACGACCATTAAGCAGTCAGTAATGTGCGCAGGCACGAAACAGCCTTGCTGCTGCCTTGCTGTGGCTGTCACGGCTGGGTTTGCTGCCTGGGGAAGCGATGGAAGCAAGGTCACAAACCCGGCTCCTCCTTCCCAAGCTCACCTTTGGCTAGGTCCCTTCTTGCCACTTTGAATTTTAATTACCAAGATGCGGGATTTGGAGTTTGCCAGCAGATCCAGCTCACCCTTTGCATATTGCAGGAATGCGGGGTGCGCTCCTGGACAGAGGCTGGGCAGACTCCAGCGCACGAGTGGGCATCTGGGCACGGACTCTTCTGACGGCAGCACTGAAGCAATCAGTTCATAACCGGGCTAAAGCCACCGTGACTTCTCCAAAGAAACTGAGCCATGACCCGCTCTGGCTTTTTTACACTTGTGCTCCAGTGCCTGAGACACAGCCAGTGTGTCAACAGGCTGGAAACCCTGGGGAGCACACAGTCCTGGCAGGAGAAAGGCACCAGAAGGGCTGCTCAGGTGGCCCTGGTTCAGCAGAGCCAAGTCCAGGCTGGTACTAGTGTCCAGCTTTTGAAGGTCTGTTCCTCCAACCTCTCTGCGGGCACCTGCAGTGGCCTGATCCTCTCCAGCTCCTACAAGATGTCCTGGTGCCGGTGACCACAGCAGCTCACACGAGTGCTGGTTGCTCCTGCGGTTTTTGTAGAGCGTGTCCTTCATCTGCAAAGGATGGCGAGGGGGTTGTGGTGCGCGGTGCCAGGGCAGGCTGGCATCCCGAGCAGCTGAGGCTCGATGTGAGCGTGCACGTCGTGGGCTGGCAACACCTCCTGTAATTAATGCAGCTCAGACACACCTGATGTGCCATTGGAGGGAGATGCGAGAGCATTTCAGAAGAATGCTTGATGCCCCCCGTCACTCATTGCCAGGAGTAGTGCTCCTCTCTGCTGTCACACTACGCTCGCAGGATGTTGAATTAAACAGTGGGTCTTTTGATGCTGCTGAAGTAACTGTTGCATTAATTATCCATAGAATTTGCACATGCACCTTACATAGCGAGAAAGGTGTGCTTCCCCAAGACTAATGCATATGTGAATTCTCAGCCCCCCGCCCTGCCGAATCGCCCATCGAGCCGCTTGGACTTCCAGAATGCATTGTGCCGACTCGCTTTCATATTGTTTATTAATGAACTGAACCTTGAAAGTACGAGATCTTTGCCAGGGGTTATTTTTACTACCACGTTAGTTAAGGCTGAGAGTATTATTTTACATACCAATGAATAATTTACCTGCCATTAAAAAAACTTATTCTGAAACAATCATCAGCACTGGCCATCCGTTACCTGTACAGCTGCACGCGTGCAGCCAGAACATGCTGGAAGCGGGATTTTGTATGTGCAGCGTGTTTCCTGCAAAGCTGCGGTGGAAGGAAGGTCTTAAATGGCTGTGCAAAATAAAATGTCCACAGCACCAGAGTTTTCATGAGGTGTGGCTGAATCTCGAAGTTTATAGCTTAAAAAAAAAAGAATAATTGTGATACTACCTTTTTTTTGCTTGTGGTTTTTCTGAGATCTCTATTTTCCCCTTAGATTCTCCACACCTACTGATTATTTATAGCATACCAGGACTGGAGCCTTATAAAACACCATGCATGACTTCTCCTTGCACTCAGTGCTAAGGGAGACTAGGTATTATTGGTAAAAGATTTAACTTATTAATAGAGTAAAGCTAGAACAAAGCTCCATAATTTGGTATTAGCTTTCCCAACCTGATTGTGTTTATTTAGAAAGCAGCTAAGACACAGGCATGTGGGGCTATAAATCAGCAGAAAATCAAATGCTAACATGTAAATAAATTGCAAATCAGCTGAGAAATTGGTTTCATTTTGAGACGATAAAGCATATTTCTCCTGTACTGATTTTATAAGGTGCCCCTTAAGAATTGTAATATTTCTGTGTGGTAATGATAAACATTAGTGAGTTGCTTTAGAAATGAAAAAATGGCAACCCTGTGGGGATTTGAAAAACATATGCACTTCAAATTTGAAAATCCAATTTAACTGTCCATTATATGGAGAATAAAAAAAGGTAAGGATAGGATAATTTTGCAGTTACACAGCATTTGACTAAATCTGATTCAGGGATGACAGCTACACTTTAAAAGCTACATGTCTGAATGTAAGGAGACAGCAAATCATTTATTTATGATTGTAATCTAGCTCCTGTCTAACAAGTTAACAACTGTGCAGAGTGCTCCCTGAGTGGAGGCAGCCTGTGTAGGCTTGTCAGTTAGCACTTTTTAAAACACTTTTCATAGAATTTCTGTTAGAAAAAAAAATAAAATAAAATAAAATAAAAGAGACAAAAGAGAGTCCCTGTCAAATTTACCAAAACAAGCAGATGTTAAAATTGCAAAAGTTCGAAGAAACAAATCCTGTTCTTAATTCCACACAAAGCACCTTTTGCAAAAGGTACACGGTAATCAGAGAGGCAAACACAAAAGAGCTGGTCTCTCCCACAAACCCGTCCTTGGTGGCAGCTCTGCCGTCACACCCCGACACCAACTCACCGCTCCCGTCCCGGGAGCCTCTGGGAGCTCCTGGGGACCCTCAGCCTGCCGGGCACCGGGCTGCGGCACCGCAGGGTGGCTCTGGCCGGGGGTCCCGCGCCATGCCTGCCTGCTCCGTCAGGCATTTCTTTGCTGGAGGTGTGGCTTTTTTGGCACGGAGGTCTCGACTCCCGTGTCCACGGTACTTTGTAGTTAGTGGTGCCCATAACATACTCTGTCCAACCAGTTTCCGTACGTCTTGACCTTGTTCCAGCTGTACCTTGGGTCAGGCTCACGCTGCCCAAGCCCAGCAAACAGAGCAGCGACGTGTTTGTAGTTGTACCTGTCTCGAAGTGAAGTATTGATGTAAGGAGTTTTAAGGCAACTAAATCATCTGAACAGTTATGAAGAACTATGAACAGATAGTATGTACCCAAGAGCTCTAATGTGATACATGTAATCTAATACTGATATTATATAGTCTCTCATTGTAGATCCTCTTGGTACCAAAGGTCTAGAAGGCAAATAATGTGACAACAATTTTTCCTGTTGAGTAACAGGGAAGAACTGGTGAGCTGTTAGCCATGGCCCCGGTGTCCACATCAGACGGTCTGGTAGAAATGATCACAACACATAGGACTATTCACCAGCTGGAGAACTGGGACAAATGGGGAAAAAGCCAGTATAGTGCTGGAGGAGGGCGTGCTTTGCAAGATGAGCTCTTTGGGTTTCTTTAGGAAAAGCTGACAGGTATGTGACGGGCAGGTGTTGGGCAAGGTCTTCAGCAACGTCCTTAACAAAGCAACTGGCCCAGCTGGAGGCAGTGACTCCACATGGCACAGCTAAAGGACAGCAACAAGGAATCAGAATAAATTGCTGGTTTTCAGAGGAGAGATGCATGGGATCTGTGCTGGAGCCACTGCTGGAAGAGGGGACGGGAAATGATCCAGAAAAGCGGTGAGACTGCAAAGTTTGCTGATAGCACACCATGATCTGTCTTTCTAAAGGCAGGGACAGCTGCAAAAGCTGCTGAGATATCTCACTGGAGGGAGGGGCTGGGCAGAGGCAGATGAAATTCAAGGTAGATAAATGTAAAATCTTGAACTCCAGAGGAGCTGTAGAACTAGACATCTCATCTTTACTTGCACAGAGGACTATGCATAGATGGCCAGCACCGAGGAGTCAAAACTGGGGGCTGCAATAAATAATTCTACGGAAACGCTAGCTCAACATCCAGCAGTGGCCTAAAAACAAACCAAATATTGGGAATTATTAGGGGAAAACTAATGACCAAAGAAAGAGCACCGTGCTGCTGTAGACATCTGTATAGCAGCCATAGCCTAAATCCCGCATTATTCTGTCCATACTCCATGACACAAAATCGGTGATAGAAGAAAGGTCCAGAGCAGGGCCCCAGGGATGAGCAAGGATAAAGGCAGGATTCCTCAGGTTAAGGCTTTTCAGCCTGGAAAAGAGAGATCTGAGGAGGGATACAACAGGAATCTATGAAACCGGGACAGTGAACAAGGATTCGCTGCTGATTGTTTCTCACCATACAAGGACAAGGGGTGTGAAGGGGGACCAGCAGTAGGCTGAAGACAAGCAGTAAGGAGGGCTGGTCTCACGTGTGTAGTTAAACCGTCGATATCTTTCACTGATATTGTGAAAGCTAAAACTTACATGGGTTCAAAAAGTTACCGGACAAATTAATGGCAGAAAAATCCATCAAACATCCATACATGGACATTATTTCTGGCTCTGAAAGATCTTGAGCCATAAATTACTGGAGGTTAATAGAGTATTTGATGAAGTATCATTGTTCGCTTGCTCTGTTCTTATGCTCTTCAGTGGGTGTTTGCCATTGCTCTCTCTCAGAGACGAGCCACTATAGCTATTTTTATGCTCTTAACATGTTCTTTTACCAGTTGGAGATGTATCTAATGTTCAACATAAATCAAACGTTCTCATTTGATGTGACTTGTCTTGGCCTCCTTGAAGCCTGTGGCTACACTCTCATTTGTTTCAGCAGGGCCTGGGCTGTACCTGTTGCACTCAAATGCAAGCACAGAACCAACGCGCCTGGTGCCAGCTCCTCCGGGCTGTCCCCGCTCTGAACGCTGAAGGCAGCCCTTTCCAGCACCTCGCTGTCTGTCCTACTGTAGGGACTATTTCCATAAATGGGTTCCTCTTCTCAACTTTTTGAAAAAAATATCCTTGGTTAGGCAACATCTCCTGCATGTGTGAGCCGTCGGCCGCCCCAGGGATGCTCTCGCAGGGTAGTGCCATCTCTGCATGGGGAGCCGGATGGAGGTGGTTGGGGTCTTGGGATTCGCATGCAGATTCTCTGTGTGTTAATGGGAAACTGGCCATAAGATCCGGTTTGATAAATTTCAGGGACAGCAGTTTAGACCAGACTGCCCCCAGCTGAGGCTGGACTTTACACTGCCATATAAGTGGAACGACAGTGGTTTCTTGTCAGTTAGCGGGTGTGTTGGACCCGATCCGTGGATGCTTGCAGGACTAGAGCAGATCCAGTTCCAAAACCTGCTGTGTCCCCTCTTGGATCTGGCTGCCTCCATTAACGGGGGTTCCTGAGAGCACACGCAGCCCCCCCGAGCTCCCTGCTGATGGTCATGGGCACCCCAGGGTGCACGACCAGGCAGGCTCATCACCTTGAGCCTGTCTTGGGCAACGGACTGAGGGAAAACAGCTTTGCATCGGAGCATCTGCGTATGAAAGGTCAGGCGTGCTGCCGTTTTTAAATTAAATCAGCACTTCTCACTTTGAGAGGGGTTGTTTTTCTAGAGCCGCAGAACCAGGGGTCACTTTTTACTCTTATTTTCCTGAGTTTTGTTCAGTTTTTTAAAAAGCCCCTTCCTTGTTCTAATTATTTATATTATAGTATAGATATATATTATAGATATTATATATATTATTATTATATATGCTAAACCCCTCCCTTGTTCTGATTATTCGATATTGTGCTAAACCCCTTCCTCCTGAGCAGAGGAAAGCTACTTATCTTTGCAAAGGCGTCTGTGCATTTGTGCGCTGTACCCTTCCCCTCCGCTAAGGGACAAAAGCGCCCTGGGTGTCCCCAACTCCCCGGGTCACGGCAGAGGTGTCCTGCAGGTGCAGAAAGCCGCTCCAGATGTGTGGGAGGAGGCAGGGGGAGCTGGTTGGTTTGTTGTGCGTGAGAATCACAAGGAACTAAACTAAAGGGAGAAAGTTTGAGATGGCGGTTGCAGATAGTATCACCCTCACACCCTCTGCTGAATGTTAATAAGTGGAAGTAAACACAAGAAATCTCTGCCTGTTTATTTATCCTGGATTAGGTCAGTGGCTGAAAATACAGGGTTTTGCATTTTCAGATAAAATAATTCTTTTCCGATAGAAAATGTTGGGTTTGTAATTCATGATTTTCCCTTTTTTAATATAGGGGGGGGAAATGTAACTGCAGAGGCTTAGTGACGCTGGTAAAGCTTGGTTGTTTTTAAATGATATTCTGCTGGTAAGATATTTAAAATATGCTTTGAAAATAGCCATCAGCAGAGTCTTTCGGAAAAAATCTGCAGTAGAAGAGTCAGGGCTGTTTACTGCACTCTTGCCGGCCACTCGCTGAACTGATTATTCTTCTGTTGGAAAGGAATGCCTACAGTGTTATTTAAATTAGATTAAAAGTAAAAGTGGTTTAGACAGTGTAAGAGTCTGCCCCACTCTTTTTTCTTAAGGGAGGGAGATGAAAAAATTCAGAAATCGACGTTTAATTAGGATTGCTGAGGTCTCAGGTAATTGCAGTTTTCCCTCCCTGTGTCCCCATGCTTTCTGCGCCTCAAAAGAACAAAAAAAAATGTTATTGCTGTGTTTTTGAAAATGAACCGTTGGTTGCTATCGTGTCATCGCGTGGAGGGGACGTGTCCCTGTTGGTAATTACACAGTGGAGAGGCTGGAAATATCTGCATGGCTGATTGACAGCTTCGGCTAAGCAAACAGATCCTCCGGCAGTCGCTCGCAGTCTGGACCGGGGCTGGGCTTGGCTGCAGTTTGGCAGCAAAAGCCAGGAGGCCGTGGAAAATGGCACTGTTAAACCAGCCAGCAATCTGTGGGGTCTTCAGAACCTTATCATCCATGCGAGTCAACAACTGTGCTAAATTGAAATTGTAGAGTTGATTAAACGACGTATTTAAGGCCCCATAAAAGAAAGCAAGCAAGCCAGGAAGGGAGCAGTGCGAGCGCGGCGCGGGGGGAGCAGCAGCGTTGGGAGGGTTATCTCACCACGAGCAGCAGGCTCAGCCACTGATCTAATCAAATTATTCAGCATTAAAAAACTGCCAAGGCATTCCAGTGCTGCAGCTTCCAGAGGCCCAGCTGGGATCAAATGCTAATCAACATCTCCACGATATTTATTCCCACTGTCAGTCTGGTACGTGTTTGTTTTCCGAGCACTGCATACTAAACTGAAAGATCAAGATGAATCGGTGGAGATGGGAGATGATGAGCAGCCAGGCTAAACGTATAGAAAATATATTGGCTATCAGGAAACGGGGCCGGTGGGAGATGGTTGGAGGGAGATGCGCAGCCCTCGCTGAGGAGGGGCCGGTGATGGCCAGCCACGGCGCGGTGCAGCTGGGATGCAGCCACCAGCCGGCGGGAGCACTGAGCCGGGCACTGCGGTGACTGCGTGGGGTGGCTGGCAGGGACAGCAGGGCAGCACGCCTTGTCCCCTCGCACCACGGCCTCGCGCCCCTCGGACCAAGGTGCCACTGCTGCACCGAAGCCCCTTTCATCCTCGCAGCACCTCTGGGCTGGTCCCGTGCCAGCTCCTCGGCATGGTGGGAAGGACGGTGCCCAGCGGCATGGGGACGGCTGCACCAGCCAGTGGCCCTTGGGACCCTTGAAGGCCGCATGCGAACCAGTGAGGTCCTCCTTAAGCGCTAGCCACCGGAGCGCTAGGAGACTAATTAATTTCCTTTTTGTTTTTCAGAGTTTCATTTTTAAATTACAGTCTTCCCTCCTCTCTAATAAATACTCAACAATTAAAGCTTTTTTTTCCCCGACATGCGATTCCAACATCTCAGTGTCCCACCCTCCTGTCACCTTCCCTGCCATAAACAGATTCGTAAAAACTGCTTTTGACGCCCCAGCTGCCATTAGCCACTTAAAATCCCATAATTATCATCCTATCATGGGCCTGTTAACGAGCAGTAAAAATAAGGCCATTGAATATGGTAATTTATTCGTAAATTAGCCTAATGAGAATAGGTTTCAGACACTGTTTACTTTCTAGCTGCCTGTTTCGGTGCAGTGCAGGCTGGCTGCGCTGGGATGGCAAAGCTGTTTGTCGGTACGGGAGCCTCTGCCTGGGTGGCAGACGCAGCTCCCGCTCCGGCAGCGAGAGCCGGTACTCCAACGCCAGCCCCGCTCCCACCCCGGGCTTCCCACACAGCCTTCCCGTGGCTCTCCTGCTCTTCCATCAGTGGCACCGCTGCCGGCGTCCCCACCGGCAGCACCGGGCACCGTACCATGGCAGCGCCGCGGGGATGCCCTGGGCGCTGCCCGCACCGACACAGCCCGGCACGCAGACACTGCTGGCGCTGATGATTCCTCTCCGCTTATAGCACTAAGGCTGGGAATCACGCTTGCTGCCGGAAAACTGCACTGTCGGCTCCCCAGGAGACCTCCCAGCCTTGTCTGCGGTGGCGTCTTTTGCTTCCTCAGCCTCTTAATTTGCGGAGGTTAAAGATACGTCGCCTGAAAAGCACGAGCCGGCTCAAAGCAGCGAACACTCCCTCGTCACGGAGCAGTTTTCTGCAGACCATCATGGCCTGTCCCTGCACTGGGTAAAAACACCAGAATAAATGCAACAGAACAATGCTGTGCCATGCCCTTGCAACGCAAAATAATAAGAATTTATCAGGGTCCAGCTTTAAGAAAGCAAAGAGTGAGGATTCAAGGGGAGGTGGCCGTGGGAGGATGCCTCAGCACTGCAAAAATGAGTTAAAGGGAGAAAACTGGGGGTCCTCTTGGAAAGCAAGGAGGGCTGCAGTGGGGTCCCTCACCTCAGGTGAAGGGGACGTTCCCCGATGAGTTTCGGCAGGGTTCCTCAAGAAGCTCCTCGGGCCAAGGCAAGCAGCACCAAGGACCTGGCCCCGGGAAGGGAATGTCACCCGCTGCCTTGGGGACAGGCAGGCAAAGCCCAGAGGTGCGCTGTTCGCCCTGCTCTCCGCTCAAGGGAAGCCTCTGCCCAGAGCTGCCCCAGCGAGGCCGGTACCTGCAGGGGACACGGCAATCCCTCCTGCAGGGTCCTTGCTGCGTCCCCCGGCCCCTCTGTGTGCCAGCTCGGCCAGGCCATCGCCACACACAGGTGAGAGCCGCAGCAGTCACCGTGCCAGCACCTGCCTCGGTGCCGCGTGGGTCCAGCCTGTGCTTGCGTCCCCTGTCTTCTGCTCAGAAAGCTGGAGGTTTGACCAGGGCTGGTCTGGCTGAACTGGAGGACAAAAACTACTGCCGAGTGACCTGCCCGGCTCACTCAGGCTTCCTGCCTGGAGCAGCAGCAGGCAGGACACGTCTGGTCACATTTCTCCAGATATTTTAGAGTGCTAATTCCCAGTAAATAAAGAAAAGGGTGTTGCTCACAACCTGCTGTGTTTAGCACCCCAAACCAGGGAGCTAATAAAGATGCTCTTTGGTGGCCAACCACCAGCTAAAGCCACCACCTGGTCCTCTGAATTAAAATGCCCATCGCTCGGGCTAGAAGAAGGAAGAAGAGACCTGAACTGACTCTGCTTTGAATCCAGAACTGACGGGTCTAAACACTCCGGCACCTGGGCGGCTTATTTTTCCCAAGCTTCATCTTTGCAAACAGTTATTCTCAGGCAGTGGAGTGGTAATAAACCCCTGAATGAATGAGGATGAGAGGTCCTTTCAGGGAAGAGGTGAAGAGCTCTTGACTATGAGCCTTTCACCCTCTAGAGTATTTTCATTCCTAGGCTGGCTAAAAGCCAGGAAATAAATCTGCAGGGCCAGAGCTTTTCGGCTGAGTCGCTGAGCCAGAGCCTGCAGCACCCTCGGCGCTGCCACCCACCCCTTCTCCTGGTCCCCCTCCTCGGGGAGGAGGCTCAGACCTGCCCCTCCGCAGCTCACTTCCACGCCGCCGGCTCCTGCCAAGGGCTGGGCTGGGGGTGTTGGGGCTTGAGAGACGCGGCTCGGGAGAAGCCTCGTGCGAATTGGTAATAGCTCGGTGTGTCCTCGCGGAGGAAGGAGTCAAGCGCATGCACACATCAGCCCCTCGACGGCGGGGGAAGCCTTGTTACGCTGAGCCTGGTCCTGCAAAGGAGCAGTCCTTAGTGCGGCTGTAAAATAGGGTGAATTTGCCAATCCTGGCTTCTGGCTGTCTCACCCCAAATGAGGCTTTTACCTGGGAGTACACGGGCAGCCTGGGTATCTGTGGCACGTCTGGCGTGGGAGAAACCCGTGCTCGTGCGGAGGCGGCTGTCCCTGCCTGGAGGCAGAGCCAGAGCGCTGGGCTGTGCCGGAGCATCCCGTGCCATAGGGCGGCAGTGCCCTGCCCCAGGTTCTCCGGCTGGCAAAGGGGCCACCAACAACCCCCGACAGCAAAGCGAGTGGCTGCAGTGAGGGTCTGAATGGACGTGAATGTCAAGGACACTTTTCAGGAGCCTGCA
This sequence comes from Burhinus oedicnemus, assembly GCA_008921705.1. Lineage (NCBI taxonomy): Eukaryota > Metazoa > Chordata > Aves > Charadriiformes > Burhinidae > Burhinus > Burhinus oedicnemus. Next base: position 317,053 of record VFFE01006219.1, read on the forward strand.
TGCTGGGAAAAGTGCCTGCAGCCAGGGGTGCCTCACTTCCTTCGAGCAGTGGTTCATCCCCAAAAGAGCCCTCTCTTGCCCCAATACAAGGGCAGTCAGAGACCTCAGCACCGACTGCATGTACAGTGCCGGTGATGGGGATCCTGCAGTGCCTGGCACTGGAGGGATTCCTGGGGACCGGCCTCTCCCACACCCCCAGCACCAGCCCCTGCTCCCGTGTGCCGGTGGGGACTATGAAAATCAGATGCTCCGGGAAAAGGAGGCTGTCCAGTAATTAATTCCATCCCTGTCAAGAATCCTGACTGGTTTCCAGTGCCCAGTTTCTGCAGGGTGCAGGAGGAGCGAGGTAATAGCAAAGTCTTCGGCACGGTCTGAGCCGTGCTGCCTCCGGCTGCTCCTCTTTGCCAGACGGTAGCTCCCGTAATCGCACTCCGCAGTGGCTGTACTCCTGCCTTTCCATCGCCTAATTTAATTACAACTTGTTTCTTTACTAATTATAATGCTCAAATCATAGAAGAGCTTAAGGCCACTGTAGCAGGGAGGCTGGTGGCTGTCTCCTTTTTGCTAAGATGGCCCCATTATAATTTCACTTCCTTCTGATGGAGATTATAAACACTTTGTGTCAAACCACTTCCCAGCAGTTCTCACAGTGTGAAAACGATTGAGGTCAGGAGATGCACACAACCTACCCATCAACTCAAGTATATTCCTCAAACACTGACACGCAGTCGAACGGCGGGGAGGTCACCTCTGTAAGAAACAATCCTTCCAGCCGCTGAGCAAGTACCGAATTGCAGTGTTGGAAAATAATCATGTGGAACACATTGAAAATAGCTCCCTAGGTAATAAACGGTTAACAAAAGCAGCCACTTCCACCCAACGTAAATAGGAACATAATTGTTGTAAATAACTTAACCTATTAGTGTATTGTAATAAAAGAAGCACGTCCCTTAGCGGAGGACACTAACATTTGACTCTTGGAAGAGCCCTGTCTGGAGAAGCTGTGGAGGACACAGCGGAGGTGCAGCCTCCAAACGCCGCAGAGCGAGCGCCGGAGAGCAGCAGGTGTCTGCTGGATTGGAAAACCTGTGCGGGCTCTCCCCTTCCCCTCTTCCCTCCTCGCGCATCCTCACGTTTGCAATTTTGATTTGAATAGGGATCAGATCAGGTTTGAGACTTTCTTTTTGCGCTTTCCCACATTTCCCGTATTTTCTCTATGAACACACGTGGCTGCTCTGATACAGGGCAGCAAACCGCAACCACGTGGGTACGTAGTCCATCAGCGAGACACGGAAAGACCACCTTTGGCTGTTGATTTTATTATGAACTTGTTCCTTGTTACCAAGAGCCTTGCATGGGTTCAGGAAACCGTCTCACACAGACACGGGTACACGTGCACGTGGGTGCTACCTCTCCACCTCTCAGACAATTTAAATCCACCAAATAGAAAGACTTTAAGGAATGAGGTCACAAAGGCTTTCGATGTGACCTGCCCCGAGCATTCAGAGAAACGAGACATCTTCCGAAACAAGGAAAGTGTTTGTTTATAATCAATCAAACAAAGGGAGAGATGTTTAGGAGAGCTCTGGTTCCAGCGGTGGCCAGAGCAATGGGCAATGAGCTACCAGCGGCTCCTGGGAAAGCCCCCGCCAGCCCATCCCCTTTCCGCCCCAACAGTGGGGGGGGGGCTCTGGGCAGCCAAGCCCTGGCCCCTCAGGAAGGTGGGGGGCTCTCCATAGGGAAGGTGGGAGGCTCTCCATAAGGAAGGTGAAGGGCTCTCCATAGGGAAGGTGGGAGGCTCTCCATAGGGAAGGTGGGGGGGGGGCTCTCCAAAGGGAAGGCGGGGAGCTCTCCAAAGGGAAGGCGAGGAGCTCTCCATAGGCAAGGTGGGGGCCTCCCGCTCCCTGCC
>VFFE01006219.1:323961-385460 GCA_008921705.1 Burhinus oedicnemus
TGGCGGTGGGAAGGCTGCGGCAGCACTGCCTTGCTGGCCTCTACCACTATCCTGATGGCACTTTGGCAGCAAAACAGTTAAATGCCTTGCAGAAAGGTTTCCTCCTCCGCAACTCCCCCAAAAACTGTAGTAACGTCTTAAGTAGAGGCATCAGAGGGACAAGATAAAGGCAAAGCCCTTCTGCAAGAGGATTTGTCTTTCAAATCTAGATTAGCAATTGGTGTTTGGGGAAGATGGGACCCTAATCTGATTGAATAAGGGGAGTTTGTGATATCAATCTCCTTGGATCCCATTGTCTTTGTGCTGCTTTGTAAATTAATATTCATTTTTGTCTCTACGTTTTATGCTGAATCTCTTGTGCTTCTTGTCTCTCACTGCTTGATGAATTGCAGCCCTATGTATTGGATACTGTGTACCGGAATTAGCGTTATATTGTGTTTTACCTTTATACATGTGCTTAAGTGGCACAAAAAGGCTCTGACAAGGGTGTTTGCAATGGCCCGTCCCCAGCTGCTGGCTCTCAGCTGGTGCTGGTGACTGCTCCAGCCTGGGGCTTGCCGGAGCCACCCATCACCTGGCCGATGGGGGAATTCGGGCTGCCGCTGCCCTGGGTGCTCCCCCTGCCCTTCTGGGGATACTGCCCACCCTCCCTAGGTCTGTGCTGGACGGGCTGGTTCAATCTCCAGCGCCAGCGTGCCCCCATCCCAGCCCATGGCTGGCCGCCCCTTCCTGGGGCTGTGCCGTCTGCCCGCGGCACCGGGCTCCTGCTGTGCCGCAGTGGCTTTCTTTGCACAGTTCACTGCCGGTGCCACCTTCCCCAAAATTCAATTTTTTCCCCTTCCCCTAGAACATTGCATCTTGTTCAATCCTTCCCCTGTCACACCAGCTCCGGCACTGTTTCAATTGGATTCCAAAAATAACCTCTTTATTCACACGGCTCATGCTATTATATCGTAGTACAGCTCGGGCAGGCGAGGGGTCATTCCATTATCCAGGAACGAGATAACTGAGTATTAGGGCAGCCAGGCTCTTTGACTCTCTGCCCTGTGGTAATGGGCCTTTTTTAAGGGCATTAACCAATGTTTCTACTTAGGTATTTGACAAGAGTAAAGGTAACATTGCCATTTAATCCTCTCTTTTCTTTTTTTCCCTGCCCATAGATAGCACTCGCACGTTTACTTCTCTTCAAGTGTTCAAACTTCAGCTCAAAACCACAGAGCTCATTTTGTCTAAACCCTTCCCTGAAGTTCTGGTTACAGGTTGGATTAAATATTCCAGGCACTAGGACGCAGGCAATCATTCCTGCTCCAAATGCCGCCGCTGGCTCTCCTCCCTGCGCTGCTCAGTGTGTCGCACTGAGCCCACTGCCCCCACGTGCCACCCCTGTCCCTGGGGACACTTACAGGGGGTCCTGCCCGGGAGCATCCCATGCTCCCGTGGTGCTGGCTCCAGCCACCCCTCCGGCACGCTGACATGCCAGTGAAATGCGGGCGATGGAAGAAGGTTTTCCCGACCCGCTGGGTGGGGGCTGCGAGGGGCAGCGAAGTGTCTGAAGGGGCTGGCGAAGGGACGGGCCCCTCTGCACAGAGGTTGTGTCCTGGCTGTCACTTGCAGGCTCTGGGGACATGCACAACACGAAAGGCTTATCCGTGAACACTGGCGTGTCCAACAAGTGCCGGGCAGGCGTCACTGCTGAAGAAATATCAGCGTACAAGTTACGTCCTGACTCGTGCGGGTCTCATGCACGTGTGCATCTCACCCTGATAGGGCTGCAGCCTGTGAAATACGCTAAAAAAATTAAGGGCAAGTTCTTTGCCACCTCTCACTTTGTCCGGATGCAGTACCTGGAAGTGTTGCCTTCAACCCCTGTTCACAGCAGGAAAATGCCGGAGGTTTGGGAGAACATTAGGGAGCGCAGGGCTTGTAACATTACATCCATCCCTCCCTGATGGAGACCAGAGAGCAGACAGCGAGGGGGCGGAAAGCAGGAGGGAGGAGCAGGGGAGGAGGGCTGACAGATGAGACAGCAACGGGATGGGATAGTCAGTTTTGAGACAGTTGCCAAGCTGAAGACGCTCTACCTGGACAACGGCACAAGAACGGGAGGAGAAAGGCAGCTCGGCTATTCAGTTGTTTTCTCACTGCTGCCCTGACAAAGGGCTTCATGCTTGGGCTGGAGGAGAGCCTGACACCTCCCTTGCCTGAAACATGGAGGAGTCGTTTCCTCTGTCCTAGGACTCAGGGCACTGAAAGAGTTTAAAGGACAGCGTGACCTGATCCGCCAGGGCCCTGAAACCCAGCCAGTGTGTTTGTGAGGGCAGAGGGCGGCAGCTCCATGCTACCCCTGGAGCTGCAGCAGCTCCTGTCCCACCTGCTGCAGCTCCATGCTACCCCTGGAGCTGCAGCAGCTCCTGTCCCACCTGCCCGCACCCAGCACGGCAGGAGCCTTCTGCTGCTCCTGGGCAGTGCCACCTCCGCTGGATTGATGAGAAAATGTCCAGAAATCCTCAGAGCCTTTGAAAAAAAATCACATATGTCCACTTTAATGTTTTTTTAAGGAGCCAAACAAGTGGGATGCCAGCATGTCCAGACAACTCGTTTGAGGGATGCTCTCCCACTCTGCTTTCATTAGAGCTTTGTTGTCACGTGTGTTCAGTGTCACGGGCAGCAAGGAACTGGACCTGCGCAGAGCCACTCCTGCATTTCTTACACTTATTCCAGGACAGCCACGTCCTGACTGAAGACTGGAGGTATCTCTAGGATGGGTTAATTTGTGAATGTCCCAAGCATTTCTTTAGCAACACTTCTCATGTCTTTCTCTTCTGAGTCTCTCAACTCACACACGGATTTTTCCAGGCAAGGGAGGTGTCAGGCTCTCCTCCAGCCCAAGCATGAAGCCCTTTGTCAGGGCAGCAGTGAGAAAACAACTGAATAGCCAAGCTGCCTTTCTCCTCCCGTTCTTGTGCCGTTGTCCAGGTAGAGCATCTTCAGCTTGGCAACGAAGTAAAAGCAGTTGAATGGTTCTTGAAGGACTTGGTGCCAGCTATAAATGGGCATTTCCCGATGCTAAGGCGGAGTGCTGCAGCTGCGAGCCAGGTCTCAGCTGTCCCTGCCCGGGCTCTGCTGTCCCCCCTGCCCAGCACAGTGCCTAACCAGCTCAGGATGGCCCTGGCATCCCACCGGCACCCGGAGCTCTGCAGCAGACACCTGCTTGCGGATCCAAATGAAATGGCATCCCGAAAGTTTGCAACTCCAGCATCTCACCTCTTTAAGAGTGAAAATGTATATACCAAAGATTGTGGCTTAATTGATTGATTAATAACAGAAACTCTAATTGAATCCTCCCAGCTTGTACATAAGATGTCTTAATGTTAGAGCCTAGGGAGTAAATGCACAGCATGGAAGTATGAACTGCGGCACAACCAGTAACACTTTCAATTTAAAAGTCAATCTCATTATACAAGAAGCTGTTTTCTCTATCCCTCTGGAAAGGCAACAGCAATCTCCCATCTTCTCCCTACCAGAGCCACATGGTTTGTTAGTGTCTGTGGGAGATGCAAATACAAGCTTTTTTTTATTTGTTCCCACCGCTGCATATCTGAGCAGTTCAGTAAATATTCATGAGGCTGCCATTGTAGGAGCTCTGAAAACTACAGAAAATATGCCCTCTGAGGTGACATGTAATTTGGCACTTCCCGCATGGAGAGGCAAAGGATGCAGCCAGAGCAGAAATATCCTAATAATTAAATACCTTGCTACAACCTAATCTTTTCTGTTTCTCATTAAACACGACACCTCAAACCTTTTCCATATGCAGAGCTCCCTGTAACACAGAAGTTAGCAGGACTAATGAAGAGCGGTAGATTTGCACACGCCATCCGGGAGACCACGCAGCATCTGGGGCCAGGAATGCCTGGAATTTATTCCCAAATTCACACTTTACGGTCATGATGCCACTAACCGTGGAAAATAAAATGACTCCAAGCTGAAATGCCTCCAGATCAGAACAGTCACTTGCACATGGCGTGTCCCATGTTTTCCTTGCCCTTAATGGATACAGATCCTGCTCTGTTATCTCACCAGGCAATCCTGCGTGTTCCTGGTTTATGCTTCCTGACACACCTTGAGCTGAAGAGCGTTTGAGTTCATGCTCTGGGTTTGACCATTGCAAAGGCTAAAGCCTGCTTGCTCCCTCCTGGAACTTCCCAGTGCCAGAAAAACAATGACATTAAATGATAAAAATCACCCCTTCAAGCATTCTCCATGTTTTCCTCCAGTCCATCATTTTGGTTTCTAAGACTCAAAATCTCAGAAGACTGAATCCTCCATGTTAAAACACGGCAGCATCCCTGAGCCAGCGTAAACCCGATGTCTCTCCTGTCAGGTCCACAAGGTTATTCCAGACTCTTCTCTGCCATGAGGGCAAGAAATAGGATGGAAACCAAGTTCCAGCCTTTTCAGGATTTTCATCTTTTTTCCTATCCATTTCAGTAGCTTCCTCATACAGAAGATCTGCCGCCTTCTAGACAGCTGTAATGTTGTCCAAAAAGTCAGAGTCCAGAGTGGTGTGGAAAGAAACATTACTTTTGGCCATTCTATTAAGGAGGTTAATGAACTGTTAAAGTGGATTGCTCCCAGACACTCGTTCTTGGATGTCTGCCTTGGGGAGACCGCTGAGCCTCTGCCCAGGAGCCAAGTGCCTGTGAGGCTCCAGCCTCTCGGTGCTAGACATGGCCCAAGGCAGGTACTTGGTGCTGGACGTGGTTTTCCACCCTACCCAACATGACCTCAAGCAGTCAGTGGCTCCCCAGGGAGCCAGGCAGACCCATGCAACACAACCTCCAGAGAAGCTTTGGGCACTGGTGGGGTGTGGAACAGAGGTCCTCCCATCTCCACGTGCTGCAGTGAGGGCTTGGCCATGAGTCACACAGAGGAGGATGGCTGAGGGCTGCAGACACAGAGCCTCTCAGATGCGCTTCTGGGCCAACACTGTCTCCGTGCCTGCAGAGTAGATGTACAGGGCATCGGTGAACACCTGGATACTGATCTCTGGAGCAAGGCAGGAGGGTGTCTGTGCAGAAATGAGCTCTCACCAGGAGCTTGCCCGGTCCCTCGTGGATGTGGAGGTAACGGGGGGTACTCTGCACCTCGTCTGTCCAGGTCCTTAGTTTGCAGTGCAGAAGGCAAACATGTACTAATGGTGCTACATGGTGAAGAGACAGCCCCAGAGGATACTTGATTGAATCCTATCTTGGCCCTGCTTGCAAACTGCGTCTATAACATCCTCTTTATAGATCCACCAGCCAAGAGGTATCCTCCCTGCTGCTTGTCCTGTTCCCTTTAACTACACCATCATTGGCATTTCAGTGTCATTCACGCTGTAATCTCACAGATATCTGTTTCCTATTTGGATCCCCACCTGTCAGAGCATCTCTTTCCCACTGGTGGGACGGGTAGTGAATGACCTTCAGCCAGTGAATGGTTATAGCCTTAAGACAACACAATTAAACGTGTTTTATTGCTTAACACACTGTGTCAGGAGCCTTAGTTGTGTTTTTGTTCCAGTCTTCTATCGTTTTCAGAAATGCCTGGAACTGTGACAGCTCAAAGCGCCCGTGTACTTCTGCTCCCAGGTAATCAATAGAAGGCCTCAAGGTATCTCACACTTCTGTCAAATATGGGATTTTTAGCATTTCCAAGACTTTTTTGGTCATTGCAAGGCTCCCCCCACCCTCCCTCTCCGACAGTCATCACGGCAAGGACACGGGGCAGCAGTGGAACAAAGCAGCCTGAGCCACCGGCAGGAAGGTCCTCTGGATGATTCCCAAGGAGAAAGGCATCGCAGGCTGCATCCTTCATCGGGTGCTCCAATAACACTGGGACCCTGTGCCCTGGGGAAGCCAGTCACCATGCGGGAAGCACCGGGATGGTTCGGGATGGGGCAGAGCTGGGGACAGGCCAGGTGCACCTGCAGGTGGGAGACAAGGCTTATGGGATATTTGCAAGAGTGAAAGAGGCTGAAAACCAGTTATTTTCATTAGTGGAGACACTCTGATTTCCCTCAGCTTCTGGGTTGTTGTTCTGGTTTTACCTGTCTGCTGTTGTTTTTTGAAGAATCCTTGTGAATTAGATCCCAGCAGCAATTTACCTGTTTTTCAGAAAAATGCCTGTGTTCACAGGAGCAGCATTCCAGGATGAAATGTTAGATTCTTTGGGTACAAAAACTGCCTTTCCACTTTAGAAAATTATTCCAGGTGAAAATTAAACATTTATGTATTTTGCAGTCTCACAAAGCTTGGTTTTTCTCAGATGAAGACGACTTTCCACAATTACCCCATTTGCATCCTCATGGGCTTGGTTGCCGTTTGTCTCGCTTGCTGGATCTCTGCAGCTGCCGTGTCTTTTAGCACACGGCTCAAAACCTTCAGTTCAAACCTCCACCAGGTTGAAATGGAGGTTGCAGACATTTTGAATAATATCTGATTTCTTTGTAAAGGGTTCGCTTTCCGTTATGGCCTCAGTGAATTATTCTTCGCTATTTGTTAAATGCCCGCTCCATGCAAAGTCAGGCCGTGTGATTTGTGTGAACTTTTTAATAAGCCCTCTCTCAGACCGCCTCACATTTATGTGTAAATGACTACTCATTTCCTGAATCCCTACCCAATTGGCTTGTGCGATTGTTGTCATTAGTAGTTTTAACCGCATTTAAATTGTCGTGATCTGCCTGTGAGCTGTATTGGTCGAGGAGCAGTTGTTTGACTCATCCATCATTTCTGTCTTGATCTAACCTCCAGATCTCCTTTGTTGCCAGCGGTAAATGTTTTTGGTAGGAACCCGCAGGCACGGCAGGGGTCTGCCTAAGGTGTGAGGTCTGTGGACACAGGGCAGTTCCCACAGGAATTAACACGTTTTGTTGCTGACCGAACTCTTTTCCTATTCCTTCTCCTGTAAGAGCTGTTTGCTGCCTCTGTGGCAAACCTCTCGGAGTGAGATGATGCTTGTTCCAAGTGCAGATTTGATGGGAGGTTTGTTTGCAGAACCCAGAGCAAACTAACCAAAAAATTAAAGTGAAATTGCTAATTAGACCGAGATTGGGCACACTGGCTTTGCTTAAAAGTTTCCTGATGGGAGAGGAGGTCCCTCACCGCAAGCAGGAGCCTCTTTGCAGTGGTGTCCCCTCAGATCCATGCCCGGTGCAGGGTGCCAGCTGTCCCAACGTGCAACCAAAGGCAGTGCGGGAGGCAGAGGTATTTTTCTCTCATTAAAGCTAAATCATGCTTTTAGGCCCAGCACTGTGCCTGGGCCAGATTCACTGCAGCAATGCAGGGTTGTGTGCAATCTGAAAGCGTTTGCATTTCAAGAATTTCTCTTGGGGCTCCCGAGGCTCCTCTAAGGCTGCCGGGGACGCAGAGCCTGGAGACGGATCAGGACAGCCTGCGCAGAAAGCTGCTAAAAACCAACCGCCCCCCTCTCGGGGCTGTGGGTGACCTTCCTCTGCAGCGTGACATTTTCCTGAAAAGCCAAGGAGGTGGCAGCCGGTAGCAGGAGGCTGGCGCTGCTGGGCAGATCACAGCATTTCATTCCTGGTGAGATCAGGAGAGCTCAGCCTGGGATGAGGAAGACCAAGCCTTCCTCCTTCAGCCACGCAAAGCCACTTCTGCAACAGAAGCAATGACACTCCTGAGCAGCCCAAGCTGAGGGCGGCTGCCATTGCTGTCCAACCCGTAGGTCTCCAGGGCAGTCTGCTCCAGGGAGCCTGGTTTTGGCCACTTCTCTCGTCTCTCCGGAGATGCTCTCCTGGCTGGCAGTGGGCTCCACTGGACCACGATTCTCCAGAAGCGCATTGGGTTGCATTTCCACAGCAAGCTTCTCGAATACTTCAAATGCCGCTGTTGCGTGGCAAGCCAGTTCCCTTCCTCCTCCTCTTCCTCCTCCTGGCTCCGTGTGCCCTCCCCAGGACCGGACAAGTCGCTACCCGTGCCCGGCTGAGCCCGGCTGCAGAAAGCAGCGCCTGGGGCCCCGGATGGGCACAGGCTCCATGGTGGCACTGGCCAGTGGCAAGTTGGGAGGCCATGAGGAGCCAAAGCCATCATCCTTGATTGGAGAATCCTGACACAAATGGCAAGAGAAAAACAAATAGGGAGGGAAATGAACAAATTATACCGATAATTGGTTTAAAAAATGCATCAAAGAAAAATGATATCCAATAATACTGCTGGTTCCTAATGAATGTGTGTGTAATAAAATCAGGCTGTTTGGGCCGTGGTTAGCCCTGCACTTCACATCCCCAGATTAAAAATGGAACATCTGTGATGATTTAATTTACATGTTAATAACAAACAGGCCTCCAGAAACCAACGAATAAATGCCTTTTATTGCCGGCGTATCTTTTCCACTGCAGCTTGAATGAAAACTCTGGTAATTAATTGTTTTAAGCGATTCTATTAAAAAGTGTCTGGAAGTGCTGTGTGCCGAATGTTTATGTGGGCAGGCAGACGAGAAGAATACAGACGAGGAAGCAGCCTGCTAATTATGTGCCTTTTTAAAATTCACTGCCTTAAAGACATGGGATACTTTTAAACATGGAAGTCGACCCGGGCACATTTATTTTTCCCCATTGTTCCTTTCCAGTTGAAAAGTTTGCAATTTAAAATAAATAGCAAATCCTGATGTTGCTGTCTTCCTTCCCATGCTGAAATGGAAGCAAAAGCACCCACTGTGCCCGGACACAGGGGTGCTGGGGGAGCACCAGGGTTTGGCTGTGGCGTGGCCGTGTGTCCCCTGCGAGCATTGCCACGTGGTGCCCTGGGACGTGGGACACGGGACGTGGCAACCTGGCCAAAGATTGCCTGTGCATGCACCAGCTCTGCAGCAGCAGCTGAAGCACTGTGAGATAATCACGTGGTGGCTTCAGCCTTTCTCTCAAGATGTGTTTATTTTTAAAAGGGAACTCTTTCAGATGCTCTGTGTTTGGAAACAGAAGAAAGGCACTTAAGATGTCAAAATGCAGAGATAATACTAAAACTCTTCCATTTCTCAAGCCCTGCAAAATTCAGGATAAGGGCTTGGGTATTCAGTATCAGTCAATCCTCCTTGGCAAGCAAAATTCCGTATGTGTTTGCAGCGACCGCTCCTCCTTTGCATCGTGCAAAGCACTGAGTTCCAAAGATGGAGAGATGCTGCATCTGCTGCAGTGGTGGGCTCAGCACTGGGAGGGTTACCATAATGCCAGCTGCGATTCAGGAATCTCTAAGGAATAGAAAATAACAAGAGCTATCCAATACAGCAACCACACTCTGGAAGTTTACCCATTGCCAAATGCCAAACAGGACAGTGTAAGAGACGGTCTTACGAAAGCGCAAGTCCTTTTGTCTGAAGAGCTGCTGCCCTGAAACGCCTGCGCCGCAGCAGCTGGGGAGGTGTTACTGCAACCCTGCGCTGCTCAGGCCAGGGGCACCGCAGGGCTGCTGCCACCCCCGCCGTGCTGGGAGACCCTGCGGCTGCGGGCAGCCCGCATTGCTGCCGGCGGGAGCAGGAGCGAAGCAGCGCCGAGCACTTCCGAAGCTCCAAAGCCAGAATTCGCACACCTGGTACCCAGGAACGGGGCTGGGCTTCTGCCTTCCTGAGATGCCGCCTGTGAAGCTACTTTCGTGCCCAATGCATTTCCTTAAATGAACATCACAGTTGCTGTTTTATCATAAAATTTATTCCGTCTGCTCTGTAGAGAGCACCAGCGGGCAGTGAAGCTGCTACCCTGGGTAAAGGACAGGCGCTAGCAGGAGAGGTAGCCTTACCTAAGAAACAACAGCCCCTGCAGAGACGTGGCAGTTCGTGGTGCCCATGAGCCTGTGCCGGTGATTGTAGGGATGCTACAGGCAGCGGAACTGCTCACAGCACCTTGAGCCAAAGCAGTGCTAAGACACACCTGAGCGCGGCACCGGCTCTGCCGCCGGCTGCTTGCCGCTTCACCTCGAGCTTTGTTTTGCCTCATCTGCCACAGGGACAGGGGCCCAATTTGCAGCAGAGCTGCCATCGCTGCTCGCTTTGCAATGACGGTCTCCAGGACTGGAACATCTGGGAAAAGCATCACAGCCCCTAACAAACCCCTCCACAGCTACGGACTGAATTAAAGCCTGAAACCAGAACGAACCAGTGTGGTAAACACAGCGTCCAGGCCGCCGGCAGCCAGGCAAACAGCCGTGCAGTGCAACAGCCCCCCTGCAGAAGAGCCAGCTTTGCCGGGAGGCTGGGTAGGAGCGGGGCTCGAAGCGGGCGGCGAGGTCTCTCCCGCATCCGAAGTGCCAACGTGTGGCCTTGGGAGCAAGTGCTGCAGTAGAAGTCAGTCACCTCTGCAGCCTGAGACCGCCAGGCACTACCTTCTGCTGGGGGCAAAGAGAAATATTCTCCTTTTCTTTTACCTCCCATGATTTTATGTTTCATCCCAAAGTAAGCAGAAAGCCAAAGAAATCAAGAAATGTCCTTTTTACAGAATAAAACAATGGCAAAGTGTCTGGATATTCATGCATGAACAATGCTGGCCACCATGCCACAGCAGTCCCCTCCACAAGACGGCTCATCTACCCTCAAAAACGATGACAAGTATGCAGGGGTGTATTGCAGCGCTCCTCGTTATCCACTGAGACGAGAGGAGGACTCTTCCTCAATATTGCTAATTAGGTTAATCTGCTTGCTAACGTTTTGCTTTCTGCTATGATGCACAGCAGCCAGTTTCACAGATAAACTGTCCTGAATTTGTTTGCTTTTAGTTTGAGCATCCTTTGTATGAAGAACAAATGGAAGCTCCCAACGAAACTCTTTGCTCTGATTTGATATTTTTAGGCTTTTTTCTTGTCCTCAGGTAAACCAACACTACATGGAAGCAAACAAACGTAAATATTCCAGCGCAAGCTTTGCCCCCATTGTTATCTTTGCACTGGAAAAGGTCTCTTCCTACCCAACGGTACCTTTCCTTTTCTCTCTTGATGGTGGCTCGTACCTGCGGATCAGACACAAACCTCCCCAGTTCCTTCCTCCCTCTCTGAGCACCGGCGCAGTGCGAAGGAGCCGTGTCGGAGGCCGTACCCCTGCGTACACAGCTTTTCACATGGTGTCTACGAATGCGGTAACGGACAATATCCCACCCCCGTAGGGTGGGCAGGTTCAGTTTGCGTAGCACATCCGTACCTGCTCACAGAAAACCTGTCTGTGTGACTCCGTTACTGGCTTTGGCTTCTAGAAATGTCCCTTTGAATAAAGGAGCTGTTTCCTCAGCTCGCTGCGGGTTGCGAGGATCACAGCCCGGCTCCGGGCGATGGCAGGGGCTCAGTTACCCTTCCTTAAAAACACTCTGTACAAGCACAAACGATCGCGCCACAGATTACCATGAAAATGAAGGGGAGCTGCAGATTCAGATCTCTGAAGCTCGTGTCTGGGTGCTTCCAGGAGGGAGAAGAGCCGGAGGCCAAAAACTGGCTTCTCCCGGGGCATGGAGGGGCACAGGGCCACCAGCCAGTGGGTCCCGGAGGCCTCAGGAGCCCATGCCAGCCACAGGCAAAGCACAGGCAAAGGTGGCTGGTCTTCACCCCGTGCTCCATGCATGACAGCAAACTGTGCTGTGGACCTGCCGCCTTCGCCGGCCATGCTGCGGCACCACCACAGACAGACAGACAGACAGACAGGCAGACGGGGCTCTGCCTCTTCGCTGTGCGGACAGCCCGGTGCCAGGCGCCGGTGACCGTGGAGAGCCTGAGCTTGGGTGTTTGGTTGCCGGTGAGGAGCGTCCGGCAGCGCAGCACAGGTGTCCCGGCATTGCTGCCGCCGCGACCCAGCCGGCAGGTGGGGAATGGGGAAGGGAGAGCTGGGCGCCGTGGCGGCCGTGCGGGGCCAAAACAGATGCGTGGGTTATTTATAGCGGGTGGCAGGAGTACAATTCTTCCAAACTAAAAATTACTCCTAAACCACAGCATAAATTTCAGCTGACAGCAGACAGTTAGCGAAGTAAATGGGCAGGAAGCTGCGCGGGCTGCAACATTTCTGTTGTTGTTTGCTATTAAAAGATAGGGGCAAGGAAGACAGAATAAAATATCTGTAAGGTGTGGGATTACACATTTCTTGGAGTAATTACATCCACAATTCTACTGGGGTGACAGGGAGCTCCCCATAATCACCGCCAAAGAGGCTACAGACTAACGTGCTCTAATGAGAAGGGAAGACTTTTTTTTTTCTCCCTCCCTCTCTGCCTTTCATGTCATGATTGTTCAGAGCTGAGAGCTGCCCCTCTTCGCCAGGGGTGCGCGGCATTCAGTATAGGCTTCCTAGCACCACAGAAAAGAAAAGCCCACTCTCCCCCTTTGTTTTGCACATGAAAAGCTCTCTTTCCCTCTCTGTCAACTGAATGCCACAAGACAAGGTCCTTCAGCGCACGGAGTTTGGGCAATCCTTGCCATCGCTGGCTCCCCCCGGGCTCCCTGTGCGGGACGGCATTGAAAATAAATGCGGAGAAAATCTCCCGTTCCATTCGAAAAGCACCTGGGAGCGTTTAGGGAGGCTCCTCTGCAGGATGGAGGAAGCCTTGCCTCCTTCCTCCCTCCTCCTTTCTCTTTGGTGCAGGGTTGTTTTCTGCCCAGGTCCACCATGTTTGTTCCCCAGGGGCTAAGGCAGCTTTCCCAAAAATTTCTTCCACCTAAAAAAAGAACATGAGGAGAGCTGTTTACGCAAGGGAAGCAGGAGGAGGACAGGGAAGGTGTTCCCTGGGGATGGGTCTTTGCAGAGGCAGGGTGCCGCCGGTGCCGGCTGTGCAGCCGAGGGGACGCGGTGAGAGGAGCCGTGGTGCCGGGGCAGCACCCAGCGTGGTGCCGGAGGGGGCTACCAGCGATGATTTGGCTGCGGCTCATTTGTAGTTCCCCCGGGATGAAATCACAGGGTGAAATCGCAGCTCAGGCACTTCCCTGGGGCCAGGATTCCGTATCCTGCGGAGGAGCTCTGCTGAAGCAGCAGGAAGCGCCTTGGAGAAGGGAGAGGAAAAGACTGGAACAGGGAGGGACGGTGGGTACCCAAGGTGGTGGGTCACGGCTGGGTGCTCCCACTGGTGCTGGGGATGGGCATAGCCCCCAGCCCCGTGTGCCAACTGATGGACCCCCCAGCCCAGGAGCCAGTTGCCTGCAGGCAGGAGAGGGCAGAGTACTGGTGCCTGCGCCGTGCCCTTGCTGCCCACCCACACAGCGGCGGTGTGCTGAGACCTGTCACCGCCACCGCACCGTGCCATCCCCGGGGCCATGCACTCTCCGGTGCCTTTCAGACACGGTGCTTGTCTGGCCGCGACCCCCAGGCTGCAGCAGTCGCGGCCCCAAAAAGCAAAATTCCCTCCCTCTGGCCCAGCGGGCAGCAGGAGCGGCTCTGTCCCTACGTCGAGCAAAAGGCAAGAGCCACTTGTCAGCTCTTCAGACAGTCAATATTTCACTGAACTTTGTTTTCCCTATTTAGTACAATTAAAATCCCAAGGAGAAGCCTTGTATAAATCAAAGTTCTTTTAAAGTGTACCACGCAGACACGCATATCGGTGCCTCTGCACAGCGTGTGCCAGTAAAAAATATGCAACCCCCTTTGGCAACACAAGCAGAAATAAGCAATTTAGGATCTTAAAAGATAAAAGATAATAAAAGTAATTAAGATAATTAACCACCCTGAAGAGAGAAGAATTTACTGCTGTAAATTTTGTACTTAGTTTTAGATGGCAATATCGCAGCTGCCACTCCACTTAATATACAACACATCAAGGCGTGCTGCTTCTGCCGGCGTCGTTAGCTGAGAGAGGGGCTCGCTGCAGCACGGTTTTCGGCGGTCACGCCGCACAAGGTTTTGGAAAGTCTTGCCCAAGACCCGAGCTGCTGGGACTGCAGGTCACTCACCTCCCGCCTGGAAAGCGAACAGCTCTGGGTGACGGCAAGGCAGCTGAGCACCAAGGACAAGATGGGATGGCACAGGACGGGATGGGATGGGACAGGACGGACAGGACAGGACGGGGCTGCTCAGCTCTCAACAAGAGCCCTCTCGGTCCTGGCTCACGCTGGGGTGAGTTCGTTGTTCACACAGGACCAGCAATAGACAACTGCTCCTTTTCTCATCAACCATTTGCCAGGTTTCCAAACAAGTGTGTTGTCTCATGCTGACTGTCATGCTTCAGACGAACCACCTGTGAGCATCCCAAAGGAACCAAAACGCTCCTCAAAATTCTCCATTGCCTCCCAAGCTAGGCTGCTGCTGTGCTTTAGTGAGCGCACATCATGCTACTGGTGTTGCCTTGTTGTTTCCTCTTCTCCCTATCCGTCTGTATCCATCTGTTGCGACCCAGCTCTACTAACAAGCTTTCTGGGATAAGGAATGTTTTTAGCTCCATGTTAAGTAGTCCCCAGCCCAGAAGGCGCACAGCCACAGCTATGAGCGCTGGCCAACGCCGAAACACAAACCCTCCTCTTCCTCCTCCGCTTTCCTTAGCCTTTGACCCAGTGCAGCTTTGTCCTGCGGGATGCTGCACAAGAGGAGAGCCATCCTGCCCGCGGGTGCAGGGACCGCCACGGGCCAGCGCCACCTTGGCTTTTTTTGGTCTCTGTCTCTTTGCAAGGAAATTCTTTCATTACACAAATACCAGCAGTCCCATTCTCCTCACTGACACCAACCCTTCGCAGCATGCACTGTTTCTCTGCAGGATCAGCCTATTTTTGCCCCAATTAGCTACACCAAAATAGCCCTGGCCGGTTGGACGCTGAGGTGATGGCTCTAGATATGTCTATGTTCTGACGAGACGCCATGACCCCAGCGCACGCGTGGTCTGATCCACAGCATTCACACAATTTCCTTTCTGATAAAAAATGCAATTTGAGGAGCATCCCACCGGTGACAGCCTCCCGAGTGCACGGTGCAGCACTGGGCAATGGCTCCGGGTTTTGCTGTGTTGGGTTGCCCCCTCTTCCTTCCCATCCTGCCAGGCCCTCTCCTTGCTCCCCAGCAAGGCTCAGTCCAGCCCAAATGCTCGTCCCCATATATCCGTGCCACGGTGCGCAGGTGGCTGAGCCAAACCCAAGGGTCCCTGCTGCTGAGGGGGGGATCCTCCCTGCTCCCAGGGCTGCCGCCTTCACTGGCATCATCTCTGGTGCTGCCTGGACCTCTCCAGGAACCATCGCCACTCATTAATGTGGCAGAAAACTAACTCAGGGAAAGACGTGAGTGAGAGCTGACTTGATTCATTAGCAGGCAGAGAACCAACAAGCTCAGTGCTGGCATCCGTGAGACACAGGGACCTGTGGCAAGGAGGGAGGGCAGGATGGTGGTGGGAGGATGTCCCCCTGCCCGCTGTGGTGTGAGCCCTTCCCCGGGGGGGGCTGGCTTTGCGGACGCACAGCTGGCAGCGGAGCCCACCAGCTGCCTCTGGCCGTTGGGATGCTCCCGCACCCACCACACTCAAGCGTTTCCAGAGAAACCACATCCTGAAAGCACCATCACCACACACAGGAAGGGAACCGGCTGTGATGGCCGTGCAAGAGAGATAGAGAGGGGCTGACCTAGCGCACAAGCAGAGGAATCACCTGGATGTAAAAGAGGGAAAGTTGCAGTTGAAAGCATTCCCTGGTGACACAGGGACACTCCAAGAGGCAGGAGAGTGGCCTGCACTTGTGTTTGGTGATAGGCAGTGGCCTCGCAATAGCATCAGCCCAGCGAACCCCTCCCACCATGAATCCGGGCTCCCTCTCCCCCTCCAAAACTAGGCAGTATGTGCAGAGTGACCCCAAAAATCATCAGGTCTTCAGCCTTTCCTCACTGTCCATCACTGCACTGTCTCCTATGCAGTAACAGGCTCACGGCTTCTCTGGCGTCCCCTGGCCACCCACAGAGCCACCCAAAGCCAGTGGTTACCCCTCACATCCCTCACTGCCGTTAGCTCCACATGGGTTTTCACCTTCTTGTCTTCATCCCTAAGGACCTAAGCAACGGTTTCACATTCCTCCTCTGTTGCCCATCCTTGTTTCCACTTCTCGCACACTCTTTTAGCACGTTCATTCGTTAGGAAGCCCCTTGCTCAGCCAAGCCGCCAAGCAGAGCCGGCCCCCAGCCGAGCTGGCTGCTCCGCATGCGTGGGCACGAGCTGGACAAGGGAAAGTTTAGAAAAGAGTTGGAAGCAATTACATTTTATTGAAACCAGTCTGTCCAGTGAGCGTCCACATGAAAAGGGGGAGCGACACCAGGGCTACGAGGAGAGGAAGATAAGATCCAGCATGGTTTTAGCTCAGTTTTCTAATGAAATGCAATTTATGTGATGGGGCTGTCCATGCCTGTCTGTATCTGGCAACATGTCTGCTATAATAACTTTTTAATCTCCTGGCAGATTTCAACCAAATCTGACAGAAGTGTGGGGACAATGACATTCCTCCACGTTCCATGACAAAGGGCTCCTGCGTGGGGAAGGTTGCCCTGTCCCTGCCTGGGGCTGGGGCAGGCGGCTGGCAGGGCTCACCCGTCACCGCACAGAGGAGGACAGGCACAGGCGAAGGCTCTTACAAACTGCCCCAGCTATGGACAGCCTTTGACAGAGCTCACAAACGGTGGTGAGAGACAGACTCATGAGAAATGAGGTCCGGTTCATGAATCCACCGGTCCCTGCAGGGCTGTGGGAAGTGCCAGCATCATGGATCCAGTGTGGCCACCTGGCCCCAGCCACCCTCCCCACAGCGCAGTGCGTCACTCCTGGTTTTCCTCATCTTTGTGCAGGGCAAGGTCGGCAAAGGTTGTGCCCATGGCTGTTCCCATGCCAGCATGGGAGGAAAGCAAAGATTTGAGCAGGACCAGGGGTTCAAGGGGGAAGGAAAGCAGTGGGGAAGGGGGATGGCAGCAGGACTTGGGGCAAGTTCTACCTGGCTGAGCGTGGGAAAGACCTCGCTGCGGCCGTGCTGCCCCACATTAGCCGGGTGAACGCGGCCGTGCGAAATAGGAGGGATATGGGGCGATGCTGACACATGCAAATGGGGAACAGCAAAACATGCTGCGGCTCAGCCCAGCCCTCGCTGGCTCATTAACCTGAGAGCAGCTCATTGCAAACAGGCAGAAAATGTTTATTTGCCATAGGAAACCGAAGTCCCAGATCGCCTCCTCCTTGTTTGCCATCGGTTAATGCAATTTATTGTATTGTAAATCTTGGGAACACATGCGGGCAAGCCCCCGGCCAGCAACCCCCACGGCCAGGGACCGAACCCACTGGGCTCCCTTCATGGGGCAGGTACATCACCAGAGCCTGGGCCCTGACTGGGAGTCACTGGGGCTGAATTTCTGTTTGCAGCGGGGTATCTGGACTGAGCACATGGTCCTGCGGTGGGGGAAGCAGACAGGATTATGCAAGAGACCCTTTTTGGCTCCTGTCTCTGCGGTTCTGCACAGTTCCCACAAGCTGCAAATAACAACAGGGGAAGACGTATTTCCATTAATAGCATATCAAGCACTCTGTCCGCTCTGTTGTTTTCCCTCTCTTGTCTATTTAAGCATGGAGGATCTGCCCGTGGTGAAGGGGGATGTGGCAAGAGTAAGCACCTGGTGCCCCCAGCACCCCCCGCGACTGGAGCCCGGCAAACACCCACCGCAGCCCCAAAGCCGCCTGCAGCCCTTCAGCCCGGCTCATCCATCATCCCTTGAGGGCATCCGAGCCTCAGCAGTGCAGATATCCAGCAGAGATAGCCCTGGAAATCTGAATATTTGCCAACCCACTTTGAACTGCACAGTCAGCTGTAAATGAAAATTAACTTTACTTTTTTTAATTACATAAATAGTAGAATTAAGAGAAAGAATCAATCCAGATGCTTAGAAGTTAACCAAAGGTCTGACAAATGTATATTCACCAGAAAACAGCTATCAATGCTTTGTAAAGGAGGAAATTTTTGTGAATGTCACAAACTTTTTGTGACTGCTTTGTAAGGAGGCAGTATCTGGCTGTGAAGTATCCACTCCCTGCTAAAAGACACACCTTGCGTTTCCAAAAAGGAGAGTTTTTCCAGAAGATGAAAACTCATAAAGTGTCTCTTATTTTATAATACAAAACAAAAAGAACAAAACTTTAATTCTGAAACTTGAGGTTGCCGTTACGTGACAGAGGATCCCCAGGAGCAGCGGCACGCCGCTCCCGGGCCTGGCCGAGCCCCTCTCCCTGGCGCACAGGCTCCCCGTGGCTGTGCCATGCGCTGCACGGAGGCGCGCTGCAGAGCCCGGTTGCACCATGCTGCCCTCCCACCGCCCGCAGCGCTCCTCTGGGGGGAAATGGTCAAACTCACGGGGTTACAGAATCAAGGTGAGCGCCTTTGCCCGGGGTGGGACAGATCTCGGTCGCTGGGTTTCCCCTGCTCAACCGCTTGTGCTCTCAGGGCTCATCCAGCGATGCTGGATGTCTTCTGTCCCATTTCCCCTTTTCCTCCCGCAGAGAGTGAGAATCCGTCAAGTATTCCTGAAAATGCAAATGATACTGTATTTTGCTAATTGTCTCCTCATCCACCCTGCTCTTGAGAAACACAGAAAGTGTCAAGGTCTATCATCTCTCTTTAAAACACTCTTCAGTTCGGGGCTGATGGAGCAGGGTGAATGTCTGTATTGTGCACACAAGCAATTTCTGCAGCTCGGGAGCCTCCTTATTTCTTTTAAAATACAACCTTCAAGTATTCTCTTCATCATTTTTCAAATCCTTTTGTAACTGCCTATTGTTCAGCACAAGAAGCTCTTAGGAGCTGAGGCTGAGTTTCATTTAATTACTGAAACGCAGAGTGAGTGACAGGGAACGCTGCCCATGCCGGCTTCCCTGCCCTGCCCGGCGCGCTGCTCCGTGCCCGCCTGGCGGACAGCCCCTGCTCAGAGAGAGGAGAACCCAGAGAGTGGGACAGCCCTTCCTCAAAGGCACTTCCAGGACCTCCAAGCCCAAGTCCTGTGTTCAAAAATGACCTTGCTCTCATTGAAAATCAACGGCATTAACACCCTTGTAAGCCAAGTCCATTTTTTACCGTGATTTGAGCTTTTGCGCCACTTAAGTGGTTTTGGAAAAGTATCTTAAGAGCCAAAAAATGGAATCGGGTTGCAGGTTTCTGGGTGCTGCCTGAGCTCAGCAACCGCGTCCGTAGGGAGAAGGTCAGAGGAGCAGGCTGGGTTTCTCAGTGGTGCTGAAGAAGGATGAGCATTTCGGGCTCCAAGTGCAGGACAGACAGACATGCTAACTGCACCGCTGCATGGAGCTGCTCAGCATGGAAGCCGCTCGGCATCTCAACAGAACAGAGGGGGAAGCAAAGCAGCCCTGGAGAAAGCAGGCGCTTTCATTTACCCTTTGCAAATCTTTGTCCGGCAATTCCAGTATTAGAGCTGCTTGCAGGGAAACCTGAGAGGGAGGAGTTAAGCCAAAAAAAAAGAAAGAAAAAAAAAAAAAGAAACCAACAGAAAAATCAGTTTATTTTATTTGAGAGTGACAAATGTATTTTGAAATGAAATCCAGAAGTGTTGCCAATGAGCCTTTGTTTGCTCTCGCACAAAAGTCCCCCGGCTGGGCACTGAGGAGCGGGCTGGAGGAGGAGGAGGAGGAGAAGGAGGAGGAGGAGAAGGAGGAGAAGGAGGAGGAGGAGGGCAGTGCTGCTGAGGCCCTTCTCAGCTGCATTCCAAGGGGCTTTCTGAAAAGAATGAAGTGTTGAGCGTTTGCCAAATAAAGGAGGGGGGCAAAGGTTGCTATTTATCCCAGAAAAGTAGCCAACATTATGTCTATTGATGGGAAGGAACCTGAAGAATTGTGGGAAGGAAGAAAGTTACTTCAGCTGCCAATCAAGGGCCCAAATTTCCATGAGCTGCCAGTCATAATTAGAAGGAATGTGGCAGTTCAGGAAGGTCGCAGCAGCAAGGATCTCCCTGAATAAACACCGGGTCCCAGTTGAAAACCACTCCAAAGGCTTCAAGTGATAAAAACACTAACATCTACATCGATAATTGTTGTTGTTAGTCTCTTGGAAAGACTACTATTTTTCCATGACGCTGGGGATCGTCCCCGGACCTGAGCAGTTTATTTCCACTTGTAGGGACACAGACCTGCGGTGCAGGTGGGCTCCCTCGCTGCGAGGGGGCTGCACTTGGTGCAGGCACCCATCACCCCGTTGGCATGGGGACGCTATAGGGTCCCCTTCCCCGCACATCCCGCGCCTCCCCAATGCACCAGGGACAACTCGCAGCAGCCCAGCCTGACCGCTCCCTTCCCAGGAGGATTTTGGGGTGGTTTGCCCACAAAGTTGCAAGGCAAAAAACCAGTGGTATTGTCTGGCTAATGCAAACCTTTCCCAAAAGCGGCTGTGCCCGATGCTGACAGCGTCTGAACCGCTCGCAGCCCCGGTCAGTCCAGCCCGTCAGCCTGTCGTGTCATCTTATGCTATTTTTGAAAACAAGTGTAAATCCTCTCACCTCCTCTGCTCAGCATCAAGGGTGACTTTCATCATGGGAAAAAATGCAGATGGATACAACACAGGCCTCGCACAGCCCAGCAGCGCGCTGCAAGAGTTAGGCTTTTAGGCTTGGCTTGATAACATAACTTTTCTAACCGACGGCACAACTGGCTGGAACAAAGACAGCTCAGCATCCCAGGAAAGACGAGGTTAAAATTTGCTGTGACAGCCAGCTCCATGGAGGGTCTGAGGCCACAATGGGGTGGGAGCTCTGCAAGGGGCCGTGCTGCAGCGGGGCAGGACTGGGCTGACTCCAGGTGTCCACCCATGGGATGATGCAGTCCCCAAGGACAGGCAGGCGGAGGGACAGGCAGGCTTCCCCAGTGTGCCGTGAAGCTCGCCTGTGAGCCAGCCCACATCCCACCCACGGTTTGCAATCCCGGCGCCATTTGCATGCACGGAGGCAAGGTGACCACCCTGTGTTGCAGTTCTGCTCATGATATTGGACCACAGTGACCTGACAGCAGCTTTTCCTACAGGAGATCATAGAATCATAGAATCATGGAATGGTTTGGGTTGGAAGGGACCTTAAAGATCATCTAGTTCCAACCCCCCTGCCATGGCCAGGGACACCTCCCACTAGACCAGGTTGCTCAAAGTCTCATCCAACCTGGCCTTGAACACCTCCAGGGATGGGGCATCCACAGCTTCTCTGGGCAACCTGTGCCAGTGTCTCACCACCCTCAGAGTGAAAAATTTCTTCCTAATATCTATTCTAAATCTCCCCTCTTCCAGTTTGAAGCCATTACCCCTCGTCCTATCACTACATGCCCTTGTAGAAAGTCCCTCTCCAGCTTTCTTGTAGGCCCCTTCCAGATGTTTCCCACCTTGCTAATAAGGAAGCCAGTAATCTGGAATATAATGGGAGAAGTACCAGAAATAAGCAGTGAAGCTTCCACCCCCAAAACAGTTTAAAATAAAACACTGGGAGCATGACACTAGCTGCCAAAGCTGCAATTTCCCACCCAGAAGAGCAGCCCCATGGTTGCAGCCAGGGCTGGGAGCACAGGCAGCCCTCAGCCGGCACACCAGCTTCCCAGGAGCTGTTCTTGTCTAACCACAGACTGGTAAGGAGAAAATTGTTTCTGGGCAGGGAACCAGCAAAGGGCCCCGGAGGCTGAAGGGGGCTGTGAGGGAGGCGCGGACGCGGGCAGGACCCCCTGCCAGGAGTAATTCCACCCTCGCCAGACAAATTCTCTAACACGGCCAGGCTTTTTTTCAGTACCAACCACAGACTTCTTTTCCCCCAGGATGCTGCTCAGCACCCAGTGACAGCAAAGAAAATCTCTTTTGCGTCCAACCGAACTGTTTTTGTTCTGGTCTGCTCTAACATACCCCACAGCAAAGCCAAGCAATGGGCGCCGCTGGTGCATAAATACTGCTTCCAGTATGCACGCAGCCACCCAGTTCCAGTGCATGCACACGTAAAAAAGCCACCAAATACCAACGGACTGGATAAAAAGGCAGTATGTAAGCCGTAAGTTAGGCGCTATGCAAGACATACCAATGCTTGTCTAACATAGCTGACAGTAATTCCCTGCGCTTGCAGACATAACGGACAGGCAACTCGTATATAGACAGTGACATTCACAGCAGAGAGAAAAGCTCCTTTCTGTGTTTCTCCTGTGGGCTCTTCCAGCCTCCGCATCCCCTAAGGTGAAATTCAGTGCTGGACATGACTTCTCCTGGTGCGGTAAACTGGGTTTAGCCAGCACAGCCTGCAGAGCACCGTGTCCAGCTGCTTACGGCGCAGGCATTTGTATGCAGGCGTGTGCGTGGGTGTGCACGGCTTCTTCGGGTCTTCCCTGGGCTGCTGGAAGCACTTGGCACGTGGTGATAATGCAATGTGACTTCCAGCCCCGCGCTGCCTGCTGCAACATGCTCCCCTTCAGACGGGCACAGATGCATGATATTTCACTCAATGCCTGCAGAGTCTTTTTGTTCTAAATGTATTTAAAAATTAGATGTTTAACTGCCTCCACGGAGATGGGGCTTTAGAGGCAAAAATGAAACCTCTAACGTGACTTTAACAGAAACAGTGATAAAATGCAACTGTGGGCTTGATTGAAAAAATGTACTGTACAGTAATTTCCTCTGCAGCCATAATCATTCAAATTGCCTGGCACTGACACAATAATATTTAAAATAAATTGAAGCAAACAAAATGCATTTTATGCCCACTCCTATCTTGATCTGTGCAGTGTCATGCATGGAGGCACCCAGCAGAAATCTTACTGGAGAAAAGGACTTTAGGACCATTTAGCGTACTGCAAAAATGTTGAGGAAAAGCATTCAAATTCAATTTAGTGGCCCCCCCGGACTTGTCAGCATGGGAAGGGCCTCTGGATGCTGCAGTCACAGCAGGGTGGGCATCTCTGGTGCTGTGCAAGGGGCTCTCGCTGGGCAGCAGGCTGTGCTTCTCAGGGGCTGTGTCAGACCCATCTCGTCTGCCCTCGGTGGGATGTCTCAGTCGGCCGAAGCTTCCTTGGGATGTTTGCAGGCAAAGGGGATGGATGGACATCTTCCAAGGATGATGCAAGTGACATCTCCCCAGCCCCCGCAGTGCCCAAGCTCAGCGCCGAGGCTCTCGTCTCGCTCCACGGGGATGACAGGGAGAGGGTCCGGCAAGACCCTGCCCAATGCCGTTCCAGGGTCAGGGATGCCCCTCAAGGTGGCTCTGCTGGGGCTGGCACGGGGTGCTGGTCGCATCCCGCAGGGTCAATGGCACCACCGACTGGGTGCCTGTGCCAGTGCCCAACTAACACCCCGTGCAGGGCTCATCCGTCATGCCTTTGATGTTTAATTAGGAGGAAAGTCCGCTCCATCTTACCGCTTGGCTTGCACCTCAGCGGGGCCGGGGAAGATAAGCTCTATGACATGCACATGATAGAGTACAAATAGTGTCTGTCGCATGATGTATAGAGCCATCTGCACAGCGCGCGCTCCACTCCCGCTCTCCCTCCCTCTCATTCACTCCCCTTCCTCTTTCTCTTTTTACGTTCATTTACTCTGTGGTCAGGTGCCGAGTGTGTGTCTGGAGATATCTCATTTGTCCGGGTGTCAGCACCGTTTAATGCCCAGAGGAATGCCAGGGGGAGCTGTGGCTGTGCACCCATGGCCATCCCGCTCCCTGGGCTCCCCAGGCTCCACGCTTCCCCGCTGCTCCCCCCTGAGGCTTGGGGTGGCCCCCCGGGGACAGGGAGCCATTAGGCACAGCTCTGGGGAGAGATGCCCAACGAGAGCATCTGAACGAGGCAAGCCACAGGGCAGGAGCCATGTTTCCTACGAGGGTCTGGGGGTGTCCCCTGTCTCACAGCCCTGGGCCACCCCAGGACTCACCTGGCGACTGTGCCTTGCCCACGGGTGCCCATGCCCATGCCCTGACAAGGGGCACATCATATGCCCAGCGTGCACAGGGCCTTTGCAGCGCTCCCGGGCCATCGGATGGGGCTTCAGGCATCATTTTCTGGTGCAGGTGGAGAGCCAGTCTCGGCATCCCTAGCCGGGCTGGACAGGTCGGCGTGGCAACCATGGTTATCAGTGAGTTACAAAAATCCAAGGCCACGCAATACGAGAGTCAAAAAGGAGCTCATCTCAAACGTATAGTGGTCTGAGCGGTGTTAACCCCAGCCCGTTCTGGGCACCCAGCGCCCTGACTCCAAACTGGGCCCCCGGGAAGCCCGGCTGGCGCTGGCGTGAGGGGCTGGCCCTGCACCCGCTGCTGCGCAGCCGCTGGCGCTGCTCCCAACGTGCACAAACCCCCTCGAGCAAGCGCATTTTCGGGGGATGCTGTAATCTCGCAGGCTGCCCTCCCTGATCCCTGGGGAGGTTTCGCTTTGCTCCTCCCGCGGCAAGTCCGTAACAGCCCTCCCCATCCATCCTCGGCTTCCACAGATGTGCGTTTTTAGGGAACTCGTAACGTGTAGCAGGATCCCACCGCCACCAGCCTCGCGTGGGAGCGTGGGTCAGGGACGGAGGCAGAAGCAGCCCCACGCCCCGGCTGTCCCTGCTCACCGAGGGGTCGTCCCCCCACGCACACCCACAACGGGGACACCCATGTGCTCCCACCACAGGAGCATCAAATCCGCACAAGTCTGCTCTGCACCAGGGTCTGGTCTCCCTCCGAGGTGCCAGAAATGGCGTTCAGATAATCAATACCAGCAGCGGTCGGGTTTACAAATTGCATATCGTTCATGCAAATGGCAAATGATGAAAAATAACACTTAACTGCCCTTTGTGCATAGACAGCTGGAAAAGTTTGCCCTTTTCTTAGTGTTAGTTAAGGCTAACATTAAAATACTCTCTACGTTCTTGGTGCCTGTTCAATATATTTTATATAAGTTTAATAAAAAAAATTGCTAAGATCATTGGAAGGGTAAATAACTGCCATGCTGACATTGCTTCTATTTAAATCAGCTACACACTGCGTGCGTACATCGTTTGCATAAAACAATATTCAAGTAGGGTGATTTTAATGTTCTGTGCTATTTCTGACTCTCTCTGGATTGCTGTTTGCATATATTTGCATACCCTAGGAGAATTAAACTAGGAGTATGTAAATGAGCTCGCAGGCTCTGTGGTGGAGGAGTTTCTTCAGTTCTACAAAGCAGCTCCTCCAGCCTCCCCTGCTGCCGGGCTGTCCCCGCTCCATGGCCAGGGCAGGGGCTGGAGCAGAGGGACCCTGGGGGCAACGCACGGTTGTTGGGGGGCTCAGGCAAGCCCGGCCCGGGGCGGAGGCAGGAGCCGAACAGGGGAGGCACAGGGCAATAACCACCCTCGGGTTTCTCCTCCCACTCCCACTCCCTCCTCTCGTCCTCCCCCCATTCCGAAGGCTCTCGGATCTCCCACGCGAGGCCCCAGCTCTGCGCCTCCCTTCTCCCCCGGGACCCGGCTCTCATTTCCAGTGCGGGCTCTGGACAAAAGGGGAGGCACGCAATGGAGAACTGCAGAGCACACCCACTCCTCGGCATTATCCCGAGGGGGGAGCAGGCAAAAGGCATGATGATAGTTGTTTCTACAGGGGCTGAGCAAACCGTTCCCATCAGAATAAATCCGCGTGCCTCCTGCTGGACTGGGCTGCTCTGCACCCCACCACCCTTGCCATACGGCGCAGCAGTACCAAACACCGGGGCATCTCTGCAGTTCCCCGTTCCTGCTGAGACGCTGAGGTCCAAAAATCCTAAACAAAGGCTCTTCTGGTGCTCCCTGCCCTTCCAAGGGGAGTGAGGATGGTGGGAACAATTTTCAGTGCCGTGTGATGAATCTCCAAGAGGCCACATGGGGGCTTAATTAAGCAGCCTGGTGAAGTCTCAAATTTTCCTACTGATAATTGCTGAGCAGCCTTTATACAGTCTGCCTTTCCCCACCGGCGTAACTGAGGAAACATAACAAGGGTCTTGGCCACAGCAGGGTCGCCTCTGCAGTGTCGACAGCTGGACGCCCAGCTCCTCCGGTAGCACTTAGAGAGCATCGTGGTGTAAAGCACCGCACCGGTCTGCACTGCTCAAGCGAAGGATGATCGTGCCCCTAGTGTCAGATATGCATTTAGGGAGATGCCTCTCCCCCTTGCTCTGAGACCAGGCGCCTGGCGGCGAGGGGAGGTTTGTACACACCCTGTTCAGTTTCTGTCCCCTGCACACCCCGGGCTCTGTCCCGAAGAATTAAGCTTTTGACACCAGTGATAATTTAAAGGATATTCGTTTATTTGCAGCAGTTTCCTGGTGCTCACAGAAAGCTGTGCCCCAATGCAGCCCACGGCTGGCACACCGCTGGCAGCCAGCCGGGCGCTTCCCCAGGAGCACCCAGCTTTTGTGGACAAACCTACAGATTCCCTGGAACTTAAAATAATGTGGTGCCGATACCTGCGTGGAGAAGTGCTTTAGTGCCCCGAGGGACTGGCCAGGCAGGCAGCGCTGCTCTGCACTCCTGCTGTAGCTGCAGAAAGGAGAAGCAGCGGGTGGGAGGCAACGGGTTCGCACCATTCCTGCCATTGCCTGGGAGCTCCCGGGGGACAAGGCACGTCTTGGGCAAAGCGCAGCTGCGCACAGGCACCGTGGATACAGAACACGTACAGATGTGTGCACGTCAGGGCACCTACAGATGTGTGCAGGTCAGGGCGAGGTACCCAGGAGCAGGTCCCTGAGGACTTCCCGGCTTAAGGGTTGAGCCTGCTGCTCCTGTGTCCCAGCGAGTCTGATGGACATCCTGGGATTTGCAGATGGGTCCTGAACTGTTCTTGCACTTGCACACAGGCGAGCAGCAGTGGGATGACCTTTGTTATGCACTATGAATCATCTTTCTGTCCCTCATAAGGGTCAAATCCAGAGTAGCAGCTGCTGGCCAGGACGTGCGTGAGAATGCAACGGCACCTCCATAGAGGAGAGGTTCCTCAGAAGCATGGAGCAGAGCAATGACCAGAGGCCACCCTGCTCAGCCCCCGATGCCCATGTTTTGCCGAGGGCGAGCCTGTGGCTGCCCTACCCATAGCCCAGTAGCTCCGTATCCTCTTGTTGAAGGCTTCTTTTCAATAATTAAAGAGGTATTGGCTTGTTGAGCTGGAGAGATCATCACCGTGGAGGGAGTGGTAATAACTTTCCACCACGGAAGGACTTTTTCATTCTCCTGCTGATCGTGACTTGGCTTTACTGCAAATTAAACACATCCTCACCGACACCTGAAGGTTAAGGGGGATTTTCCTGCACTAAATCAAAGCGGACACTAGTTTCTTCCGCAAGAAGAATCTGAACTGGCTTAAAAGGTCATACAGTTCGACACAGGATTTGGGTGGTTGTTTAAGGTCATCAGGCAGCCTGCTCTTGTCAATACATCAATTATTAACAAGTCATTGGAGTTAAAGTGAATTAGTCTTTTCTTTTCCCATTCCGTTAACAGGATTAGCAAACAGTAAATAAAAATAATTGCGGAGGTAAGCAAATCAGGCGCTCAAAGGAGCTTGTGCAGCTCAAAGGTGTGTGCCAGGGCAAGGTTCCCGCACTCATCCACATAGCACCCTGCGTGCTGCATGGGCACCCACCCGGGGCTGGGTCCAACCAGGGCTCCCAAGCCTCTCCTCGCCTGCTCACACCTCAGCACAGCTCGTGGCTGGTCACTGGCTGTAAAACACTTGCCAGCCTTTGTGGCCAGGATGGCCTCAAGCCCTGGTCCCTCGGCAGGGAGGGGCGCTTGCTGCAGGACTGGTTGTCCCCCAGGCCCTCGGGACACCCCAGGCACCAGGCAGAGCCCGGAGGCTCTCAGAGCTGCCGAGTGACCCTTAGGAAGGGGCTCTGCAGTCAGACTCGCTTGCACTTCACCCAAGACAAGTCACAACACACTTTGTTTTTCCAGAGACCATGGCTAGCACAAACCCGAGAGGGCCGGGGCAGAAATTTGGCTGTGGATAACCACCACCAGTCTACACAGGAGACAGAATTTATTTCCAGCTTGTGGGCTCAGACCGAGCTGCAACAGCAAAAAGTAATTAAAAGGACAAGAAGAGTGAGCCTATATGAGGGTTGGTTGCATGTTTAGCAAAACAAGAAAACGTGTTTTCTTTCCTGTGGCCCGTTGCTGCCACAGGGCCACCGTTAACTTCCTTGTGGGATGGATGGTTACGGCAGCAGTCAGTGGAATACGCTCCTGGTGAGTCAACGGGATGGGCTCTCGGCTGTCTGCAGAGACACTGGGAGGGAGCTCGGCTGACTCCAACACCCAGCACTGGGTTTGGGATCCTCGTGCTGGGAGTCTCTTTTTGGTGGGTGGAAAAACATTAAGCGTACTTACTGATTTTTCGGTTTACTTTTTTTCATGACGTTTTTAATTCTTCATATCCAACCCAGACCAAAATTTTGAAGCCAGGAAAGACTGTCAAGGATTTTACCTCTTCCTTTCTTCTCAGTAGCAAAATAGGAATGCAAGGGACTGAAGCAAATGGGAAAAGAAAAAGAGGAAAAAAAAGAAAAAGAATTATTCTTTCACAGGATTTGTGACATGCTTAAAAGAAAAAAAAAAACCACCCTACAGGGAAACTTTTTTATGTTTAAACAGTCTTTTTATCACATCAAAATTTTAAGATATATTTTTGTCTTGCATTAGTTTTAATAAATGTGTCTTAGCGGTTCATATTATCGCTGTTCCTGGACTAATTAAATGTACACATACATTTTTAAATGTTCACTTTCCTTCAGCACTCTCTGTTTCAATTTTATTTAAGAGCTTATTTAACACCTTGCACAAAGCCCTTTGAAATTCCTTCCAGAAAATGTCACACCTTGCAGAGAGAATATAGCCTTTCAAGAACATAAAACTACATTTGTACTAACATGCAAACGCATAAATACATACGGGGGCGGGTGCCCAGATGCTTGGGGAAGGCTCTGGGTTCGTTTCTCTCCCAGCTCTCGGTTGGTGATTTCTGTAGCCCCTGGGGGCACAGGGCTGCTCATCGCTCCCTGAAATCCATCCTCAGCCCAAGCACTGCTCAAGTGCCGTCCCTACCCCAGCCACCGAGCCAGGGGCTGCAGGGAACCGTGAACCAGGCGAGGTTTCTCCCAAAGACCAGGACTTGGCCCTGGGTGGGCTTGAAGGGACCAGCTCGGACAAGACAGCGTAAAATTGAATGGATGTTAAAGCAGCAAAGTTAAAAACGAGGTCCCCTCTGTTGCTTTATCATGAATTAAGGCGCTTCTCATCTACACCAGACTTTTGGAAAACGTCGGCCCGAGTGTGTTCACCAGCGCTCTCCAGCATCAGATCGCAAATCCCCATTTGTCCACGGCCTAAAATGTCCCCTCTCTTCCAGAGATAATCCCCCTCCCCCAAATCCGTGGTATTATTTGTTTAAAATAAGAGACTGGAACTTGTCAGGAGACTTTTTGCAGCATATTGTTTTAAAGAAGACATTCAATTACCTCAGCTGCAATGCTTCACTGTGCTCTGATGATCTACTAAGGGAAAAATAACTAATATGTAGCATGTTGTGTCATAGACAATTATAGAGAACATCGCTTTTAAGGAAACAAGACTTGTGCCCAATTGTGCAGGATTTATTAAGTTTGCTGTTTTACAGCAACATGGCAAACTAAGGGAGGGGAACGCATTTGCATTTCCTTCTGCAAAACCCTTGCTGCAGGAGGGGAGGACTATTTTTTCCTCCCCTCATTAAAAGCCAAGGAGCTGGAAGGGCTGCAAATGATTGAGATAAACATCTCAACAGACACACGATTATTTCCTCCTTCAGTTTTACACAGCATGAGATTCTTATGTGGAAACAAAGTGATTTGGCTATAGATTTATAGAAGGAGCAAATGATTTGGTCCTACATGATGGAGCATATCATGCATATTTTGTGCCTTCGCTCGTGGGCATACTCAGCTCCGCACACAAGACTGATGGAAGGGAGGCAAGAGGGAGAAGAGCTTGGGAAATGTGACATTATGCACAAGAGGAAATGCTGCTAGGATTTCACAGCTCCTTTGGCGAACAATGTGACTGAGAAATGCACTTACCGGAAAGGATAACTTAATTCATCTACCATCCAGCAAGCATCTAGGAACCGATACAACAGGCAGAGGGGCCAGAAAGCACCAGGAATGGCAATAAACGGGACAGCAATGCGGAGAAGCCCCTGACAGGCGTACAATCCTTCCTGCCCCTGCTGCCTCCTGCCCTAATACCCATTGACTGTGTTTCCTCAAAGACCAGGGTATTATCGTGACTGTTTGGGCAGTTCTTAGTAATGTTTTTTATTTGAATGCTAATCTCTACATACACAATGAAAGACCCTGCTCCAAGGATCTTACAGTTTAAGACCTTGATCCTGCAGACTTACGAAAGTGCTTCATTTTAAGCGCATGATTAACGCTGTTGACTCTGGTGCTTAAAATTCAGCATGCACATAACTGTTTGGGGCTTTAGCTGACAACTAGAGTTCTCTGGAGATGTTAATGTGCTTTAGCAGAAAACATAACAGTGCATCCATGGGAGGTGCCTACAGAGTCACCCAGAAATAGCACAAGGAACAGCTATTTTTTCCCAGAAAGAGGAGCCTGGGAGCAGTGATACACGCTTTCCGTTGGAAGGAGCTGAATTTGATAGGCTTTGGGGTGGTGGGCATTTTTGCAAGCATTTGGATGCGAGACATGAAGAAGCTTATGGGGTATGATTGATGGGTGATTTGCAGTCTTCGCTAGGAAAGCAAGAGAGGACTAAAAACAATGAATAAGTCTTTATGGAATTCAAAATTCCCACCAAACGCATTTATCTTTTCCGTTTGCTATAAATGGGCCGGGAGTGGGATAGCATTATTTCTCCACTGCTGGAAAGCGAAGGGCAGCCTTCACACCACCCACCACAGTGATAAACAATGTTCTCATGAGCCCACTGCTATTTATAGAAGCAATCCTATTTCTCACATATTTGCCTCTCGGTTACTGAGCAAGGGCACTTTCATGGCCCTGATAGATCTGAGCACATTCAGACGCTAATCCCAGGGGAGGGGTGCCATTCCAGGGATGCATTGCTCTGTCGCTGCATAAACCATCACCTGTTACAAGCAGGCTTTTCCCAAGCACTGCGCGACGCCGGGTGTAATTCTGTAGCCAAAGCACATTAATAGCACAGGTACAATACACACATCTCTGTTCGCTTCCCACCTATGCCAGAGAGGTAGGAAAGGGGAAAGGAGGAGGGGAAAGGGATTTTAAAGGATGAGTGATCTGCTTTCTGCTGAGAACTCAGGCACATCCAATAACCTCAAGCAGAGAAAATCTCAGCCTGAATTAAAGGCTCTGCTGGTCTGAATTCTCCTAAATATTCTCTACTGGTTGCAAACACTCCAATTTCAGTCTCATCTGCTATCTCATTGTAACATCTCCCGAGTTAGTGTCCTTACTTGCTCTGAAATGCTGTAGCCAGAAACCAGCTAATGTTTGGGGGAAGATGTGCCAGCAAAGAAGAGACAAAATAGCTAACCATCGCTAGCAATGGAAACGCTGATAGCTCAGAAAGCAACGCTTGATCTGCTGCCTCTCCCTGGGGAAGCAGCACCTCCGGTGCTCGGCTCCAACACCTTCGCAGGGCAACACGGGACAAGTGTGCCTTCCCCACGCCCCGGGTCCCAGCTGCTTCCTGAGCAGAGGCATGGAGTCATCACCACCTCCGCTTCACAGGGCCACGTGGCAAGAGGGAAAAAATGAGTCAAAAGCCAGACCCAAGAAGAGCTTTGAACTGCTCACCGTCACCATAACACCATGGCAGAGCGGCACGAGCAAAACCCAAACAAGGCTTCATAAGGCTCCTGGCTTTTCTTCTGTACTTACTTATAAAATCTCCTGCCTGGGATAGGAGCAAAGTGCACCCTTCTGATCTGGGTAATTTATATCTGTGCTTTGTTTGTCTTGTTTTCCTCACTGCGATATGCAAATCCCAGCATAAAGGAATGCGGTGTCCTCTTCCCTCCGTAAATTTATCCTGCCCAGACCCAGAATATCCTCCTCAGCAGACAGCCCAGGAGACCTCTTTAATTAAAGCTGCCAGGCAAGGGACACCGTTGCCGTATCTCCTCGGGACACGGGCTGCTCAGCGGCGGCACCACCTCGTGTTTCTCAGGCCACGTTGTCCCACACGAGATGTTTGAACATTCCTTGGTTAATGTGATTTTGATGCAAGAAGATATTTTGCCCTGGGTAAAATCAATGTCCAACTATTTCATCTGTGGAGGCGGCCATTTCATAGCTCAGAAACCAGCCAAAAAAAAAGAAGGTCTGCAGCTGCACTACAGCCGGCCGGAAAACAGAAGGATGACAGCATGGTCAGCCCCTCCTCAGGTACATGGCTGGGATTTAAACCGTATGGCAAAAAGCAGCTTCTAAGAGCCGTAGGCTTAAGGACACAGCTGATATCAAACCTCAACGAGCCCGGGGCCAGCCTCATGCTGCATGTGCTCCTGGCCCGGAGAGACGCCGGGCCCCCGAGACATGCTAAGCCCCTGCCTGGCTGCGAGGACACGAGCCCCGTGTGGAGGTCAGTGTGTGGCCAGGTGCTTACAATTTCTGCTGTCTTTCTGCATGGGAATGGAAAAGGGGACTCCAGAAGTGTCAGATTCATCTGACACTAGGAAAATTCTTATAAATAAAATAGTTCCCATAAAATCTGTATGAGATCTCTACAGTCCATCTAATATAGACTGTAATAAAGGAGAGACATAGTAACGACAGCCAGAGACACCATCTTGTAGCAAGAAATCTTGTTTTAAGAAGTATAAAAAGAAAAGTAATTTACTCGTTATTAACATTTTAAAAGTGTGTTAGCAATGAGGAGCAATACATTACTGACACTTTCGGCAATCCAGAGAGGTCTAAGGAGCTCAGCCGGTGCAGGCAGCGTTCCCACACGGCTGGTAGGGCTGGGAGCCCAGCACGGGACTCCTGAGACGTGGTGAGAGCAAATTGTGCTGGGTGGATCGCTGCCACCACCCAGGTCACCAACCTTTTCTCTACCAAAGCCTGAGATTTCTTGATTAAACCGACTCACACAATCAACCCAAGAACTAGCCAATATTGCTATGGGTAAAAGTCAAAATTTAGACGTGTTTGCTGTTTTCTGTTGTATTTTGCAAATCAGAGGCATTGCTCTGTCAACCCAAGCTACTTCTCAATTTCTCTTTCATAATGTCTGGAAGGGGCAGTGGGTAATTACACTCAATGCTACACAGATATTTATTCAACTCTTATAAGGCATGCCTCACCTGTTCAGACCTTTGTCATCAAAGCATTTAGAGCATGAAACCCAATTAAAGATAAACCTCTTGCTGTTACAATGGAATAGCTACAAGAATTAGCACTTAAGCTGCATTAGCAGGAGGCATTTCTAATGATAGCGCACCCAAATTTGTCTTTGGTGATTACTCAGGGCAAGCAAAGGGTAGCTCTCATTCCTGGGTACATTATCTATCAGGCAGCAATTTTTTCCTGCATCCCTGTACTGCACTGAGCACTCTGCCTGCTGTTCACCCCGCTGCAGGGTCAGATGTTCAAAGTCATCCTTTGGGAAAAAGGAGGACATGGCAGCTGAGGTACCTGCAAGAGATCTGCTGAAGGATCTCTCCAGAGAAGCAAAAGGAGACGGGTGCAACAGCTGAGAGGGCGCAGAAAAGCTGAGCCCAGAGCACAATGTGAACAAGATTGGGAGCGATGCACTGGAAAACTTTGTTGAGAATAAAGGCCGGGTGGGAGCCCTTGCATGGAGGCAGCGCTGCCGGGGCACTGCTGCCCCCGCACAGGGAGAGGGGAGCAGACGCAGGGGCAGCGGCGCTCCTCGGAGATGGGAGCTGCAGGTGCCAGCGACTCTGCGCTGAGCACATGACTTAATAATAAAAATAATTCTCAGCACCACTGCTTCATCTCCGAAGCACTCTGTAAGCAGTGATTGAGCCATTCTGCCCTCTAGCAAGAGAGGTTAACATTATTCACTCTGGTCTGCGGAGAAGGACGCAGAACCATGGAGAGGTTATGGGCCAGATAACCAAAAATGGCTTTTAGTTCTGGGCGCTTTCATTTTACAGTGTCTGACCTCCAAGGTACTATCAGTCTGATTTTCAAAGGCATTGAGCAGATCCTGCTTTCATTGACCTTAAACACAGAGGTACACAAAATTAAAGGCAACTATACAAACTCTTGGCCAAAGTCAGCGAATCACCGGTTGAGAGGAGGGAGCCGGAGGTCGCCGGAGCTGAGCCCCATGTACGTCCCTAGCCTTTTTGAGTTTCTTTTACAAAATCAAAGGCCAGCACTGGTGTGGGAACAGACAGGTATGAGCTGTCCATTATATTCAGTATATATCCAAATATTTGAACTAAAAATAGCAAGGAAGTTTTCTGCCATCAGTGTGCAGAGGTGCAGGAGTAGCCCTCCCACCTCCCACCCCACCTTCTGAGTGTCTTTCAACATATGTCAACTAATGGTTGATAAAAGGCACAAAGTGCGCAATGGGGTGGCAAAGGCCTTTTCCTCCTGCTCTCCACCCCAAAAAGTTGCCCCCCCGCCCTCCCCAGCTGCCCACAGTGCACTGCCTGCATCCCGCTTGCTGAGCAGCCCCCGAGCATCGCTGCCACTCTTCAAGGAGAGTTTTAGGAGTTAAAAAATATTACATGTATATTACAAAAGTTAGGTAAATTCTTCCTCTCAGCTGTCATTACCTAAAAAGCTTCCCAACCCCTAGATTGTAATTATGTACATGAATAATGAAATTAGCATATCCATCAACTAAATTCTCTCTTGCTGTAGGTACAGGAGGCCTTTGTGGGAAGTCCTCCACGCTCAGATTCCAGATCAGCCGCAGCCTTGGAGGCCACCGTGGGAACGGCCATGGTCGGCTCTGGCTCCCGCGGCTCATGGAAATCGAAATTGTAATTGGGATCTGGTGAGAAGATGGTGAAGCCGGGGACCGGCAGCCTCGCAGCAATCCACACAGCTTCCTGCCGCCCCAAGCATCCCTGTGCCCCAGCAGCTGGGCGGGATGCAGGGAGATACGAGGCCAGCGAGGGACGGCGAGGGGGAGCCGCTCCTGGAATGGCACGGTGTGCCACGTCCGCATCGACAAAACCCCGCGGCTGATGCAGTGTCTTCATTCGGTGACGGGCGCGGATGGAGCGACAGCCCAAGCAGCGGCGATG
Source organism: Burhinus oedicnemus (assembly GCA_008921705.1). Taxonomy (NCBI): domain Eukaryota; kingdom Metazoa; phylum Chordata; class Aves; order Charadriiformes; family Burhinidae; genus Burhinus; species Burhinus oedicnemus. The sequence goes on from VFFE01006219.1 coordinate 359,125, forward strand.
GGAGCGCAGCAGTGGCTCCGTCTGCACCACGCGCTGCCTGGGAAGGGCCGGCGAGTGAGGCACCCGCACCCGCGCGAACCAGCGCTGGCTCATTTAAAAACCTGTTAGTGTTTCAGGAATGCGTTAAGGGAAACGTATATGTAGAAATCACTTACAATGGGAACAACCTTCCCGTGCGCCAGGCTACGGAGACTGTTCCTTGACTGTAATTGGGGACCTGGTAATTAGATGATGGCAAAATGTACCAGAAGCTCAGTTTTCATTCTGTGGTCCAAATTACAAACCATCATATTTTGAAAGTGATGCTGACATTCCTCAGCCAGGAGGCTTTGCCAAAAACAACTCGAGCAAGGCTTGTCTTGGCACAAAATCAAACTCAGGGCCTCAGCAGCGAAACTGAAAACATTTACACAGCTGGACCCAAATCACCCTATTTTCTAAAGAGTTTGTCAGAGCCTGAAGCTCTCGGTATATTTCTGCCTATTTTAAAGGGTCCTGTGTTCTTGCAATCTACCAGTTATCCACATATAGGAAACAAATACACTAGAAAAAGTGGGTGGTCTTTCTATTACAGTCCAAAAAAATAATCCATAAAAACCTCATGGGGGTAATGAGAACTAGCCCGGTATTTACCCGGCCCATCAATATATGTGCCAGACATATTTTATTTGCATATATAGATATGGAAACCTCATCATTTTGCTGTATGTATGTAATGGCTAATAAATGCATTAGCAAACCACTAATGAAAACAAATTGAAGCCAATGTCACAAATTACGACAGTGTGAGGAATTACCTTTCTGCATTTTTTCCTATCTAAATGTCCTGGCTATATTTTTTTATTACATCAGTCATACACATTGCCTATGCGTTATACATCAGTCGCTATTACCAGGGTAAATATCATTCGGTCTCTTTAGCGTCGTATGCACCAGCAGGGCGTACATGGGTGCGGGCAGGCGCAGGCAGAGGCAGGCAGGCTGCGTGGCTGCTGTGCCCAGAGCCACCCCAGCACCCGCGCTGGCGCTGAGCCTGCGGCTCCGGCTCTCCCACGCTCTCGGAGTGGATGCAGGAATTCCGCCCGTGGCTGCGGAGAGCCACCACACCACCAGCGACGCCGTCCTATCTGCTGGGAGCAAGGGCCAAGCAGCGAATTTCCATTTAGTGCCGTTTTCCATGTTTGCCTGGGGAAAATGGGTTCAGTTTCACCAGATTCAGGGTCAAGAGCCTGGTGAACCAGGCGAAATGGCAACAATTCATACCGTCCCCGCGAGAGGGCTGCCGGTGCCCTGCCTGGGTGTGCGGTGCAGGCTCAGGCTCCCCCAGCCCCAATCTGCACCCCGGTCTCCCCCTTCCCATCTGAGACACGTTTGGCGTTTGAAGTTTGTCCCTTTCCCCCCCCCCCCTTCCTGCATTCTGCCTGATTTTTTTTTTCTACTAATAACAGCAATGAGAGTAAATCGTCCTCTGCAGCCAGAGGTAGTCTAGCGCTGGCTTTGGCCAGGGTGGGATTTCTGCGAGACATCATAGCGGCAGCCCGCAACTTCGCATTGCCTTCGCTCTTGGACAGAAAGGGGGACAATTAGTGAACTTATCTCATTTGCTTACTCTGAAGGCATCATATTGATTATTTACAATCCTGTAGCACCCAGCAGTGGACTCAGTCACCACTCTCCAAATGCTGTTCAGAGCACAAAAAACCCCCAGTCCCTGCCCCAGGAAATGTAGTTTCTCCTTACAGCCGAGATAATTAGCTGACTGTTTGACAGGAATCCCTCTTAAAAGCCCCTCCTATGCTCAGCTGTGATTGCTACCAGAAGACATGGAGGAGCCATTTTTCATAGCTCAACTTAAATTTTTGTGGCTACGTGGGGACCTCAAAATCTTGCAAAATTAATTTTTTTTAATGCGAAACCTTTTAAGTAAAAATACTTGTAATTGCAACCTAAAGCGATGTGGGATCTGTGAATGGCTCTCTGATTAATTCTTCTGCTAGGCAAGTCTTTTCTCTCTGTTCTACTGAACAAGCGTACACATATTATTGGGATTAATGCTGCATAATACATAATTAATGAAACTGCATAAATATGCAGATTTGCAATTGCAGATTGACTGCCACGGCTATATCCCCGAACACTATGGTAACTGATTGGATGTTCATTATTACCATATTTAAAACTGTTTCCCTGTGAACATGTGCAAACAAATAACTCCAGAAGGGCAGACTGCATTGTTTCAGGCGTTAAGACGACTGTCTCCAAAATCACAGGGAAGGGTTGGCGTATCTGCCAGGTACAGCCCCTCGGGATCACGCAGAGCTCATCCCTGCAGAGGGTCTTGGGTGCCGGGGTGAAATTATCCTTTGAATGGAAAGTGAAAATAATGCTGCTTAACTGCTCGCTTACATTTACCACAGACCTGCCTTTCTGCGGGGCATCCAGGCTCCAGGCTGGGAGTCGTATGCTCTGAACAAGAACCTCTTGCATCCCCGCTCCGTACCGGCACAGAGCCGGAGCAACCCACTGCACCTGGGGCTACAACCCCCCCCACACCTCGAAAAGGGTCTCTCCAGTGCGGGGAGAGCGGGTGCATGGGCACCCCCCTGCAGCCCACTGCCCACCAAGGGTAACTCCAGAAAAATGGTGTGAAAAGGCATAAAACGGGTATATCTAGTGCTGGGAATTCAGGACGCTGTCATACTGGTGTCATGAAAAAGACACAGGAGGCCAGCTAGGGAGGGGAACACATTGGGGATCTGAGTTCGACAGCAGCCGCAGGCACCAGAGGTGAGAAAGGCTTCAGGAATCAAGAGGTATCTGCGCATTTCCTTGGACCTTTGGGATGGGGCATTGGCAGGAGCCTTTCAACAAACAGTTCCCAGTCACTTCCCAAATGTCCTCCATAACACACGGACAGCCTCACCATGACTGACTCACTGAAACTGATAAATGCACCACGTGGAACAAAGGAAAATGGGAACCAGTTATCTTGGCTAGCATGGCAAAGGCTGCATCCTCCAGGATCAGTCTGGGTCCTCTCCTTGCACTTTGCCAAGGGGTATATAGAGATTTCCTTGGATGGCTTCCAGTTCATCAAGCAGCCATCAGCTGTTGGGCTTTAATGCGGTGCTAGTGATGGGCGAGTCACGAGCAGAACCCCAGAAGGTCCGTGTCGGTGATGGGCATCCCCTGATAACAAGTGGCAGCAGGATCTTGGGATTTGCTGGTGGATGGAGCCGGCTTAGAGCTATTAGTGGGTACGTTTCAGGTGTCTCTGAAGCAGCAGCAGATGGCTTGGTTCGTTTCATGCTGTCTGTTTGCACTGTTGAGAATGTTAAGATTTATTGCATGCTGATTCGGATATTCCGATCTCACACAAGGAGCTTGATCTGTAGATCTCAGAGTTCAGCCCAAGGAGGACTGCAAGTATTGTTCCCGTTTCTCACATTTACAGGATCAAATTCTTACTTGGAGAAAAGGAAAAGCTTCCCCAAGAGGTATTTGGGAAATGCTTTTACTTTAAAGTACAAGTTTCCTATGGATATCTTCCGATGTTTATTGAGGTGGAATAAATGGAAGTGTAAGTATACACTGTCCTAGGAAAGATGAGAATTGCAGCTCTGTGCAGCAGAACGGCTCAAAAGCGCAGCCATGTGCCCAATCCTGCCTGAGGTGACTTTTGTGTGGGAGATGACTTCCCCGGACAGCCTGGGCTCACGGAGAAGCGCAGCACCCTGCTTCCTTCAGCCAGAAGAAGACCTTGCTGCTCAGCATCGACACACAGGCTGGGGTACCTCCTGCCTGTCCCCTTCCTCTTCACCTCCAGAAGCACAGAGCATTTATCCGGCAGTTCAGCAGATGCCGAGGAGGTATTCTGACCTCCCAACACCTACTGCAGTTTGAGGCTGCCCTAAAAATGAGAGGAGCATCAGAGAGGATCCGTGCCCAGCCCCATCCCTCTCCCTCTGCCTGCTCTGCGCTCCCCGGCTCCATCAGCCACCTCGCCAGCACTGCTTCTCCAGCTGGTGGCTCCCAGTGTGCCCCAGCTGCTCCGGCAGGGAAGCAAGCAGGAGGAGGGGAGGAGAAAACGTGGGGGGGGTTTACCTAAGCCAGGCTTAATTCTTTCAATGTAGAGCAACCTGTACTCAGTAATGGATTTAGCCCAGCTACATTTCATGATGAAATATTAATATGTTAGCCAGATATTTTCCCTTCTACTTTTGTTCTCAGGGAATGGCTGCACCCTTCTTCTTTGCAAAGTAACTTTCACCGCAAGAGCTACGAACAATCCCTTTCTTCTGAAAAATATCACACGGCAAAAGCAAAGCAGCAGCGTGACCCAAGCTTTGGGAACGTGCGTGTGAGTCGGCTCAGCCAGAGCCGGAGAGCTGGGGGCAGGCCTCCCGCAAGCCAATCAATCACAGTACTTGATCAAGATGAAGACAAGCAAGTGAGAGATGAGACCCTCAGAAAGAGAGGAGGGGACAGGTGACCTTAATTGGTCTACTGTTATTGATAGGCCAACTTGTCTTCGTGATGCAAATTACCCCATAAATAAAAGTAAAACAACTACAGGAAGCATTTTGCTGCTTTGTTAGAGTCAAAGTAGACCAAAAATTAAATCAAGACATAGCATCGCTAATTGCAGAGGGCCAGAAGCATGGGTCTTGGAAGTAAATGGAGTCACAGCCACCTTGTGTGGCCTCATGAGGGAGGACAGGGTGATTCCCCACGCAGACGTCCAGCTCCTGGACCGAGCCGAAGGTGGAGGGGTGGGCATCGCCTCTCCTTGTGCCGCTGCCTCTCACACTGGTCCTCTAGCAGGCAATGTCTGCTATGTGATAAACCTCCAAAGCAGCCTGAGCTCTCCTGACCCCTGGAGAAGGCAGCGGACAAACTCTACATCAGCGTAACCAAAATCAGCGCTGGTGGCAGCCACCCACACCCGCTGCACTTTCTCCTGTGGCTCCAGGCACAGCTTCTGTACCCGACAGCCATGTCTCTTGGTTTGCTGTTTTGTTCCTGAGGTTTCCATGAGGCACCAGAGGTGAGCCGGCCTGTGCCCCCCCGGGGACGATGTAATGGCTGCTTTTAAGTGGCTTAACCACCCCGGGGTACCGTGGTGCAGAGGTGGACTCAGCACAGCTGCTCATTATTGTTAATGGGAGAAACGTACCCCAGTCACGGACACTTTGCTAAAAGCATCTTCTCTGACACCTTAAGTGGGTACTAACTCTTGCCTTACATTTCTAAAACACCTTTTAATTTACAGATCATTATATCCAATATTTATTTGTCCACTGAAGGAGCTGGAGCTGTGCCCGAAGGCTTCTCCAGAGAGGTCCTCCAGCTCTCGGATGACCACAGCCCAGCATCCCCACTGTAATGGGAACCAGTCTAACACCACTGCTTCCTCACCCCTCTGGTTACTGTGTTTTCCACCTCCCAAAAGTGCCAGTGCTCACCTCAGCGTGAGTGGATGCCCTGCCGTGTCCCTCGCTGCCAGGGCAGGACCTGACAAGGACAGAGCAGAGGGAGCAAGCAGGAGGAACTGGGTATTTTGTTAGTTTGCTTGTGCCAGAGAAATTAAAATGCATTATTTTGTCACTAAGTTGCAGCTTTTCTTGAAATACTAGAAGTCATAGAGATTTTCTTCAGCCCCAAAGGAGCAACTTTAAGTGCTTCATTTTAAGGAGATACTTCTTTCCCTGGTTGGTTTTTTTTTTTTCTTTTTTGTGTTTGTTTTCAAACCTGTCGGAAAGCACTAATATTTCCAAGCTTTTGTTGTTGTTGTTGTTGTTTTCCTCCTGATCCTTTTCTTTTGCATTTTTGAACATCCTTGCTGGTTTTGAGCGAGTCCCCTGGAGGCTGCACAAGCAGCAGGACTCGATCACAAAACTGGCTGCCTTGCTGGGCGAGCTTCTCCGCTCCTCTGAAGCTTTGAAGCTGCCACTTTAAATTCATGCAGATGGATTATGCTTTTGTTTCTGCAGGAAGTTAGGAAACACTTTGTGAAGCGACATCAATGGGAATAATAAGGGCAGCGCCCCCCCCCCAGCAAACCCCCGGTCCCCGCGCATCCAGCCTGTCCCAGAAACGGCGCTGCCCGCAGACGGTGGCTCTTGGTTTAAGGGCCAGAAGAAACCATCACATCACACCATGGCTTCTTTTGATCAGGTCGCTTCATTTTGGCGCTCTCCCCCACCCCTAGCAAAACAACTTGTATAGCTCGCACCTAGCTCCCTGAAGGCCACAGTGCCTGGCTTGGACGTGTGAGGAGATGGAAAATACACAACTTTCATGGGTAGTTTTTTCCAGTCAGTCATTACGCTCCCTCCCAGCAGTCTGAACCTTATTTCCATGTTAAATGTCTTGCTTCTGCCTGTAGCCTTTGGCTCCTATACTGCCTTTGCTGCTAGACTTGAGGCCCTCAGTCCCTGGTACTTTCGCCCTGAGAAGGTACTTCAGGATTTAATGAAGGCATTCACTCTTCTTCTTGATCTCATTTGAGCTCTTTGGTCTCTTTTTCTGTAACTCATTTTCTTCATCTCATAAACAATTTTGTGGCTTTCTTTGACACCCTCAACATCCCTTTAAAAACGTTGACACCAGAGCTGTAGGCAATATTCTAGTGTCCATCTCACCAATGCCATACAAGTTTACTATGCCATAAAATCGTTTCACCACTCCTACTTACTAATCCTTTTTATACATCCACAGAATGAATTAGCTCTTTATCACGAGGTGAGGGAGGTATGCCTATGTCCTCTGTCCATTGCAACTCTCAGCTGCTTTGCAAAGTCATTAGGGAATGTGATACGGTCTCCTGGCCACAAAAACATCATTCTTAGTCTGTATGACGTATATCATTTCGTATTTACTCATAATGAAACACATTTTATTTCAAAGGATGCATCTATCTTCAGTGAACACTCTCTTTTCTTCAGTTCTTCATCAAGTTGGTCCTGCATCAAAGTCTCCATTAGTCTGCCCAGGACTGATATCCAGTCTACCATTGTGCAGGTGGGGTATCTCACTCGCCTTGCACACCCTTGTAACACAGCCACTGGCCTTACGCAGTTTTATCCACTATTCAAAGATTCGTTAAACTTGAGCACTAGCAGCCCAGCAATCTCAGTCAGGTGTTTTAGCACTCTTGAGGGCACCACAGCTAATGGTGACCAACAAGTAACGATGACAAATTGCTCATCCATGTCTTGGGCTTCTTCTCCTTCCAGTTCCCTCCTCTTCAACTGAGAAGCAATTCACAACACGTGAGTTCGCTGGAGTAATACCATGTCTGGCTATTCAGTTACTCCTTCTTGTGGATAAAGAGGGATTATTCATCAGTAATTTCAGACTCAGGGACCCAAGAGAAAAGCCACATGTTCACTGAAGCAATGGACAAACAAGCTCCTTGCCTCTTGCCGGGGTAGGCACCCAAACCCCCCCATGTGGGAGCAGCCAACAAACAGCCAGGCTGAACACACAGCTCATGAAGTCCCTTCATCTGTGGTTATGGGACATGGAGGATTTCCTTCTGAGCACGCCTTTTCCTTCAGAGTTTCTCTTTCAAACGTAAAAGTTAAATGAACTTCATAAATAGTTACTTTCTCTGTAATTAAATCTTTTTTTGTGTGTCTGCTGCAGGGATTCAGTTCTTTTTTAAAACAAACTAACAGTATCTTTTTCCACAGAAAGAGCAGCATAAACTCTGTAAAGGGATTAGGAAAACAGCTCTCGCAAACCTGTGCTATACAGACTTGTGGTTATGGAGTAAAGATAGTATGTGTGCCTGTTACCTTTTCCACTGGTGGAACGTATGAAGAAAAGCAGAAAAAGCATGCCAGAGAAACAGCTCCTGCAGAGCCCAAAGTCAATAGCTCTCCAGACCTAGCCGTATTTTCACTGTCAGTATTTGATTTTTATTCATTTCTATTAGACGAATGCCTGTGGCATCAATAAGGGATCGATGTCCTTGCACCAGGCACCGTTCAAGTTGTAGTACAAGGTAACGTGTGCTGTAAACTGCTTACGGAGCAGGAGCAGGGGAGAAGGAGCGTGCATGTCGACACGGTGGTTCACGTGGTGCCCAACACCTCCCGGGAGCAGGAGAGACGAGACCAGCTGAATTTAAAGATGCTGGAGCCAAAGTTGCCTGTGGCTTATCCCACCTGTGTCCCCACCGCCACGGGGACACAGTGACTCTGTGTCAGGGATGCCATCGACGGTGCTCTGCAGTTCCACTGTGGCCATTCGTCACCTCCAGGCCAATCTGGAGAGGGGAAAGCAAGGACTCGGCCGGGCAGGCTTCCCACAGCAACCCGGCGGTGGCTGCTGGCCACAGGTTTTCAAATGGAGACACGGAGGCAAGGCCTGCGGTCAGTCTGGCAGGGCTTCCAGTGAGAAATTGAGGTTCTGCAGCAGCTGTCTACAAGGAAGAGCAAGCGGAGGGAGGGCCAGTGCTGACCGGTCATCTCCTGCTCCTCCTGGCCAGCAGCACTGCTGACAGGACACAAACATGATGAGGATGTTTGCTGTGGCCATCTCATGGATGAAGGGAGCCCTGCTCTCTCCCTCCCCAGGCTTGATGTCCTTCGGTGCAGATGACACATGTCTGGGGAAGGGACTTCCTTGCACCCAATGCTTGCTGGGTGCCAGCCACAGTGAGGCCCCCGTCTCTGTAGTGAGGAAGTTAGGAAGTTAGGAAATTAGGAAATTACTTGCATGCAACACCCACACAAACTTTGCTCTCGGGTTTCCACCTCAGGGAAAAGATTTTTCTTCCTGCATTTGGGAATTCTTTCTCTGAGCGCTGGTCACCATCCATTATTTGTCATCACAACATTCAATGCCGTAGAGCAGGAGGAGCTGGCAGCAGCCAGCAAGCTGTCATCAGGGCTCCCACTGGGGATGCGTGTGGTCAGAGCGGCTTTTGCATCACTGAGAGGAGGAGCTGTGTCCAGGTCATATGGCAACGGGGCAGCAAATGATGACATCTTTGGGCATAGGGTGTGCTGTCTTGTTAAATCTGGGTGGTTTGTAGCCAAAGTACTGGCATGACCAGGGACAGGGAAAAGGAAAACTAAAGATCGAGGAAGTCCCTTACATGAACAGAAACACAGCATCATTGCAAGGGTGCTGCAGGTCAGTCTCCAGAAATGGCTCACTCGAAATCCCGCAGAGCAGGACACCGCGCTGCCAGTCCCAGGTCTGCCCCCAGCACCAGCTGCGGATTCTCAGGCTGCACCTCGGGAGAGCCATGGAGCTCCCAGTTAGCACGGGGCCTGTGTCAACTGAAGGTCCTCCTGCAGGGTAGCAGCACCAGAGGCTTGTGCGGCCATCTGTCCAACCTCAGACACTGCGGTCTAATCCTACCCATACAAGTCACAAGTTGGATTGTCAAGCATTGGAACAGGCTGCCCAGGGAAGTGGTTGAGTCGCCATCCCTGGAGGTATTTAAAAGACGTGTAGATGTAGTGCTGAGGGACACGGTTTCGTAGTAACTTGGCAGTGCTAGGTTAACTGTTGGACTTGATGATCTTAAAGGTCTCTTCTAACCATAATGATTCTATGATTCTAAGTTGTGCCAGTATACTTAAAAGGTGATTTAAAAGGGAAAAGGACTATGACGGAAAAGGTGAACATGAGGCCAAGAGCAGCTCTGTCCAGAGGAGACGTCAATGCCGAGCTGACCTGGGGACAGGGGCTGCCCAGGACCTCCTTTCTGAGAACAGAAAGCTGCCATCACACTAAAACTACTAGTAAGAGAAAGGAGATAAAACCAGAGGGGAAGAGGTGGGGGGGAAGGAGCACAATTACATTAACTGAAACAATGTGTTATATTTTAAACATTAAAAACTTATGACTCTACATGGCAAGTACCTGATGCAGCAAAGGAGGAGAAGGGAAACTGAAGCAATGGTTAAACAATGCACAAGGCAGTCTGCGGGGTCTGTTTTGTATTAAATCCATTTGGAGGCTGAGTTTGCTCCTTTGACAGCTGGCCACACTCGCTCAAAGAGAATAAGAAAGTTTTTGTTTTTTAAAAAAGATGTGTAATGGGTTTCTTATGTACTAGAAAAGAAAAGCTCTCTGAGCTGGATCACCTATTTTCTTGTCAAAAGACTTTGGACAAAACCTAATCATGAATAAAATGCCTCGTGATTTTTCAAAGAGCTCTTTTATTTGAAGTCAGCTTTTCTGAAATGGGAGGCAGGACCTGGGTAATGCGGAGCAGGGCGGGAGGCAGCTCGCACGCCAAGCCTTCGCGCCAGCCTCCCTGGCCGCCCCAGCACTGCCCACGGGAGCGTCCTACCCTGTACCAGCCCCGAGCACCGACCCCATGGACTCGTTTCAGCTCCGTGATGGGGAATGCCTCGTCCCGGCTCCAGGAGATCCATGGCTGGGCTGGCCAGCACTGACCACCGTCCCCACTCTCAGCCACTTCCAGGGCAAGCTCCAGTGGCACCATGGGGGTCTCGTTCATCCCTTGCCACTGGGTTTTACCTGCATGGCTGCATGAACGTCAGTCCCCATGCACAGAAATGGGGACACTAATTGTGTCTCGGACTGTCCTGGAAAGGCTGGCTGTGCGCAGAGCTGAGATGCATTTGGGGACAAAGAGCAAAAGCCACGTTCTCTGCTACGCATACCACATGCCAAGAGCACAGAAATACTACCTCAGCCACCGCAGGAGGCACCAAAAGAGCAAACACATCTCCTGGCCATTGCTTGCCAGAGCACTTGTAAGTGCCATTTCACCTTCTGCTGCGCCAGGGCTCCACCTACCTGAGGCAGCGTGGGCAAGACCTGGTGCCAACCGCAGGCGAGCAGGGAGGACAGCGCAGATGGACAGACCTGTCCACCCTCTCCGGACACTCCTATGCCTGTCGCTGTAAACATCTCAGGCCCACGGCCGGAGGAGGATGCACCGTTCCCAGTCAGCTGCTGCTGGCTGTGGCTGGACACCCAAACCAGTGCCGGGTCCATGTCACCCCATGGTGCTTGCCCCCCTCACCCCTGCCTTGCCTGTCCCCCTGAGAACCACTCACACCACACACCCTGCCCTGACCCACGGGGCTGATCCAGACCTGCCCACCCCTTAGTGCCTCCTCCGTGGGGCTGGAAACCTGCAAGGCAGAGGCAGCCCATCCCCTGGGCTGCAGATACAAAGCACTAATACCTCCTCTTCGTCATTTGAAAGGCAACAAAGGAATTATCTCTGCAAAGGGCCAGCAGAACTGAGCTACCCCACAGACTGAACATGTGCTACAGCTCAGCACAGGGGAAGTATCAGATAGGCACGTACATCACGGTGCATCCACACCGTGAACACCCTGAGCAGGGAGGCAGCGGGTTTACAGCTGGCATGTCCCTGAGGTCACTGGTGGTGACAGCTGTGATGTGTGAGCAGAAGGTATCACCCAGGGCAGCGCTTGGGCTCTGGTAAGCTTCAGCCTCTGAGGACCAAATCTGAGCTGGAAACATCTCAAGAACAAGTTTCCTTGAAACAGAGTTTTGTTGATTCCCGGTTTCTCATGAGATTTCCTGCTCTGGTGCTGACCAAATCGAGGAAGCACAGAGATGTAGGGGATACAAGGGCAAAGATCTTGAAAGTTGTCCCCTGAAAGCTGAACAGTGTAATTACACCAGCATCCACATCCCAGAACAGCAGCCTTTATGTGACTAATGAAAGTGGCACTTGATCTAAATTTGAAAGGCAATGGTCCAGGGGCACAGGGAACGTGGCTATTTGGAAATGGGAGAGCCACAGTTTCCCTGCTCTCCCCCAGCAAACCCAGCTGGGATTTACAGGACTGCTGATGATTTAAAGTCTGCCGTTAATTGTCCTGCCACTGCTCCGGTCGTCGTCCTCTCAGTCCTGCTACAGCTCCCTCTGGACACTGCAGTGCTCAGAGGGAATAAGAGGAACTGTAAAGAGACCAGAGGATGCAACGTGCTTTCACCAGCTCAAACATCTCATGCTCTGACCGACGCTGGGTAATAAGACTCACATTTACTTCCATAAATTGAGGCAAACCTGAGAACTGTTTTCTGGCTGTTGGGGTGGCTTTTTTTCTTGGCCCTTGCCAGTTGTATATGGACAGAGAAGACAAACCACGACACAGCCCTCTGTCATGGACTCCCGTCGGTAGAGAGGACCACAGGAATTTTAATTGTCGAAGAGTTCTAATAGGTGTAATAGCCTTGTGTGTTACATATGCATTAATTAAGTAACACTGCATTTAGCTCCAAATCATGCGGAAGGCGCGTGCTGTGTTTGCACAGACATAAATATCTTCTCAGTTAGAGTGCAGACTAATAGCTTTGCTCTCTTTGCATTGCAGTATTTCCATTCTGGTGAAAATGGGAGCTTCAGAAAAGCTTACCCCTGGGTAGTCCCGGTTCACTGGGTACGAGCTCAGCGCTTCCACATGTTCTCCTCGCACACGGGCTTTCCGAAACGATACGGCTTGGAGAATTTGAGTAGCTCTTTGATGTCTGCGGGTTTCAGCACAGGGCAAGCCCTCTGCAGCGATCCGCACGTTACCCATTACCCCACTGAAGAAGCAAACTGCCTGGCAACCTGTTCGGGGGTCCCTCACTACCCAAATTTTTCAGCCCTGCTGTTTCACTGCAAATACCACCATTGCAGCAAGCCGTAAGCTGTAACACAGTGTTATGTGCAACTGCAAGGGGAAAGGGGAAACAAAAGGATACAGCATAGTGAATATAATATATTCTCATCTTGATCCACAGGGAACTTCCATGCATTTAGATGAGAATATAACACTGGGTCATCAATGGAGAGCCGCTCGTTTTAAACCCCGGTATTGCTGCTTTTACTTTGCTGCTTTAGTGCAACCTGATTCTGAAACGAAATGAGAAGTTGGAATAACACGTGTTGGATGAGCTCTGATACACTAGCTGGACAAATATTTGGAAGAGTATTCACTTTCACCAGGCAACGTTATGCTCTGTGGATTAATTATACAGAATATGGTCCTGACTTGGGTTTGGACGATTAAAGCTGTGCTGGAATTCCAGAGGATTACTTAAATGTGCAGCATTAGTGAAGGTAAAACATCTTCAATATCCCTTTCCTGCAGCCTCCATTTCCTTTATAGAAATATGCAGATTAGTGCTAAGTATTAATCTGCAGAGGCTCCCGGAGCAGGGCTCCTTTCCCTGAAGAGCATTGTGAGGTTTTGGGGAGAGGAGGGGGAGGGCTCTTTGAAAGGGAAATAAAGAGTGGAGAGAAATTTCATATGTTTGTAAAACAATAATGAGAAACGAGCGACTTATTCCACATGTTTTAGTCTGAGAGAAAAAAGCCTGGATGCAGGCAAAGTGCGTGCAATATATATGTGTAATTAAGAAATGATTTCCTGAGATCTTCCTTAAAACATGTCTGAATACAGATCTTGAATTTGCATAAATAACTTATGCCTTTCACTTTTTCCTTGTGGAAAACACATAACGTTGCCACTCGCTTTCTGATTTTCAGACCCTCCCCGGCTCGGGAGGAGGATTTGCCATATTACGCTATTCTTTCCAATTGTAATCAGCCTTAAATCTGAATAAAAGCAGCAAATGGCTGACTGGCACTCAGGGCTTCCCTCCCTCCCCCTGCCCCCCATGGAAGCGGCAGCAGCAACAGCATTGAGTCAGACCGGGAAAGACATGACTGCAGCTCTCGGTTTTCATTAGTATTCATGGAGCATCCGACTCCAGAGAGGATTAATAGACTCTGATGCCTAATATCCTGGAGAACAATTAATTTGCCCACAGTTTTGTCATGGTTGAAAGTCAAATGCTGGAACAGATCGATGCACTGAGCTGCAAGTTGAACACTGCAACCTTCTGCTGGAGCTGAATTTTAATTTTCCCATCATCATTTCCCTCCATTCCCAGCACACCAGTTTTCTAATAGATCTAAAAGCCTCTTACCTTCTTCCATCACATGTTGGTCTTCATAACAAAAGTCCATGTTGATTGTTCAAATATTAGAGCCTTGTATTGCTCTCCATTATGGGATTAGAGATGTTCGAGGCCCCTTGTGTTTTGACCTTTTCCTGTCTCGTTTCTCCTTAAATCGTATGAAAAATGCTAACCTTTTGTAATTAAAATCAAAACAGAATGGAGGAATAAACCTTTTTTCCTAACAATTATTCAGTATTTAGGTTTCCATTTTGATAGAAGTGTTTGTGCAGAAATTAAGGCTGGTGTTTATAAAAGCCTGGTCAATAGAGCTGTTGGGAACACCCGGCAGTGCCGCGTCCGTCCCCTGTAACCTGCCGGAGCCAGAGCCATTGCCCTGGGCTTGCACCAGCCCCGAGTTCAGCCTGGGAGATCATTTCCCTCTTCCACCACATCAGCTGGTGGGTTTGTGCGGTCCCATTAAACCCAGTGCGCACAGGGGAAGAAAAAAAAATACCAATAAACCGATTTAGCTGGTTGCTGTGGGAAGGTAGTGCAAGCATTGGAAAAAATTACCGATGAAAAAAGAAAAAGAGCTATAGATGGGAGTTGAGGCCCGATTCTGCTGATGGGCAGAATCCAAATATCTGCACGGGTCAAGCGTGGTACCTGCCGGCTTGGGACAAGCCTTGCTGGGAGGGAGATGGCCGCGGCAGCCCATGCAGCCCTCCCGGCCTTACCTTCCAGGAGTTTGTCTTCTCTGCTGGCAGCTGCTCAGAAAGCTTCAGGCAAACAGGAGAGGCGATGCAGAAGACATTGCGGAGCTACCGGGAGCGGGGACCAGCCGGCTGCAGGCACTGCCCTGCTTCCTCCCCGGGCTGCGTCCCCCTTCTCCCAGTGGAAATTAAACAGTGTTGCTGGTGGCAGATTTAAAGACCAACACAAAACAAGTCTGTCATACTGGAAACGGACTGAGACCCACCAAACGCAGGCTCATGCCCACTGCCGACCACAGTCTCAACTGGGAGCTCAGAGTAAACAGCCCCTGGGGACTGGATTTCCCAGTCTTGGCCTTTTGCCTTACTGGGAGACACCCGCACCCGCCCCGATCTCACCGGTCTCTGCAAATGGGGCAACTGCTTTTAGCTGAACTCCTGAAGAGCGGGAGGCAGGAGAGTGTCCTGTCCCACCACCCGCTGGGCTGCGAAGTGTCACTGGGAAAACGCCTTCCCTGCCGTGCTGGGCTGGGAGGGCACGTCCTGGCATTCCCCCCCCACCCCCAGAGCGCTGCTGGGGAGGCTGCCGAAATAGCACGTTTTTTTCCAGAAAAAAAGGGGCTTAATGAGTTAAGGCCAGAACTGCATGGGTGTCTCCTAGCTATTGTGCTGTTCTCTCAGCGTTTCTGGTGTCCAGGCTTTTGTGGTTTAATTACAGCCTGCTCCAAATGGTCTTAGCCAACAGATCAATAGATCAGGAACATTAGAATTGTTAATTTGAATGGCTGATTTGAATTTAAGTGCAACTTCAATTTAATCATTTTAAAAATGAAACAGTGTGTGAGGGCCCTCCTTCCTCTTCTCCTCTACCAGCGAAGCAGCTCCAATGCCCCGTAGGGATCGCAAAACCCTCTGACATGCACATTTCCCTTCAGTCAGGAGTTAAGCCCTATGAGCTGCTGGATCATGACAAAAGTGGAGGTTTTAGCAGCCTTTCCTACGAGCATGGTAATCCCAAATCCAACAGTGATTAACTTGGACTCACAGCTCCACTGCAGAAATTAATTCTAAATCAGGGTCCTGGAGCCTTGTCTCACGAAACACTTTACAATGCTAATTGGCGATGACTATATGAGCAGGCATAATAATGTCCCAGTTGTCTCAACTTTCCCAAGTCATCTAGAAATTCTGCAGGCTGCAGGGTTTGCCCCGCTGCCTGCCCGGAGCACGCGCAGCCTGGCCCGTTCTGCTGGGCAGCTGCCTAAAGCCGCTGGAGCTGCCGGCCACGGGCTGCTGGAGAGACGGGAAGCACAGGGATTCCTGAACGCCCTCAGTGTCAGCTCTCCTGGCGTCTGGCCCGGAGGTGGGCTGGGATCTGCTCTGCTCAGTGGTACTGGGCACCTCGGGTGCAGGATTGGTGGCATGCCCTAGCATCACGCTTAACGTGAACAAAATAAAATAGAAGTACGTAAGAAAATGTGTAAGATAGAGTGTCTGGGGTGTAGTTTTTCCAAGGAAGGCTTCATAAAGATGTTAGCAAACAAAAATGAAAAGAAAAGCATATACCAATCTCCTATAACAACAATAACAGGTTGGGTCCAAAGCTGTGCTCACTATACACATGATGCTTTCTGACTATCACACATATATCCAGCTTTCGTTTTATTTAGCAACCATAAAGTGCCTAGCGGGAGTAATTATTTTTCCATATTTCTGTTAACCAGCGGAACTCACAGTGCCCAGAGGTCCATCGGGTCAGGAGCACAGTACAGGTCAGGCAGGAGCCGGGGGAGCTGAGGTGGATGAAAGCACAAACAGCCACCATCCAAAGGGCAATAACTTATAAAGGAACGTGGATGCTCCACGTGTCAGCTGCTAAATGCGAGGGAGCAGAACGGAGCTTGTTCTTTTTGAGTGCATTCATGGGGAATTCTTTCAGTTCACGTCCCTGCCAAACACGGGACATGAGACTAGACAAACCTTGGTCCAATACAGCCTGGCAAGGTCTGTGCTCCTATTTACTGCTGTGTGCCAGTCAGGTCAAAAAAGACGTGTAAGCCGGTATTTTTCCTGAAATGCTCAATAGTTCCTTTACCCCTGTACACCGAGTAAGCCAAAAGCTTTGTTTTCCTTTTGTCACACTCACAATTGCAATGTAGCCGTCCTGTCTAATTGCCATCGTTACTGAATATGGCATTTGCACGCAGAGCCCAAGCACACAGAAAATGAGGCACAGAAAGGCATTTCTTTTTCACCTGTATTTCAGCCCTGGTTTAGCATCGATACAAGCAGTTTTGAACGGGAACATGCAGTTGCTTATCATGACAGTGTTCAAACAAAAAATTTACGCAGCTTCTAAACTCAGGTTTCCGAGTCTTCCCCATAGTCATTCCAGAGTGACAAAATTTCAGCGGAAAAAGCCTAAAACAAATTTACTGTGCAGTGCCTTCAAGTGGATGATGTTTTAGTACCGGGGAAAGCGTGGCTGCTTATCCGCGATGACCAGCACCTCCAGGGCCTCCCCACACCCGCACCCCCATGGCAGAGAGCGCAGTCCTGCCCGCCCCCCCTACACCCCCGGCTGTGAGTCCCCAAGGACAGGGCATGGCTGCGAGGGGCCGGATCAGGCCCGGGGATGCTGGATGCCTCCCTCTACAATAATCCCTCTGTGCATCAGCAAAGCGACATCGGCCGTACCCAGTCCCGCAGCGAAGCAGCGCAGGATGGGCAGTTTCTGGCACACCTTGTGCTGCAGCCCCAGCTGCGGCGGGTGAAGAGCTGTTCACAGCTACACCCAGGCTGCCCTGTGAATCACCTCTCCCTTGGTGAATTCACTGCCCTTGGAGTGAATTGTGGACTTGTGGAGTCCACAGATGGACTTGTGGACTCACGACTACCTGTAACATCCCGCTACTGACCCCTCTGATACCAAAATCCATTCAAAGGCTCATCTCAAATGCTTCTGAGCTGACACAAACATGTTTATATTCCCTTTCCATGTTTCCCTTCATTGCTAAAAGCCCAGGCAGCAATATGGGGTGAATCAAATAACCTGCCTTGCTCTTGTGCATCAATAAGAGGCCTCATCACCGGGTGTCCCGGCTGAAGGGGCTGCTCCTGCTCGCAGGCAGGAGGGCTCTGCACCACGCAGCCAACGAAACAACCCACGGACTGGAAGTAAAACGTCCCATTCGGCGTCCGACTGCTTTGTGTGCTGTATTCGGCAGCGGAAAGTGCCTCTCCGAGCCTCCCGGGCAGTGATGCTTACCCCAGGCAGCAAACGCCCGGCTCACGCCTGGCCAGCAGGCAGCAGGCACTGGCAGCTGTATGCAGATTTCCATCGTCCTCCAGGCAGATGCTCGAGAGGCCTCTCTGCCTGTTCTGGGCCACCAGGATCCCCCAGGCAGCTCCGGCTTTCCTTCCAGCAAAGGAAACGTGCTACTGGCTCATGCAGGAAAGCCAGGGAGCCTTGCTGGGCAGGGGCTCTGCGTTGGCTACATGAAAAACACTCGAAATGAAGGCTTTTGAAGAAGCAAAAAGGAGGGGGAAAGGACTCCTGGTTCTCCTCTTATTTGCCATCCAGTATCAGTCCACTGACTTCATCAGTGCTGGGTCCGATTCAAGCAGCCAGGCTCGTGTCCAGGGAGCAAGCATTTGAAAAGGTAAAAGACGGACCGAGTGCCCAAAGCCCGGCTCTCAAACTGAGTTTTTTCTTTCTTTCTTTGACAGATTAAACCAAAACATTATTCTCGGTGTTATTTTGTTGGCCTATGCATCAGCCTGAATGACAAGCACCGACTGCATCCTGAGAACAATCTGAAGGCAACCCAGGGAACCCACCCAGATGGTGTTCAAAAGCGTCTCGGAGCAGAATGGACTCTGCTCGACGCAGGAATTTCACAGCAGGAACAAAGGGAACTTTGCAAACAGAGCTTTGAAACGGAAGTCATTTTATCCAGCATGCCTGCAGGAAACGTGAATCCATCTTCCAGCACAATCAAACGCAGAGCTGTGCATGGGCATAATTATTAGGGGAATGATGGCAACAGTAAAGGAGCTCATCAGTCAGAAAGCTACGTAATTTCTAAACTGTCTCTTATGCTGAACCACCTGGATTTAAAGTAACATTTGCAGCCAAGATGAATGGATCTGCTTACCGAACATGCCCGTATTAACGCATGCAAGAGAAAGGGTCACTGCAGGCGTCAGATGTGACCGCCTTGCTCCCACGCTTTGACCGACGCGTCTGTCTAACACCTCTGCAGAGCACCAGCACCGGGGGCTCCCCTTCCCCCCCCTTGCCGGTTCTCACTTGTGGGGACAGATAAAGCCAGAGAAATTCTTTGTTTGCTTTTGGGGTGGTTTTTTTCGGAATCATTGCTTCTTGATTCAAAATTCAGAGCAGTCGCTGGGGGCACGTGGTGGCCGGCTGTCACTGTGAAGGTTCAGTTGTGCGATTCTCTTTCCACGATCCTAAAAAAGCCACACGTAGTACACTGCTCGGCATTTCTCTCTGAGGCCGGGAATGCTCGCGGGTGGGCCTTCCTGCCTGTGACAAACAGGTTCGTTTAAATAACAAAACAAGGCTCTCGGCTCTGCTGGATGTCATTAAAATGGAGACAAGGAAAGGCTTGATCTGATGGGACTCCCACCGCCACTTGTGCCAAGGCCAGCACGAATGCTCTGGCCTGACTCGGTGCCAGCCCTTGCCCAGCCTCTGGTCCATCATCTTCCCTGACCCTTTCTGCAGGGCACACTGAGCACTGCTCCACGGGACAGCCGTGGCCACCATAAGCCCTTCCTACAGTAGCCTGGTGCTGGCCAGGAGTCACCATGCCATTTTCTACAGCCACGGGATGGTTTGTGCCTTAGATCATAGGATCACAGACTGATTTGCGTTGGATGGGACCTGTAAAGATCATCCAGTCAAACCCCCCTGCCATGGGCAGGGACATCCTTCACTAGATCAGGTGCCCTGACATCCACCTGAGCTCTGGCACCAAAGGGCGAGCGAGCTCTGCCGTGCACCACTACCAGAATGCAATCACCTGTAATCATGAAGAAAATCTCAGAAGATACCAAAAAGGCCAACTCTAGCCACCTCGCCAAACCTTTCAATTGAAATAGCCCTAACTAGGAAGGGATATCAGAGCCCACGGTTACAGGTTTGTTGCAGATGTTTGGATGTCTGCTCTCAGCTGCATGGGAACCGCACATCAGTGGTGGTTTCCTAGACCACTTTCTGTTTCACAGGGTTTCCTCAAAAATAGTGCAATAATCTCCATTAATATTTAAGGCTTTCCTTTTTTAAGCATTTCAGTTTCGTGGAGAACAGAGAGCTCTCTGTCCTGGGGAGCTCATTCAGAGGGAAGAGTGGGATTAAGAACTTCAAAGTGGAGTTCTCCCCTGTGACAAGTTCTTTAGAAGAGACCCTGTCCAAGAGTTATCACATCTCTCCAGCAAGGGAAAAGATTTGCCATGAGAATCCTTCTGGGCTTGCGGACTTTTGCAGAGGAGGAGATTTCTGCCAGCAGCGGCTGCTCTCTGATGGGAAGCACACCCTCCTCCTGGAGGTGTGAAATCTCTGAAGAGGGCAGGCTTTCTTCCCACGTGGCAGCCGGGGAAAATGCCAGCAGAAGCATGTGCTATTTCAGGAAGGCAGCAACGGAATGAAAAGGCTTTCAGAGGACTAAAAAGTCAATGTGGGATGGATGGAAGGATGACAACTGGCTCCAACTGAGAGAGAAAAACTGGAGGGCTTCAGAAGGGAAAAAGGAAATGCAGCCTCTGAGTGTGGGAAAAGGTTCCTGTCCCACCGTGCTGCTGCCGCCGGGGCTCACGCTGGGAATCAGGACATCACAGTCCACTTTTTTGGCTGCTGAGCTGGCCCCGGCTCCTGCAGCATCCCGCAAGATGTCACACCTTGTGGCAAGCAGCCAGGTGTGGAAAAAACCCCAAAGGTGCTAGTGCTAGCTGTGAAGGGAGCGGGCAGGTTTTGTGCCCTTTGCCCGTACTTGGTTGTTAGGAGGCCGTGCAGAGTAGGTGAGCCTCTGAGCACGCCAGGTATTTGGCCTGGGTCAGAATAGCTGCACAAGCGCCAACAGGAAAAAGACCTTTTGTTCCTTCCGGCTCAGCAATAGCTCGAAATCTTCTCACAGGACCCTTGTCGGTGCATGAAAATTAGGGAAGTTTCTTATTTTGTTGTTACTGCATGGCATCATCCTTGATCTCCTCCCTTTTGCACCCAACCCTGAGACGACGTTGCTCTTCAGGACAGTGTCCAAAGCACTCTCAGATACAATGGGCTCCTCAAAAATGCTTTCCTTTCCTGCAAACAGAGATGAGCCATGGAGATGAGACTCCATTGGCAGGCAGGGTGACTGTAAGTCTTGCGCAGGGATCCCTCTCAGGAGAACTCATCAGTGGTCTGGAGACCCTCCTGGCTGAAGACACAAGGCACGGCAGATGCTGCAACGGCCTCTTCCTCTCAGGCTTCTCTGCCTTTGTCTGACCTCCCCGCACTCAAGGCAGACCAAAGGGGAAAGAGAAGAACTGTAGTTCGAATATTAAACACCAGAAAAGCCACAAAAGTTTTGTGCTGTTTTGACATGACCATTTCTATTGGCAGAGCTGAACAAATCATCTGCTATGAATACTTTATCCTTTCTTTCCATGACCAGACTGTGGCTTCCTCAAATCTCCTCATCATTCAGCAGTATTTATGCAGCATTTTGTAAGCTTATTTACCGCTAGGGATTGGCGGTGACCAGCGCTCAACAAGCAGTCACCGCTCAGGCTTTGCAGGTGGCAAGTGCTGCTGCCACCGGGGGGGTCGGGGACGGGCACAGCACAGAGGATCTGCCCGAACCGAGGAGCAACACCTTTGCTGGTGCCACTTTAGGCACGGAGCATATCCCAGGACGCTGGGTGAGCACACATAGTAGTGGCCCCTAAGAACAACATTATTAACTGTTCAGTTCACTGATTAATCAAAGAAAACAATGTCAGCTTCTAATGGCTGACTGTGGAAACTGTGGGTAAATGTTTATTGCCTTATGGTGACTACTGCGTATGTGTGCTTCTACACATCTAATGTCCCTGTGGTAAGTAGATTGTAGAGGAGGAACTGTTGAGATGCGAATATCTTGTGCTAGCCTCCAAGGGGCTTTTCTGCGGGTAATGGCTTTCTGGCGGTCTCCCACATCCTAGGTGGGACAGATAATGAATGCACTTGAATGATGAACTCTCTTTGACATCTCTGCTTTTGCTCTTCCGCAGGAAAATGAAAGCAAATCCATTCTGATTTCTGCTGAATTCACTCCTCACCTCTGGGTGGTGTTTTAGAAATCAAAAGTAAATCCATTATTTCGCTTCTTGTCTAAGGACTCGGAACCTTTCACAGATGTTAAGGCCACTTATAAGCTAGCGGATTTGTATTTAAACCTCCTGGCTGTGTATTTTTCATGCATTTTAAGTCCTGACAATAGGATAAGTAAATGCACAAACTAAGCAAGCAAGTATGTTCACACATACCCAGATTATAAAAGGAACGGAAAAGCAAATGTATCTGTCCCTGTGTCCTGGTCATCCCAACCAGGGCAACTTATTCTCCAGTATACCCTCTTAAAAATCTTCTGGTGCATCTGCTGCTCACAGCCCCCTTTCTTCCCTGGAAGTAGCAGAAGCTTCATAAATTTCACCCGCATCTCATCTGTCAAGGCTGGATAAGAGGAAAGAAGAGATGCTCCTCTTCCACCCGGTGTGACATTCAACCACACTTTGGGCTTAGTCTTCATTCATGGTGTAATTCCATTTCCCCTCTGAATTATGTACTCTCAGTAGCCTGTCTTGTGCATAAAAGATCCATGACTGGGAGCTGCATCATTCATTTTTTTTTCCCTGAGCAGGTGCAAAATATAATGTCCCTGATTTTCAGGATCTGATTAAACTGTCATAGATATGGAGCAACCTCAATAACTCCTAGCATCTGAGAGGGACTGCTTATTACAACACTGCACCCTCTGATGCTATCGATAAGAATCTCTCAGCATTTCAATTACAAACCCCTATTTTCAGGATTTGTTTATTTAAATTGGATGAATTTGGTGCTCCTGAAAGTCACTGCCTATAAGCCACAGGCTAGTGCCCAGCATGCAGAACAGCCGCATCCCAGTGTCCTGATCTCCATGTGGGTCAATGCTCCAGAACCAGGATGCCCAAACCACGCAGGCAGTGGGAGCACCAGTCATACCTATGCAGGTCAAGGTCCCAGCCCTCTGGTGTCTCCAGCTCCGTCTTTTGTCCCAGGCTGTCCCGTATGTCTGCTTTTGTGCTCAGTCAGCCAGTCCCAGCTTCTCTTCCCAAATTCGCTCCCTCCTCTGACACCGGAGCTGCCCGGGTGCAGATTCCCGGCGGCAGCTTTCTGTCACTTTCTTGCCTTTGCTGAATTTGCCCAGTGATTCACCAGTCTCAAAAACCACAGATATTTTTGTTCTGTTCTCAAGGTTATCGAGGCACCAGGATAAGAAGGGGAGGATGGGAGACTTCCGCAGTTTTGCAAGAACCTGAAGTGACCAATTCACGGAGCTGCTTCCCAGGGGAAGGAGAGGCAGGAGGGAGGTTTCCCTCTGATGGCAACGGCGACAGGAACCACCTCTGTGTTTTGGGGGGAAAACCCCCATGTCAAAGGGTGTGACGGCAGGGGCCCACAGCTGGCGAGCTGCCGGGAGGGACGAGCTCATGGGGCAGGGGCAGCCCGGCGGGGCAGCGACAGAGAGACGCAGCACCGCCGAGCTCGGTGAGTCCTCCCTGCTCTTCCCATGCTGTTCTTTTGCAAAGCTGTTTCCAATATTGTAATTGAATGCTTAACTGTTACACTGATGGAATAAATTAGACTGAACCTTTTATCCCGAAATCTTCTCTGTAAGAAAGAGACATCTGAGGGCTCTGGCACGCTGACAGGTATTCCCTTCCCTCGGGGCTGGCAGGGGGGTCACAGATGTCCCTGGCTGACGCCAGCCGGTGCAGGGTGTCAGCGCTCCGGCACTCGAGCACATCCCTCACCCGCGGGAAAGAGTAGTCTGGCACGGGCACGGCCTGGCTGCGGGGAGGGATCGCCTTTGGCAAGGGATCACTAGCATTTCTCTGGCAAGTGCGAGAGCGATGCGAAGCAGCCTGCGCGGCGGCGCGCCCGGTTCGCAACACGATGGGAATTAGCCGAATAATTGCTCTGGGCTTCGGCATGCCCTGGCCACCCAGAGGTGCGGTGTCGGGCAGGAGCTCTGCTCCGGCCGCACCCCGGAGGCTCCGCCACATCCCCGCCGGCAGCGCGGGCAGGCGAGGGCAGGCAGAGCTGCCTCCAGCAGCATCTCTGCCAGCGGGATGAGACGGGCTGGATCCCAGACTGGTCAGCACTGAGACCGGCCTTGCTGGTCCAAAACAAGGTGCAGCACTGGTGTCAAATACACAGGCAAGCGGACATGCCGTGACCTTGTTTCATATTCAAAGGTAGATCTGCTGATGCTGGAGCTAAAAAAAAAAAAAAAATTTATTCAAATTAGCAATCAACGCAAATGATTGCTCTTCCATTCCCATCCCTGTTCTGAAATAGGAGCTCCAGTCTCTCTGCACATAAACAGCAAACACACACTCAGCATCTGATACCAAAGAAGGCTCCCGACACCGTGAAAAGAACAGGGAGAAGGTACTGCAGAGTGGGAGCTGCCATCTGGGCTTGCATCTGCGAGTGTTTGGCAAGGCACATATGGAGGATCCTTTTCTCTGCCTCATATTTGGCCCTGGAAACTCAGGGATGATGGAATGAAGAAGCAGCTCTGCCTGGGGTCTGGTCACTATTTGGGACCCGCCGTTAGTCCCAAGCCCACAGACGCTCCCGCTCACCAGCACCGAGGGAGACGCCAGGTCAGACACCACGGGGACATTGGCTGTCAATACAGCTCCTCTGCCGTCGCCGGCAAACGGTGCCGCACAGGCCTGCCGGGGGGACGGCTGCGCGATGTACGTGGCAAGACGTCCCGCTTCTCAGTGCTCCTGACTGATGCAACGCTGACACCCAAAACCTCGCAGTGCAGGATGAATTAGGCACTTTGCTGTG
This sequence comes from Burhinus oedicnemus, assembly GCA_008921705.1. NCBI lineage: Eukaryota > Metazoa > Chordata > Aves > Charadriiformes > Burhinidae > Burhinus > Burhinus oedicnemus. Next base: position 383,878 of record VFFE01006219.1, read on the forward strand.
GCGTATCAGCATCCTCCCCTTCAAGTTCTCTCAAGTCTGTGCTTGGGTTTGCCCATGAAGCGACAACTGGCTTCACAGTGACAAAGAAAACAAGAACATGTCTGACTGGCAAGAATAAGAATATTGTAGGAATAAGGAAGCTTGATGCCAATGGCAGGAGGAGCTTGAACTCTGCTGAAGAAGTAAGGGGAGTTCATCGAAGCAGGTCCTGCAAGCAGTGAGGTCTTTTCTCCAGGTCAAGAGCTGGAGCCAAGTTACAGGCTGAATGTCCATGTGCGGGTAACAGGGGAGGTCTGTACAGGAGCCAAATGTGTCTTAAAACACACATAGGAAATAACAATGGCACGAAAATACTTGAGAGTTCTCCTTCCCTTTTCCAAGGATGACATTTTTGGCTCTCTTTGTTAAAGTCACACATAACCTAAATTCCTCCCTTTTCTCTTACCCCATTCATCCCTGATGAGGTTGGGATCTTGGGTCCTTTTTTACAGTTATTCTCTGGCACTGAAGGGAGTTGCTTTTGAAGTGGAAAAGAACGAAGGATGGGTGAGGGTGCAGCCTGGGCAGCGTGCACAGGAACGCTTGCGGACACCAAGTGCTCCCAGGACTTAGCGCCTACCTCTCCACCAAATGGCCATGGGGCTGATTCAATGATATCAATCTATCATTGGAACTAATCTCCACTATCTCCTTCCGCCCATCAGCAAGTGGGAGAGTAGGGACAGCTCTGGAGAGACAGAGGGGGAATATTTTCTGATTTAATGTGCAATACACAGTGGCTATCCACTGCTCAGGGCTTCCACAAATGCATGTGATTATTCCCTTGCATAGGAAGGCGTGTGTTTGACTGTCTCTGCCTGAATTTAGCTCCTGCCATCTCAGCCCCTGGGTCCTGGGGGCTGTGCTAACTTCCCAGCATGAGAAGCTGATGTCCCCAGCTTTCTCTGCTGAACTCCCATGGCTTCTGTCTTCTCCTTCAAAACTCACTCCTCAGTGTAAAGGCAGGGAAACGGAGAGAAATCCGTTACATCCAACCTACAGCATCCCCAGCATCAAAAAGACTATTCAAAATGTAAAGCCTCGAGGAGGCAGAAGCCTGACGAGGCGGAGCAGCAGAAGACTAAGAGGCAACGGTGACACAAATCAGAGAGGGATTTTGAGCCTTTTTGGTGCCGGGCTGAATCGAGAAAGGAATCAGCCCCTGGACAAGAAAGCAGCACGTTTGCTGGGCCATGTGCTTGGGGAGCAGAGGAGAACGCCTCGCTCAGCCAAGCAAAACTGCAGCACCTTGACACATCTCGTACGTTCGCGGTGTTTCGCGAGTCTAATTGAGTGCAGAAGCAGAAATGATGGAGTACAACTGAGGACTTGGAGGCTGGCTGTCCACAAAAGCTTCCTCAGAGCTGGATTGTTCAGACGGAGGAATGATCTCATGAGCAGATGGGAGAGAGGCTTTGCTTGTTCCACAGAAATCTGGGCTATAGCAGACATGAGAAAATGCAGCACAGAAAACTATTGTGCTCGAGTGTGAGAATGGAGCCAGCAGCCGACCAAGCGAAGGGGGGGGGGGGGGGGGGTCCTGC
>VFFE01006219.1:385480-449863 GCA_008921705.1 Burhinus oedicnemus
GTGTCCTGCTCCCCCGCTTCCCGGCAGCAGTCACGGAAGCGGTCAGGCAGCAGAGCCCACAGCCTTCAATTTGGCTGTAAACCTGGTGTCTGCATGTGGAGGGGGATCTCTCCTGGGTGCCATGTCCACCTGGTGACGAGCACTGGCAAAGGAGAGCATCAGAGGTCCCACCTCCTGAGCCACAGGACACGCTCAGGGGAGGCTCGGGGACGCTGCTGTGCCCAACAGGCAGGGAAGAGGAGGTTTGCAGACAGCAAAAGTTGTTGGGGTTTTTTTTCTTCTTTTAAATAAGGTTAATTATTTATTCATGCACAAAACACAGGTTATTGTTTGCTAAACAAATCTGTGCGCCAGTCTGTGTGCATCTCTCCGTATGTGCCAAACGCCCTGTTTCAAAACAAATTGTGTCTCAGTTAGTTCATAACTCTCCTTCTACGCTGGGCTGGGCTCTGTCGCAGGACCTCAAGAGGGTCACATCCCATCCCGAGGCGGCTATGGACAGAAGACTGAGCAGGGGAGGGCAGAGACTCGTGTCCCAGATCTGGGGACAAGCAAGGACCTGCTGGCTGTTGTGTCACAGCCGCCACCATCCTGCAAGACCCAAGGGCCAGCACGCCGCAGCACTTCCTGCAGGAAGGGTCCTGCAGGGAGAGCTCTGCCTTTCCAGCTCTGGCTGATCTGATCCATGAAATCATTTCAGAAACAAACTCAGGAATACCGGCATTAGGAGACTCTGCATCTCTGCAGGAGCCCAGGCATAAAACTAAAGCCTCACAGGGTTTTGTTATCACAACACCACACTGTTAAATGTCCTAAGCAATCTTTTTTTAAGGAAAACAAGTCTTTAGAAACAGAGGTGACCCTAGAAGTGATAAGTGAAGAGGTGCACCTGAAAGTCTGTTATCAGCTATTTGTGCCTGGCTCTGCCTCAGATTTCTCATTTCGATGTGACGGCAGCTGAAAATTGGATAGATACTGACTTCACCTCAAACAAGACTTTCTCTTTTTGTCTTCAAGGGCAACTTAAGTGCTTTACCCTCTGAGGTCGTAGAGAATCGCAGGATGCTAGAAAAGGAGCGTTCTGGAGAGGGAATCATAGTGCTGCTGTGCAGCCTGTTTTGATAATTAAACTACACAGCAAAGTAAGCGTGAGGGAGGTTGGAAAAGCACAAGTTTCAGGAAGCTTGTTTGTTCTTAAAATCAGGTGTTGATGAGGTTTTCCTTGCTCACAAAAAGCAGGTTTAATTTCCAGCACCGGTGATGGTTTCAAAATGATGTTCTGTCACCACTGCTGCCTCCAGCCCAGGCCCCGCGTCCGCAGATGGACACCGGCCCAGGGAGACACTGGTGCCTGCAGCAAGCCTGTGGGGCTGTCTCTGGCACCACTGAGGGCTCGTCCTTGGGACACACTTGCTGGAAGAGAGGAAAAGGCAACAGGCAGAGAGTCACCAGGGTCTCAGCCCCAAGAGCCGACTGCTCCATCTCCAGCAGTGCAAGCCAGCGGGGAATGAACCGGGGTCTGTTCCCTCCCCACCGCAAAGAGCGAGGAGGGAGAAGGGACCGGAGGGATGCTGGAACAATGGGACATGGCTTCTTCTAAAAGAGGAGATGCGCTGAGGGAGACTCCAGAGGAGAGGCAATCAGAGAAGTGGAGAAGCATCTAAGGAGGCAAGGGGCTGTTGGAGATGAGATTTACACAGGGGCCAAGACACTACTGGGTTAGCTGGGTGCCAGAGCAGCGTTTCAATTCCCAGGGGAAAACCCTGAAGCTGGTGTGCTGTGACACACGTTTTTATCAGATTTGTCTCATTTTAGAAGCAGTTGTCAATAAAAATGGACAAAGCCATGAATGGCCTTCTGACTGCTACAGCAGAGCTCTGCAACGTGGCCAGTTAACACGTGAAAGTAACCCTTGGAAACGGTTTGCTGTACCCCTGTGCGTGGCGGGTGCATGCCTACTGGTCCCAGCGGGTCCAGCATGTGTCAGAGCGAGTTGCGTGTGAGCAAACTGATCTGTTCACATGTAGTACATCTGCCTGCAGAAATGCAGAAATCTGGCAAACCCAACTGTCTTGCCAAGTCAGCCAGACAACAGTAAATCCAGCTGAGCTCTCTGAATTAACAGTTTAATTCTTTAGGAAACGGTACAATAAATACTTCAAAGAGTTCCTAAACACAAGCGTCTTTTACTTTGACTCATATAAGCAATATGATAATTCAGATTAAATCATACAGACACCTATGCACATTTATCTTTCTTATTTCTGCTTTACAAACCCTTTGCATGTGAGCGGTGTTCTGTGGAAGACCGGTATCCCAAGCCTGCTCTTTTTTTTTTTCTTCTGGAGCACTGAGCTTTGACTTTTCTAGGACAGCCTGTTTCCTTATTTTCTGACTGTTCTTGGAGTTTCCCAGGATCTCCTTGCTGTGACCGCAAGCCTTTCCCTCCCTGTCTGCTCCTGACGGTGTTCAGCACTTGCACCCGAGCACCCGGGTTCTCGCTCAGCCCCACCAGGGAAGCTCGGCACCCTCAGTCCCTGCAGGAAGGTTGAGTTCACCCAAGACACCAGGAAAAGTGACAACCACAAATGCCAAATGGAAGTTCAATCTGACAGAAGAAGACAGAAGGAAAGGGAGTCCCTGACACCAGGCTGAGCTAGTAAAGCTGCGTGTTCTGCTCAAACTGTGGCATCCCCTGAAAGCGAGTGGAGGTGACAACCTAAGCAGCCCTTAGAGACTCCCTTAGCCTGGGAGCTGGAGCTCTTCTCCTCCTCTGTGTCTGCTGTGGCCCTGGGACAGGAACAGGGAGACAGCATCATGTGGAGAGGAACAGTCCTTCCCCAGAAACCTGTTTACTTTTCAAACTCCGGTTACCACAGCAACGCAATACAACTATTTAGCAGAAGTCTTTTCTCCCCCTTTCTCAGCTTAAGCTCTGTAGTAAGAGTGCAGATTCTGAATCGCCACATTTTTTCAGTCAATGTTTTTGTCTGTTTTTTCCTGTAAACATACATCAAATACAATGTGCGAAACTCAGACGTGCTAAGTGGGAAAGCTGAGTTTTGTAGACTCATCCTGTGCTAGCGTAAATGGCGAAAACTTCCTGCGGGAGCAGCAGCTGGGAAGCAGCGCAGTTACAGATGTGCTCTGCCGCAGGCTCCCGGACGTTTCATGGGCGGAGGAAGCCCCACCAAAGCAGGGTCCCAAGTAAACCCCAAAAGCCTTGGGCTGGCTCCAGCGATACGCAGACAGCCGCTCCTCTGCCTGGATCTAGGGCTGTAACCAGGAACTGGGGCTGGCTCCTGCAGCCGGAGGGAGGGGATCCCACCTGGAGGATCCCAGCGCTGCCAGAGAGCCAAAACAGGCTGCCACTGGCAGCACCCAGGGGACTGGGGGTGACAGGCACACATGGAGTCTACAGCTGCCCTGGGATGGCTGGACACCCTCATGTCCTGCCCAGGGGATGGCCCCTGGCACCCAGCTCACGGGCCAGCATGCTCAGCAGCAACCAACACCTCCTGGATTCCCCAGGAGACCTCAGCTCTCCGAAAGCCAAACCACCAACAGGGAGACGACCTCCCTTACCACATTACCCGAGCAGGGGACACAGAAGGGAAAACAAGCCACCGCAGGACCTGACCCTGCAGCACTCGCCTAAACGCTGTCTTTTCCATCTCCCTTTCTCCCAGCAAAGTCCCCTCTCCCCAGCAAGCCCCAAGAGTCATCTCCCATCGCGGCAGCTGAAATACTGCCCGTATTCACGGTGCAGAGACGAGCACTGAGCGATACTTCAGGATACTTAAGAAATGCTTCCCAAACACGTGCTGAGCTTGAAAGGCTGTCCGCTCAGCTCCACCACTTTCTGTAAGACTGGTTTCAAACCAGAGCAAAGCCTCCCTGGTGCCACTTCGCTTTATAGTAAGTTGTCTATTTTTTCCAATACTTCGGTGGGATTTTTTTTCCTTTAATACCAACAGCTGACACATTTCTAGTAAAAGGAAGAGTTCACAGAATAAACTTCAGTGCATTAATTATTGAGGGATATAATCCAAATTTATTTAATGAATTAATAATAAGTCATAGGGGTATTTTAATAATGAAATACTTCTAGTTGTGTTTCAATAATTATGGCTGGCTTTCATAATTACACTGCTGCAGTGAAAATAAAATCAAAATCAATTAGGTGGTAGCAATTCTGTCCCAAGAGTGCCCTGTGCAACTCTATCTAGCTCAGGTTTAAAGGGACACAATGAAAATCAATGTTGGTTTAAACTTCCAGCATGCAACTAGTTCTCTGCTTCAGCACTGGAAAGAAGTTAGGGCTTCCCTACGTATAGCTGCTTCAGGAGATGAAGAGCAGCTCTCCCTGGAAGAATTTGGGAGCAGACTCAGGCCTTACACGGTCTCCCCCAAGCAGAGGCAGCCTGTCTTCACTGCAGCGCGGCGTTGGGGTGGTTTGAGCCATGTCCCTGCCCGTCTTCACCCGCTCCCCTCCGCCTGCACCCAAAGTGCTCCCACCCCGGCAGGACTCCCCGCCGTGCCAATCCCCTCCAAAATAACATAGTTGGATTTTGTTCAATTTTATGCCTTCAGAGGTCACGTTTGCCAGTTTTCTCTTCTGCAAGCAGGAGGAATAGAAGTTTCCTTTTAAAGAAAACCTACAGCTTCTCATAGCCATTGATTTTGGGAACTGAAGCTGGTAACTCCGCTGGGGCCGTTGCCCTCTGGCTGTGGCGAGTGCCGAGACTCCGGGGCGCTGGAGGGAGAAAGCCAAAGAGAGACCACGCCGCTCGTTCCCACACCATTTTTGTTTGTTTAGAGATAACACTCCCAGAGTATTTTTCCAAAAGGGCAGACAAAGTGTTTGTATCTCCCTCCCATCCCAGGGAACCTTTATCCCACCCTCCAGCTCAGCTGCTGAACTTGGAAAGCAGCTGGGTTTCTTTAACCTTTTTCATCTCCAGAAAGAGTGTTTGGAACTGGAAAGAGTTCCCAATTCAGCTTGTTGAGTCAAGTTGTCATTTCCAGCAGCTGGGATCCTTCCCAAAGGCTGCCGAGCACCACAGCTGGGCTGGAGGGAAAACGCAGCCTTTCCTTCAGCTGCTCCGGCAGCCCCAGCAGCTGAGCTCCACAAAGAAACCTCCCTGTTTCTCCCAGCATCTGGCTACCGGGCTCTGCAGGCAGCTGGGACCCCGGTCCCTCAACTGGTGTAGGTGACACCCATGTCCCAACACTGCCCTGACACTCGCCTCCACGAGTCCGGCCACCTTTCAAGGCACCCAGTGGGTCCTGCCCCAGAGAAGCCCAGCTGTGGGATGGAGGTTGGGGTCCATCAGCATCTCCCCGAGCGCAGCCGGCACTCCGGGATGTGCTAACAGGGAGATGGCGTTGAGTCCCCCGAGCAGCACCGTCGCACTGGGGGGACTCTGGCACAGACAGAGCAAACCGATGGAGTTAAAGGTTACCAGGAAAGAAAGGGCTGGACATGTTGCTTTTTGGATTTTTTCAGATTTCTAAGTGACTGTGCTCAAGTGAGCCTTTTCTGCTTGATACAGTTGACTTGCCTCTGCTGCAAGACGAGTTGAGATTCGTGGTTCCCTCACTGAAGAGCCGCCCGCTCCGGGTCTGCCTTTCCATCAGGCTGAGGATGCCCCATCTGATCTCCCTCTCTTTGCGGGGAGAAAGCTCCCTCAGCAACTGCCAGTCTTGTTTATGGTTCTCGCATCTTTAAACATATACCTGCTAGACATCTGGCTGCTCCCCACCGAGGGCATTTGAAGAACATCCCCTTCCCCAAAATACATTGCAGCCAGGAGTCTCCAGGCAGCAGCTTCCATGACCTGCAGGTCTCACACAGAAATAGCCCAGAAGCAGCACAGTAATAGGGGGCTGCCCAAAATAGGAAGGGACAGAGATTTTCAGCACGAAAGATTAAAAGCCTTAAAATAGGAAGGGAAAATTCAAGTAAAACATTAGGGCAAAGTATTCATAAGCAAGAGGTCAATCGGGCAATAGAATAATTTATCTAGAGAGATGTCGTCACCAGAGGCTTGAGCACAGATGAGATTTGACACTTGGAGAAGCAGGGAGAGGGGCTCTGGTGCTGGTGTGAAGAATGGGTTTGTGCCTAAGGAAATCTGCAAGGCAGCGACAGGAAAGCGTCGGGTGTTGCTGCTGTCCCTGATGGCGGTGACATTTCTGCACTGCTTTAGCAGCATTGCAGACTGCACTTAGGTCGGGAAAGTTGCAGATATGGTTTAATTGAAAAAAAAAAAAAATTAATGACACATTGATATTTGTGTCCTGTGCAATTTAAGGAGACACCAGTGTTACCTGTAAATTAATCACTACCATGTAATTATGCATTCAGCATGCAAATTCCCATCACATGCAAAACCACCACAGCACTGTACCTTGATGCCACAGTAATGCTGCTTGTGAGCGCTCGTATTTTGGATCATAAATGGAATATAATGCACTGCACTTTATGGCAGAGATCATTACTGAACAAACACCCGTAATTCTGTCCTCTAAATTGCAGCGCAGGTCACCCTTGTTCCTTAGCCAGGGTAGCAGCCAGGACCTCCTGTCGGTAGGGAGGCTCCACTGTAACCCTGTGAGAAAACACACAAGAAATCAACCTAAACCAGCTTAAACATGGGGTTTGCCTTACCATAGCTTTTGCAATTATACTCAGAGGATCCAAAATATCCACATTGAAGAACTCACATACTTTTGCAAGCAAATATAGTGTCTAGTTAAGTAAAAATGGGCTTCAATTTCTGAGTTTATATTCGTTACTTAAAAAACAGTCTCTAGGATTATATTCTACCGCATCAGTTATTACTTCACCATGTACTGCTTTGAGCTGCTATTCAAACCATGTAGACTGTTCTCTAAATTACCTTACACTTCTTCTAGCTCCTTAATTAAGACTATGTCCCATAAAAAGATCTGATGCAAGAACACATCGTACAGAAATACTATACAGCTACACATTCATGAATGCTTATTCAGCCCACGAACACAGCTGTGCGAGGAAACCCTCAGGTGGGAAGGCTCCTGCCCTGAACCAAATCCAGAGACATTCCACACCTGTAGTCAGCCCAGAAAATGGGTAAATAATTCTGCATCCTCTGCAAGTGGTTGCCCAGCCACACGCAGGACCCTGTAAATATTCAGAGGGTACAAGATGTTCATCAATAAACCCTGCCAACAGGGGGGAAGCCACAAAAGGATCAAAAGAGCAACAGTGGCATCCCAAAGGTCCCCTCGCCATGGGAAGGACAGGAGGTGGCCCCAGGCTGGCAAGCTCTTCATGCTGCTTTACAGCCAGCCCTTAACCCTCCTTCCGCAAGCGCTAAGGCAGCTCTGGTAGGAGCCGAGGCAGACAGTGGGGATGGAGCAGCTCTGCAAAATCATTTCTTGCCAAAATGCCTCCAGCTGGTCAGATGCACGCTCCCTGCCACAGGTGACTCAGACCAGGTTAGTTTTGCTGCAAGCGCTTTCTGAGATGACATCAGGCAAGTTTGCTGCCAGAAAAACAGTGTCCTGCCTCTGCAGCCACCACCACCGCCTGGGTCCAGCGGCCCCAGTCCCGCAGCCCCTCAGCCCATTTTCCCAGCTCGTGCCATTTCAGAAGCAGGCGCACGCTATTAATGGCATGGCACGCGGCGCTGTAAATCACACACGGCATTCCCGATTTTATGTTGCCCTGCAGGTACTGGAGAGTAGAAGCATCTCAGCTGATACCAGGAGAATAATACGCAAAATGGGAGTCGGTTCTTTCGCAGATTTCTGTAGAGAGAGACAGCGCAGACCCAAGGCAGAGCAAGGAAAACCCTGGGAGGACTGAGCGCAGCCGCCAGCGCCGGGGCTGCCCCGTGGTGCCTGACAACGCGTGGCTCGGTGCATGCTGGCCCTGTCTGCAACTCCACCCCGTGCTGGATAATCCAGGAGTAGGAAATGATGGGGGGGGGAGGGGGGCTATTCCCGTTTTCCCACTTCATCTAGCTCAGCTTCTCCACCCTGTCTTGCCACAATTGGTTGTCCTTAAATAGACTGAAGTGCTGTTCAGTAGGTCAATCCATCTCATCAAGTCTTTCAGCTTGACCTTTTGCAATGCACAGCAGTGCAATTTATGCTGCAAGTTAGAGTACCACTAGGCATTGCACTCATCCAATTCCTAGCCGGGAGAGAATGAGGAGGGTAAGAGCCCCCAGCAGATTGTTCAAACCACTGATTAGCAGGGGGGTCCTTGTCACAGACCCGGCGGTGAAGTGCCATCGGTACTCACAGCGCTATGGGAAAGAACGAGCAACGGGGCTGTACAATCCTCCTGTCTCGCCCTCGAGAAGTGACTCCCAGAAGAGGCCCTTACCCCAAGGGTGTTGGGAGTCCTCCAGGCTCTGACACACGGTGCTGAGGCTCCCAGTCAGCCCTTCTGCTCCTGCAGCAGAAGCACTGGCCACCAGCAGGAGCTCCCACGGGGATCAGCGCACGAGGGAAACATGGCACAGCCCTGAGTACGCTGCGTATTGATGACCCCCAGCTCCCATCAAACTCTCATACACTGTTCAAACCCAGCTGGTGAGAGATGGGTAGGGGAAGCTCGCTCTCATCACTTTTTCTAAGTGACACAAGGGACAGCACTGCTCCTCAAAACATGAATTGCTTCTCTGTGAGTGTAGTTTTTGCACGAGAAGCAAAATTACAGTTGGATGTAGGGAGTGGTCTTTCACTGTGCGAGTGGTCCAGTGCTGGAGCAGGGGCCATGGAATCTTCATCCCTGGAAATAGTCAGAAGTCATCTGGAAAAGGACTGGGACATCCTGCTCTAGCTGTGAAGTTGGATGTAACTCCAAAGCCAATCCTCCTTTGAGCAGGGAGCAGGACCGTGCATCTCAGCCTGGGATAAAGGATGCCACTGTGCCACCTGCAAGCAAGCAGCCTCTATTGGTGGTACATCCTCTGAAGGCACCAGCTCTGCTCCTCCTTTGCCATCACATTGGAAGGAGTCCGTGTACAGATAACTGATGCATTTTTAACCTGCAAATGTGACACAAACTTCCCTCAGGAACGTCTAATTCACATTTTAAGTAACAAAAGGGCTCAAATCCCTTTCTTGCCTACTTAGTCATGCTGCATTTAGTATAAGCGAGATGAAATGCTAAGCTCAGGGAAGATCAGAGAGAAATTGTATGATTTCCACATTATAGGATAATTCCATGGCTGACTTACCCAAATGTGAAAGATGAGACACTACACTCAGACAACATTCACTGTGCAGAGCTGAACTCTGGATCTCAGGGCCAAAGGAGAATGGAGCAACAGGGGGAGCAGGAGAATAATAGATGGGGTCTTGGGATATCAAGGCACAAATGAGAGCACTGGAAAGGCACCGAGATGCCGGAGCCTGGCTGCAGCACCAAGAGAGCAGTGTTTTGCACAGCACAAAGAGAAACACTTGGGAGGGACAGGAGGAGACACTGGCCAGGTCTCAGATAAGCGACACCTCCGAGGTGAGCTCACATGTATGGAGTGCCCTCACTAGCCCCAGCCAGCTCCACTCACCTCCACTGCCAGCTGTTGGCAGAGGGGTCCCCGGCTCCGAGCATCACCCACCACCGCACAGGCAGGAGCCGGCAGAGTAAGGCAGCGCAGCTGCCAGCTGCGGTCCCCTGGCAACCATTTCTTTGTATATCAAGTTCTTTATTTTTAAAGTGCATCTAGCCTTCTGCATTGCAGCAGGTGCCGTCAATGCCCCATTGATGGCCTCCTAACCAACCACTCCAGGTATTTACCTGCTCTACGAGGTCAAGACACTGCTTTTCCTTCCCACCCCTTTCATTTCCTTCCTTTTGTTAATCAAACCGGGTTTTATCTCAAAGCAGAGCATCTTTCCAGAACAGAAGGCTCAAATACTTCATTTTGACAAAGTCAAAACCAAGCCTTTGTTTTGCCAAAAATATCCCTTTCACTTTTTGCTTTGTCCCACTAGTCACCAGATTAAATCCAAATTAACAAATATTGTCACTCATCCCAGAACTATATTTTTTGGAAAGCAAACTATTTGTTAAAAAAATATCACCCTGCTCATTCCAGTCAGCCACATGCACAGGGAGGGAGCAGGAGCCTTTCCCAGCCCTTTGCTCACCACCCACCCAGAGCACATCTCTGCCGTTCTCCCAGGCAGGGAAAGCCCCAGGAAGCTCTCACTGCCCTTCCCACCTCTCAGCATCACTTGCTGCTCTAGAAGTCACTGTTATTTATCTCACCACTCTATTATTGGTGAGTGTATATTTATTACAGCTGTGTCTCCCATGACTCCCAGCAGTGGCTGTCTCTCCAGGAGGGCTCCTGCAGCCCCTACCATGGCCAGAGCTGCTTCTCCAGACCAAGACTGCCCATGGTGAGCCCAGCATCCAGCTCCAGCCCTGTGGGAAGCACTTTCCACCTGAGAAGACCACAGGAGGACGTGGCTGTGCAGAGACAGAGACCACGAGGAGATCAATTGCCAGTGCCCAGGGCTTGGTCCCATGGCGAAGCAGCTCGTGGGGCTCCTGGCCAGGGAACAGTGTCTGTGCCACTGGCCATCAGCCTCCAAAGCCTCTGCAGAAGAGACACTCGTAGCCACTTATCTTGCAGCCCAGCGCAATTCAATTATCAACTTGGAAGCTATCCAGCAAAGCATAAAAAGCCGACCCATTCCAGTTGTTTAGGTATATCATTGCCCTGCTAATTGAGTTTGATGGGAATTTCAAGAGGACTTTACAATATTTTCTTTAAGTGCTGTTACGTTTAACTCTTCCTCATTCTGTGTGTTGCTGATGGCAGAGGAGGGGTGGGAGGGAGACCTCCCTTCATCCTCAAACTTGGAAGAGCAGATAATATCTAGGGAGATGAGTCCTTACTGAGCCACATCTCTCTCCCTGAGAGCCAATTCCCATTTAAAGACCATTAACTCGTGTTGAACTACAATAACAACCCCCCATCTGTGTCTGCTGCAGAGGAGGCTGTGCACGAGGATTTCCACCAGTGCCAGATACGGATACCAGCCTCAGTAATGCCATGGAGCCAGAGGATGGGGCAAACAGCTCACTAGCAATGCTCTTCTACCTCACCCCAAATCATTTCACCTCCGGGAAAAATTCACCCTGCTATGATGTTCAGATCAACGCTGAGAGCCCCAGCTGTAACCAGAGAGCCCAGATCCTTATCTCCGCGAGCCAGAAGCCGTGGGAAGCAGCAGTATAAAGGGCGCTTTGTGAGGGTGGCACGGTTCCCGCAGCGCCTGCACAGCCCTGGATGTGGCCCCGCAGCACCTGCACCCTCCCGGGCTTTGGGGTCCGGCTCTCGGTGCAGGTGGCAAACAAGGCGGCCTCCAGTGGGGGCAGGCGTGGGGGAGCCTCCCGGGAAAGGGGTGTGGGATTTCTGGAAAGAAACTCTGTAATAGAGAGGGTCTGTTGGTGTTATTTAAACTCTTAGGGTGCAATAAGGCTAAGAAAACAAGCAGAATCACTGGACTTGTGTGAAAAAGCCTTTGGGGGCTCTGCCCAGCCTACCATATCCATTGCGCAGGAGTCATTTTGGATCAGCTGAAGAGGCTTTCACAGAATCACAGAACAGTAAGGGTTGGAAGGGACCTTCAGAGATCATCTAGTCCAACCCCCCTGCCAAAGCAGGGTGACTTAGAGCAGGTTGCACAGGATGGCATCCAGGCGGGTTTGGAATATCTCCAGAGAAGGAGACTCCACAGCCTCTCCGGGCAGTCTGTTCCAGTGCTCTGCCACCCTCAAAGTAAAGAAGTTTTTCTGCATTTTTGAGACGGACTGTCCTATGTTCCAGATTGTGCCCATTGCCCCTTGTCCAAAAGTTAGGCCAGCAAGGCCAATGGGACCAAACAAGATCTCCTCCTTCCTGTAAATCCTGCAAAGACCCTTGTTGGCCAGTGCCAGCTGCTGCCCACGCCGTGGCCCCAGACGGGGCAGGACCAGCATTGCTGCAGCTCAGCAAACTGCCGGCACTCCCCGCTAGTTATCTCTGCAGGGACCCTCCCACAGCCAGGCAGACGCTCTCAACTCTGCCCGCTCCCACGCTTTTTTAACAGAACCAGAGCGATCCAGGAAAGCCTAAGCTTTTTGCCCTCACCCATGTCTGTCTGACACCGCTCTTCATCCGTCTCTTCAGCTGCAGCGCGCGTCTATACGTTCAGGCCTGTTCACCCATTGCACAGCTCGGCGTGACGCTGCTGCAGACAGGCAAGGCTGGAGTGGACGGAGACGGGAGCTCATGGTCTCACAGCTCATTCTCCCGTAATGCACCTACTAAGATAACCCAAATCATGAACAAAATCCGTGAGGCTTTCGGAACCTCCAGCCTTAGTTCCAGTGCGCTGGCGCACACCGCTGCCCCATGGGTGTGCCTGCAGGGTCTGGTACACGCTGGAAGCTCACGCTCAACATGATCTTGTCCCTCATCCTAAGAGCGCTGGGAATTGACGGGTCTCACTACAACTGCCCCAAGCTCTGCTGTCCCTGCGCTTTCTGGGGATGCAACTCTGCCGGCCGGTCCGAACTGCATCACCAGCAGGGAGGTGTCATTTCACTTCATCGGTGGAAAGCTGTCCAGAGCTCAGTCACTTGAGAACTGCTCCAGATGTCCAGTTCATCCTGGTACTACTGAAGCACACTTCTGGACAGGAATGGGATGGGATACATCATTCTAATACTAAAAACAATGTCATTACCACCGTGTGCAGCCCCAAAACCATCCGCTGCCTTTCCCCTGGAAGGAGAGGGAGAAATGGTGTCCAGTGAGATCTCCATGAGCAGAAAGCATGTCTGAGAAGCTGGCTTATCTTACAGGATGCTGCTCAGAGAAACCTGCTCTTTGCTTCAGGGCAGGTTCCCTCTCTGCTCCCCAGAATCCTGGTCTCACCTTGGGCTTTACCCCAGTACTCCCCCCTTCGGAGGCTCACCTATAAATCAGCCAGCCTCCTGCAAACGCATGCAGCGATGGAGCAAAAGGGAAGTTTTAAGAAACCATCAAGTCATTTCTGGCTGGGGGGTCTCCTCCATGCCCGCAGTGAGGCGAGGGTGGACATACAGCAGCTCAGCCCGTCTCAGGGTGCCCGTGCCCCGGGACGAAGCCAGGCTGGCAGCAAGCAGCTGCAGCCACCAACCCAGTTCCAGCCTTTGCTGGTCAGTGCCTCACTCAGAAGTTGTTTTTCAGCTAAGTACGATGCAGTTTCAGGTCTTCCCAGCTATCAGTTGTTGGTCCTTGATTCACATTGCTTACCCAGAATGCAGGCTACATAATCCCGCACGCCAGGCGCCCGTGGAGGATGCAGGAGCATCCTCCTGCCCAGGCAGCAGCTGGTCCAGCATCCCTCCCCGTCACTTGGCTGCTGGGCCCAGGAACGGTGCCAGCATGACGATATTTGCCGTGACGTCTGCTCTCCATCCACACCAGCTTCCAGACACAGGAGGGAGAGACACTTTTCTTTTCGCATCAGGAGCGATGGCAGAGGCACACGTAATCCTCACTGGCACCAGATTCTCCATTTCTTGTTTGAATGATGCTGCCACAAACATTTATTGTCACAAAAGAGGTTATTCAAACACAAGCAATTAGGCAACTATATTAGCATATTTTTCATTGTAATATTACAACAAAGGGTATATTCCTCCCAGTGAATGTATTTATAGGCTTTCGGAGCTAATATTTGTTTAAATGATTAATATGTTTTTCAAATACATGTGACAAGTGTGGCAGAAATATTTTTATCTCCGCAAACAATGTTCTGAAAGGCAAGAGCTCACAAGTCTCCAGGAGGGCTGTTTTCCAGGTTCAACAGAGTTTTTCAAGACATACAAATTAAATTTTTATCATAATGAATTCCAAGAGAAGGGCTTTCTGCAAGGAATGTTTAGAAATAGATTGAGGCTGCAAGACCTCCACCCCAGCCCAGGTACCTTCCTGTACGGCACATTTCCAAAGAGCCCCCGGATTATCTCTGCAGTTAGATTGCTGTCTTCATTCAAAGTGCGTACAATGCTCTTACTTTGATAAGAAAATCCCAATATACTGATGGTTAAAAGCAAGGCTCGGGGCAGTCCTGTGTGTCACAATTTTTTAACCAACATTTTGCATTTACTGAGCACCCTTCACACGAAGGGATGTGGGAGTTTAATCAAAATTCTGGTGTGTGGTTGGCAGGAGTCAACTTCCCACATCCAAGTTACGTGTTCCTTTTGCTGGTCATTGCCTTGGATAAGCGCATCCCTCAAACCTGAGTGATCCGCAAACTCCCTCTCTCTGTCTTCGCTTGCAAAACAAGAGCAAAAGCGCAGAGAGAAGTAAATTCAAAAAGCTTAATTTTGACATGTCTGAAGCTGAGCGGCTACTGCTGGATGGAGCAGAGCTGTGGGGTTATGGCGCTGAGCCCCTGAGAGCCTGGACCAGACATCAGAGATGGACCAGTGACCCCCTCGCTGCCCTGCCTGGACGGGTGTCGTGGTTTGGGCCAGATTGGCCCAATCAGGTGGAACGACAGACGCTCTCTCTCTCCTGCTCCGCTTCCAAGGGAGGCAGGAGAGAGAGAGAAAAAGAGAGACTTAAGAGTTTAGAAGGAACTAAACTACTTTAATGAAATATTAATAACAAAATAATAAAAAGAAAATAATGAAATACATACAAAACCGTATCAAGCTCCCGGGATGACAATCACACCACCAGCAGGTACTGGGGAAGTCCCAGACTGGACCCAGTGACAGATGGGAACTGGATTCCAGATCTGGATTCAGGATCGGGATCAAAGGCAGACAAACAGACAGAGTCCTCCTCGGACACCAGCCATCGAAGAAAGAGGGCTGACCCTTTGATCCCTCAGCTTTTACACCGAGCATGAGGCAGATGGGATGGAACACCCTGTGGGTCAGTTTGGGGTCACCTGTCCCGTCCGCTCCTCCCCGCAGGTGCGACCCCTCTACGCTTTTCCGCTTCCCACCCTCCAACGGGGCAAGGAACAAAGTTGGCTGCCCTTGGCTGTGACAGCCATAGGGATCAGCAAGAGCCTCTCTGCATCCCATTCCTTGGCACCGACTGTAAACATGGGTCTGATCACTCCGAGAGAGAACAGTTTCTGCACAACGTGCTGGTCATTTCAGCAGTTAGAAGAGGCCTAGCTAAAAAGTAAAGTTACTGAACAAAATCGGTCCTGTTTTACCTCAAACCAGGACAACGGGGCGAGCTGATCAGCTCTGACCAACCTGTCCTTCTGCAGCTGGTATTTTCCTCCCCTTAATTAATTTATGTTAAAATTGGTCAGACCCTGCTCCCTGGTGAGAAGGGGCTAGGCCAGAGCAGGGCATCCTGAAATGCTGCTGTTTATTTAATACCCTTCACAAAAGTTTGGAAAAGTTATGAATAAGCCTCTTAATTTCAGCGGGTCCCACAGGCAGCTCCCTGACGGTGCTGTTTATTGACTCACGTGTCTGCCCCATCACCTCGCGTTCCGCTTCTCCGAAGCACACTGGTTTTGGGGACGGGCTGGCTATAGCAGACCCAGATGGGACAGCAGCCTCTTGTACCTGCAGTGTCTCTCCAGACATTAAAAGCCACATTCTTTTCCCCGTGTCCCCAGCAGCTTTCTAGAGCTGGAGGAATAAAGCTGACATTAGCAGAAGAGTATAATATGTCTATGATCAATACCGCGAGTGAAATCTCAGCCTGTGATTTTTCTGCCAATTCTAGTCATCTCCCTCCTTTACTTTTAAATGACAACTGAGATGTTATTTACATTGTACTCAGCTGTATGAGGAAGTGGAGTCTAAAGAGGAATATATTAACACCACCTGTGGAACCAAAATAGCAATCATCTGCAGAGGAAGCCGGGCTGTGGGGCTTCAGGCTGACATCTCTGTTTGGGACTGGCGAACGTAAACTCTGCCCAGGCTTCAGAGCCGGGTCCTGCGTTTCTGGGATAAACCCTCTGTCATGTGCAGGGAGGAGCGGCCAGGGAAGCTCTCCGGTGGTAAACCCTGCAGCCACGGTCCTGCCGTGCATGGGGGTGCTCATCCCCCCGGCCGGACACTGGGGGCAACGTGGTCTGTTGATGGTCAAACTAAACCATGCCATCGACATTTTCTCTGGATAGTTTTTACCCCGAGGGCTTGAACTCGGAGCCCTGAACCCCCTCCAGCTCTGCTGGAGCTGCTGCTCTCCAGGGCTGAAGGCAGCAGACAAATTCGTCAATGCAACTTCAAGAGATTCCTCAGGCTTTTACAATGACTTGGAACAAAAGGACGTAATCAGTGTTTGGGATGTTGAGTAAATGCAGGCTCTGTCTATGCAAGGAGAAATGTGGGATAAAAGATACAGAAAAGCTCAGGGACAGGCTCATGCTCCAGGCTCTGAAAAAAAACCCTACTTGCCTGGTCCTGAAGTGACCATGCCTTCTCTTCTGTGCAGGTCTTCCAGGACACCTTTGTCTTCAACAGGCTACAGAGGGACATTTTGACATGTTTTCTTTCCAATTAATTATTTCTTATGAAGGGCGGTATGACTGCCATTACTGTTTTTACTTTGCGTCTATCTAATGCTGAGTCCAATATGATTTGGGATCAACCGGCTCCATCCTCCCCAGGACTGCCCCACACTGTCCCAGCCAGGCAGCAGGCAGGGTCGGTGTCTCTGTGATTCAGAGAGGAGTTCAAAGGTCTTTCCAGCCAGGATTCTTCTCCCCTGAGAAACATCACGGCATCCGCTGAGACCCCCTTGAGCCACCACGATGGTCTTAGCGTCAGAAATTCCCCCTGGCAGTGGGCAGCTCCCAGCAGGATGCAGCTTCTGGCAGAGCAATTCATCCAGCTGTAGAGAAGAGGAGGCTCTTGGACGCAGCAAGCCGAGATATCGGCACCGGAGAGTGGTTCCTGCCCCTGCCTGAGCCCACCTGCAGCTCCCTCACCTCCCCGCGACTTACCAGTTTGAGTTTCCAGTGCTGCAGAACCTCCCTTGCAAAGAACAACCGTAAAAGTCGATGAAATCCTTACAACAACTGACACCTTGCAGCCACGCTGGAAATGTGGTTTTCCACCATTTCTGCTATCTGCAGCAAGAGTAAACTCACAGACAAATTCATGACCCTGAATTCTTTTGAAAATTCTCCAAATGGAGACTTAAAAATGCATGGCTTTGCTCAAGATCACCCTGTTTGTGTTGGTATGAGGCCAAAATCCATGAAAAATAGCATGTATGCCAAAAAAAATCAATTTTATATAATAAATACAGATCATTTGAATGTTTCTTGCCAAAAACAATGCAAACATATACATCCTTCATGATTCTTATCAGAGCACAGCTGAATCTTTAATACACTCTACTGACAAGCTACTAAAAGGCAAGAACATGCTGTTTAACCACCACTGATCAATGGTTAAAGTTTCTTCATTTCCATCCGTTACAATGGCTTTTAACACTCAAAATTGTCAAATTCAGGTTATTGCAAAAACTAATAAACCAAAACCCAAAGATTCATTCTAGGTAAAAACCTATTTTTAATGAAGAAACATACGATCTGGTAGCTATATATATATATTTGGCAGAACTGAAATTGCTTCATGTTGCTGCAAAAATGTTTACCAAGGAGTAGCTGCTCTGAGTCCCCATTCCCAACGATCTCATGCATTTAAGGTACATAAGCGTGTCAGGGCAGTCTGTAGCATCCTGTGCCATTTTCTGGAACACAAATACGTTGCTGCAAATAGTTTAAATTCTCTATTACAACCTAGGTGGAATAAATAAAATATTCCATCTGCCTAATGTGACATGCAGATCAGACCCCTGTGGGTAATACTGGAGTTTGCAAAGGTGCATATGGGATGCTCCAGCAAATTTAATAAATGTAAGGAAGGTTGTTTTATTTTTTAAAATAACCTTTATGTTATCCTTGCTATAAATTATGTAAGAAGATGCTATTGAAAATGTGACACACGTGCTCACACACGTTCACAGGGGAAAACCAGCACTCAGCCCCACCGCACCGTACCCGGCACTGCGGAAGATCCCTCTGCTTGCAGCAGACAGGATCAGCGCTCCAGGCGCCCGGCTCTGCAAGGACCACCTTTCCCCACCTGCCCACACTCTGCTGGGCTGTGCAAGGAGAGGTTTTGTTTAAGGTATGAAACGCGCTGTTTTCTTTCCCGGCTGGCATTCGTAGGCTGTGACACAGCCTCCGAGGACTGCAGAGCTGCTCGCTAAGGTCCCTCTAATACCGGAGCAATTCCTGTTTATAACTTTCCTTCAGTAAAACATCCCTTGGGCCGTCATCACACTGAAGGTTTGCTGTGCCCCCCCAAGAGCCCCCACCGCTCCCTTCCCCTCCGGAGGTGGCCGGCCCCCCGATCCCAGGCTGTTCACGCTCTTGGTGTCGCTTGAACTTCAGGTGAGGATGGAGGATGCTGCACGCAGGGTTGCAGCGAGGGTGATGCAGGTGCACGACCTCCCTCTGCTCCATTCCAACACCGTTCAGTGATCGCCTGCGCGCTTCACTGTACTCTTTATATATGAATTACAGGTCTCAAAAATGTACACACCAAACAGGGGCTGTTTGGAAATAGACGTTTCTCTGCTTCTTTTAAAATGCTCAAATTATGATCTCTAATACTGAACAAACCCCCTCTTCAGTGCATCAGTGACTGTTCCTGTGTTGTACAGAGGAGCTGAAGGTACAGGATATAATTTCAGTACATCCCCAGAAACTGAGATAAAATACAAACATGTAACTATATTAAGCAGCACCTTTTGGCTGTGCTTTCAGAAAGGAGCCTCTGGTGTGGTTCAAGTCTGACAGTGCACACATACAGAAAGCAAGAGACCATGCTCCATCCTGAAACCCCCCCCGCTCACCACCACGTGTAGGGGGCTTCTCCCCAAGCGTCCTATTGCCACTAGGCAGCAATTAAAGTGAGCAGCGGTAATGAAAGCCCCGGAGCTCGTGCTGGTCAATGCCCACGTCAGGGGCAGGCTGTGCTGTCTCCCCCGCTGCAGAGGCTTCCCCAGCGCTGCGAGGTGGGGAGGCTCAGGGGTGCAGTCTGAACCGACACGGCTCCTGCCGTTTCCCAGAGTTTCACAAACCTGTGTTTTCTGCAGCATCTCACATGTCGGTTCCTCAACTGAATATCCGGCAATGCTAAAAGGGCCTGGCTTGAAGTTCTTTTAGTTCACCTGCAGAGCATGCCCATCGAGGTCCAAGCACTGGAGCTACGCCCTGACCCGACCTGGCTCAGGCGTGCATTTTCCCCATCTCTCCCACTCCTGGTAACTCTCTGCTGCAGGAACACGCACAGGGACCGGGGCGCTTCAGGTACTAATTTCCTCCGGCTTTCTGGGAAAAAATAAATAGATACATCAGGATTATTTTTCTGGAGTTGAAAACATTTTACTGAGAAATTATGTCCTCTCGATTTGGGAAAATTAAATGGTCTTCCCCATCACCAGCCAGCCGGGGCAGCGCTGTCCCCGCACTGCTGACCAGTGGGTAGCTCCTTCTGCGCAAGCAGAGCTGAAAAAGGTGTTTGAACATGGCTCTGGGTAGTTTGAGTCCTTTTTTTTTTTTTCCTGCTTTTTTAAAGCATCACTAATAGTTGGAGAGGCTGCATTTCACAGCAAAGTTTGCACGAACTATAAGGGAGCATGTAACTGCTGGTGGTGGTGCCTAATGAAGTGTGTTTGAAATATTGAAGTATATGATAAACCATTATGTAAATTAAATTCATTGATAGCTCTGCTATGAAATCGCTCTGGTAGCAGAATAGTAGATAAACATGGAGCTTAGAAGGTGTCATTTATTCATCCTTAAAATGGTTCCAAGTTTCTAGTGATTCATTATCATTCAGCAAAAAACAAAGAGAACATTAATTTCACATCAAAACTCAAAAGAAAGGCTCCCAGATTCTGCAAGCATCCATGCCTTGCTGAGGTTTTCAGATGCCATGGCTCATGCCAAACCAGGTCTTTCTCTTCTGCCCTGCGGGTCCTGCCTTGTCCAGCTGCAAGGGAAACTCATCCTAGGGCTGATGGAGCCCAGGAGGGACTAGAGGAGTATGTGTGGGAGAGGATAAGGCACAAGACCGAAGGGTCCTGCCGCTGCCCATTGCTGGTATTTGCTTCCTGGTGACCAGCACAGTCAACACCTAACGATGGAAATGGCATTTGCTGTGCTACCTCCCCTGTCAGCCCCTGCGTCACAGCTTCTCCAGGCAGGGACGGTGCAGCATCAGTGCTGGTCGGCTTCTTGCTTCTAGTGCAGACACATGAAGGAAGGCTGGGTCATGCTGTGGCCATGGTAGTTTACAGATTCACTGTTTCTGGCATCTTTGTAAAGAATTGCAGGTAAAGATGTTCCTGCAGGGCTCTGGTGCAGAGCAACGGCTGGGGGCACCAAGGCTCAGGGCGTCCCACTGGGGAGCCTGGGGTGAGCTGTCAGGGCCACAAGCAAGACATCACCACCACGACTGTCCCCATGGCCCCGTAAGCCCAGTGCGGGTGCACACTGTCCCTGGCCATGGCAGCAGGGTGGACACTGGCGTCCCCATGGCGCAGGGTGGCAGCGGGCGGGCGCGAGGGGTTAATGCTCCCGCAGCCGCCAGCCAAGCGTGCTGGGAAGCAGACAACCCGCTGCTCTGAAACTAATTTTACAGCTTAACTCCTATCAAATATCCTGGGCCCCCCTCAAAAACCCTCTTTGAGAGGAGTGCTCCTAACCCATTGGAAAACCCGTGGCGTGTTTTGATTGGCAAGGTTTCTGCCAGACGGTGGGAGTTATAAATAAACATCTCAGCGGGGCCTGGAAAAGTCCGGCTCATTTTGCCAGCCCGAGACGGCGTGAGTGCCTCTCCGCAGGGTCGGTCCCTCGCTGGAGCCCCTCCATCCCATTACATAAGCCCCAAACAGGACATTACTGCATGTGTGTGAACAACTCGTGTTACAGGAACAGCAACTCCTATTCACCGGGAAAATCGCTGTAGCTCTCAAAAGGCCCCTTTTCTCGCAACCTTTCAGCCTGAAAAGCCGAGGGAGCTGCCATTTGCATGACCAGGGACAAAATACGGCTCAAAGCCTTGCACCCATTGCTCCTCGCTGGAAGGCTCGTGCAGGGGCCGGAGCTGCAGGGTGCGGACTGAGGGGTGTCCTAGGCAGGACACAGCCCCTGCCAGCAGCCGTCCTGCTCCGGGCTGCACCGCGTGAGCCCCAGAGAGCCGGCTGGCCCCTCCGCCGGGAGCAATAGCAGGGCTATCTGCCGATCAGCGGCACCTCTCCATGCCAGCCCCGCAGCCCTGCAGGGCAGTCAGCCCACCCAGCTGATGGCCGGCAGCGTGTCACTCCCCAGGGACTGTCCCCATGCTGGCATTCAACCACTGGTCAGACTCATGGGGTGAGCGTTGCAGCATGGGGGTCATGCTGAGCACTGGGACAGGGATGTGGACCCAGCTCAATGCTGTGCCTGCCTTGGCCATCCTGGAATGATGTGGCCCCTGCACCCATGCCATGCCTCCTACGGCTTCAGGGAGACGGCTGGGAGCAGGGAGACAGGCACGTGCAGAGGTGTGCTCCTCCTTTCTGCCAGGACTAGGTGCCCTGGCTCATGGAGGTGGCCAGCTGGCCCCCAGGGCATTCCCCGCACGCCAGGCAGGGACACTGCGTTGGGTTTAGCAGAGCTGTTCTGGGACGGAGATGTTCCCACCACGCAACTCCACAGCATCACGACGTACCCCCAACCTCTCAGTGCCTTCCCTGTCCCACGTCCCCAACGTCCCTGGCCAAGCCAGGCTGTGGGCAGCCGCGCTGCACCCAAAGGCAGGTTCCCCACTCTGCCCCGTCCGGTCCTGCCTGTGCCGGCGCTCACTGCGGTGAGCCAGAGCTTTGCTGATGTATGGTGCAAGCAGCGCTGGTCCGGTGATCAATTGCAGCCATACTTCACCAAATGCCGTTGCTCCCGTGATGTGTTATTGCAATACATCACCGGCATGACGGGCGGCAGGACCACGAATCCGGCAGGTGCCCTTCATCAGGGCATTTAATTCTCCAGCTCTCAACTTTTCTCCTTTGCCCAGAAAATAAAGGCTGTGTTTACAGCGTGTGGGCTGGGAGGTTCCCAAGTCTCTCCATCAAAGGGCAGGGAAGCGGTAGCAGCAAGTTTAACAGCAGGAGCACAAACCCCTCTGGATGAGGATTAGATCGGATCGTCTCTCTGGCTGTGACCTCTCCCCACAATTTAGAAGTCACCACTGGTTTATTGATCCTACTTTACCTTCCCTTTCGCAGGAGAGGAAGGTATGCCTTAAAGAGGCCATTTCTTTTGTAAGACAAGTTTTCCCCAAGTCCCACATCTACAACTGAGCCCATCCTGCATCATCCCGCGCCGCTTTCCGTGTGCAAGCAGAGACGGTGCGTCACGGCTCTGCAGCGGGCAGCGTGTACGTGACCGCTGCCCGGCACCCGCAGCGCTGGACTAAATCTGCTCCCCCACCCCCCTGCAGCTGGGCAGGTAATTTCTGAGCACCCGGCAAAGCAGAGGCTATCGGTAACTTTGTTCGTTTGCACAAACAGAGTTAATCTTGTAATCATCTGCTGCAACCGCTTCTGTCCTCGTCCCCGGGACGACTTCAGCCAAGCGGGTCCCAGAGCTCTCCGGGAGCCTTCCCTGCAGCATCCCTCCCGGGGGGCTGCTCTTCCCCCACCAGCCCTGTTGTGACAGTTGCCACAATACAAACACCTCCGAGGCAAAACTGGTCTGCAGCTCCAGGGCACGCGGGGTTAGTCTGCAACCGCTTCACAGAGAAGCTGAAAATATATTTCTCCACCTAAATTTCAGGTTGAATTCCGGTTTTATGTCTTGCTGTTAAGGGTCCCCGGCTCCTCATGTCAATGCAGAGTGAACGGGAAGGGCTGGTGCCACGCAGTAACAATTCAATTACTTTCTGGGGATGCTGGGGAAAGCTGTTCTCATTTTAATGCTGCGGAGTAACTCATTTCATGCTGGAATTGCAAAGCACTCGCTAGTCCCGCACACACATGGCCCCTGGAGAGCCTTTTCCAATTAATAATCATTAACATTCACTGCTTCAACAAGTAAAATGATTTCTGCATCATCAAAGAGGGCTGGCTTTTTTTGCAAGTCAGGCAATGCATTCCAGGCGCTGGCACTCCGTCAGCCACGCAAGTCCATAGGGCACGTGCAGGAACAGTCACCCCAAATGAGCTGCAGAAGCGTGGAACCTGCAGATATTCATCTGTTTAATCTCCACATGCTCTCGTATTTATCTTTTACCTACTCAATATCATTCCTGCAGTGAGAAATTTTGGCCAAGTAGATTATCTTACTACGACTCTATGGCTTTGGGAATGATCACTGTGTCTAGTGTGGCAGATTTGGAAACTGCAGCTTCTCTGGTAAGAGGATTTGCTGCTCAGTATTTTTGACCGCAATTAGCTCGCTTTTGTAATATGCGGCAGAAACTGAAAACTGGCACAAGAACCATCCTCGTATGTTTACTTTGTGAGAAAATTTTATCGTGCATCTGTTGGCATCCAAATTTTAAAAGTTCATCCAATATTAATCATGTGGCCGTTTATATTTGTGCATGACCTGTTGTTCATCCGTCGTTGGCACTTAGATATAAAATTGCACTTCCAATTTTAGGCAGTGGAGTTTGCCAGGTGTATTTTTGCAAATGAATTTTTGTCCTGTTTTTCGGAAGGTGGAAGTGTCAAACACTCAAACCCTGGCAGCACCATGTTCAGCCAGCGTCAGGGACGTATCTTGGGGTATCTCTAGCAAACCCAGCCTAGGTTTCCCAGAGCGGCCATGCTGACAGGGCATCTGGGGTAGATTCGCTGAGATCTGGAGCAAACAGAGAGCCCAAGGCACCACCCGCTCCATGAGGTGCTTATCTGCAATGACCTTCTTAAAGATCCACCTATTCCTGTCACCTTCCTGCTGAAGGTCCCTTGGCCTCGTCTGCATGGTGCAGCCGTGCAGGAAGGGATGTCTGGGGTTCAAGGGTGAAAGCGCCCGGCTAGGTGGAACAGAGCATGGCCACCAGCAGACCACTCTGCTAATCTGGGACCCACAGCAGCAGCTGTGAACCCGCCAAAGCCTTCGCAAAACAGAACTTGCCTCTGTCCCTTCAAGTAAATACTTCTTTCCCCCCCGCCCCGGTATCAATTTTCTCTTTCAAGCTGCGAAGAAATTTAGCGTAGCGTGACTGTCTCATCCCGGTCAGTCAGTCCAGTGGAGGAACCGGTGCCTCCTGCACTACTCTGGGCCGAACCAGCTACATCCAGAGGTTCATTAAGCAGAAGACCACCCCCATGGTCAGGTCCTTCCAGGTGGTGGAAAGAGGAAGAGGGGGTGACTGTGTGCCCACCTCCTTGGGCAACCCCCCCCAAGCCCCCAGGCTGCTCTTCAGCACAGTCACCCCGTGCCCGGCCATCCCCCACCCGCCGCCCGGCAGCTTTGGCAGCCCTGCTGCAGCCCCGTGGCAGTCCCATTCTGCGTCACCGTCACTGCAGACCAGCACCACCCAAGGTGACAAAATCAGCGATGGGTGACCAGTGCAGGGGGGATGTGGAGCTGCCTGTGGCTCCAGGCACAGACCTGGGAAGGAGCTGCCAGGCAGGGACAGCCTTGGCACTGCCACCAACGCTGCTGCTCCCGCTACTGGCTGCCCCCACAGAAATAGCGCAGAAACCCAGGGTTTTACAGACACCTACCCTGAGGCGCTCGCTGCAAAGCCTCGGGCCATGTAGTCTGCGGAGACGTAAGGAGGAAAGGCCGGGAGGAGCACCGTGCCATGGACAACAGCAAGCGGAGGCACGTTGCAGCCAAGCAGCTCCGCCGGGGCCCGTCCTTCCCTTTCTGACTTTGTACGGCCCCTGTGGGACCAGGCATGTCAGGCAAGCAGAAGCATGCACGAAAGCCTTCCCCGGAGACATGCGGGGCCCCGACCTCCGGCCCCAGCAGGGAACGAAGCTCCCAGCTAAACGAAGTTCATTTTCACGGGTTCCTCCAGGACCCAGAAGGCAGCAAAGCAGTGCCAGCCTTGGGGGCTGGGTGGCAAACAGGAATCTCATGCTCAGTGCTCGTAGCATCAGGGGCGCAGGAACAAGGGGCACAGCAACAAATGGCTTGTGAGGTCAGGCTTGGTGCCAGCTGGTCAGGCTGTGGATGCTCAGCGGCAGGGGATGCCTCCCAGCATGCATTGTCCGTGAGCAGCGCTCATGCCAAGCGCCGCGGCTAGCTGGGAATAGGTCATTCACGCTTGAGCTGAAATCCCAGTCACATTATATCACTTACAGCTAATTAGCAGGCTCCAGGCACAATGCAGCAAGACACTGTTTCTTGCAGAAACGGATAACTCGGGACAGCCCTCAGCACAGTGTGTGCTGAATTCTGCAGAAGCAGAGACCACATTCATCGCCCTTCCTCCCCGCTCGGCACGTAACCGCAAGCCGGGTTTGGGTATGAACTACCTCGTGCAGGCTTAACCCGACAAGTGACAGGTTATGCTGGAAGACTGCAGGAAACCATTCCCTGAAGAAAGGCTGCATTGATCTGCGAGGGCAGGGTACCTTTTCTCACCCACATTCACACAGTTGGGTTCCTCAGGACTTCTGGATGTCCAGGCAGGAGCATGAGCTGAATCAGCCTCACCAGCGCTCGCCTCGAGGTCTGCAGCCATGGCGCCGCCGTAGCATCGCTGCGTCCAAATGCCACCGAGGGGCTGCGGTGGCAAAGCCACGCTGCTTCGGAGATGGCAGCCAGGCTCCGTGACGCAGAGCAGCCTCCGTGGCTACGCTGTACCAGCAGGAGCCATATGGAAACGCGGTGTACACCCCTGCTCCTGGCCAGTGTACTTAACTCTGCTGCCAGCACACAAGGGGGCTGGGGGAGCATCTCTAGACCTTCAGACTATGTAGGAGACACCAGAAGGGTCTGAAACTCACAGGACAGGTGGAAGCAGAGGAAGAGCATGCTGGTCACCCACCTGCTGACCCCGGGCAAGCAGGGCTTCGGCTGCCGAAACCGAGTCTGAACACATAGCAAGCCACTGAAACCACTGAAAGAGCAAAGGATTCCCCCGCTTCCCCTTTAGCATCTCTCGCTACCTGGCTTGGCATTCTTAATGTCCTCTCGTCACAGTGCTTTCCCTGGCTCAGGCTCAGAGAAAGGATCTTCCCATTAACGGAGGAGTCGGTGCAGACAGTGCAGGGCTGCATCCAGCAGTGACAGGAGCGAGCCAGGGAATGGGGGCTCCTGGGAGGCTGGGGCAGGATTGCTCCAGCAAAGAATGGGCAACTCCAGCATAATTAGGGCCAAAGATTGATTCTGTCTAATCCATGAGGGACCTCAAGCTCATGAATATCTGCTAGTTTTCCACTATCTTGCCCAGCTGAGCCATGAGGTGTCTGACCTTTACTTATGAGAAAACTAGAAGATCTCCAGTGAAAAAGCACCCAAGCCCTTCCAACAGAGCGCACATCCCCACTTCTGTTCCAAAACATGTTCTTTCTGAAGGTGCCCAAAGGGGATGAAAATGAGGACATGGGAAGCACACAAGTATTTTGCCTTCTGTCATGACACCGTCATGTAACTTGCTCATGCAACAGACTCCAGGTGATGCACAACGGGGCAATTAAACCAGGTTTTGCATTAGGAGCCACACTGGGCTGGGTCTGCGAGAAAGGAGCTGACTTTCCCACCGTAGCCACGGCCCCAGGGCCCTGCTGCCCAGTACGGGCAGGAAGGACCCAGGAGCAGTCTGTGCGGAGGAGCTAATGGTGGTCACTCTTGTCTCCAACCACCACTGTTATTCTGGAATAAAAGCATTTGTGTCCAATCTCTCTGGAAGCTGATTAATTGAAGGAAAGGACATACCCCCCTGAAAGAGGAGAGCTGACACAGGGTCGCTGCCGAGCAGTCCCCGTGCTCTCCCACCACGCTCTGGGTCACCCCCCGGCAGCGGCAGAGCCCCCGGCAGCCGCAGCCGCGGAGCTGCGCACGGAGAGCAGATAAAAAGGTCGGTCTCGCTGCCACTTGTAAACACTTTAAAAACATTTCCACAGGTTTCCTGACTGCGTTTTCCTGCCAAGGAGCCAGGGAACAAACACGTTCTGTCAGGCTTTGGTTAATTCAGGTAGTACGGATCAAGATTTTTTAATTATTATTTTCTATTTTCTATTATTGTTATTGTTTTTGTCAGTCTGGGTTATTTGCCAGAAACAAAGGAATTCTTTCTTTTTAGCTAAATATAGCAGTCGTGTAGACAGTTCTGTTCTAGCAGAGCTTTGTGGAGGATATCTCAGAACAGATTTACCTTGCTGTAACACACATTAGTGTACGCTGAGCAGCCGCATCGCAGTAACTTTGCTCTGTGCATTCAAGAGGGTACTTCTTTCGAGAGATGCCAGCTGAGCAATTTAACTAATTACCTGCAAAATCATTCTTTTACTTGACAATAACAGCTACCACCTGTTCCTGGGGCTGGCCTGTGCTCTGGTCAAACAGTTCACTCGTTTGTTCATTTCCCTGCCTGGGAAAGTGAAAAACGCTCTATTTTTGTACAAGTTATTTCTACACAGCCGTTCTTAATACATGAATAAAGAGAGCACTCCCGCAGAAGCCAGGGATGTTGGTCACTTCTGAAATGCAAAAGGTTGTTGGACTTGCACAGAAGCAGAAATTGCAGGATTAAAATCGTGGACTTGAGGAACGTGGAAAACAGCTCCCTTGTGCTGCTGCTGCTGCCGAGGCAGAAGCCTCACCGGTGCGCTCCTCTGGGGAAGTGTCTGACGGCCCAAACCCTAGATTGTTTCGGTTTCTTCAACAACTGTGTCAAACCATTTCCTAAAACATCCTGAGGAAACATTAGCAGCTAACCCCAGCTCCGCGAGCCCCGTAGACCTTCCTCCCGCTGACCCAAAGTGTTTACGCTCATGCACTTGGAAAAAAAAAACCCTAACCCCACACATCAAATAATGATAATTATGAAGGCTGGCAAAGAGGGAGATAGAGCTTCAGCAGCAATTAGCATGTCCGAGCGTGTGAGCCACCCAGCCTCCACGCCCCAGGCTCAGCGCCACGTCCCACAGGGAAGGGCTACGAACAGCTGTCCCTGTGGAGCCACAGGCACCCTCTGCAGCCACAGTGGCCACAGAGCAGCGAGGGCAGGAGCAGATTGCCTCTGGCTTGTTAGGTCCCACCAGTTTCCAAGGGCCAGATCCAGACAGGGACGCAGGCACTCATGGCCACCTAACCCCGGTATTTCGCAGGTCTCACTGCACAGAGCTCTCTGTCCTAACACAGGGCTCTGGGAAAAGCCAAAGAAATGAGAGAAAAAAAGCCATTTTTGAGGCTGAGGCTATTTTGGGTGCTAGAGGATTATATTGTAATGCAGCCCAAGTGCCAAAATACACTATGCTTGGGGGTATGTAAACTAATTCCCCAAAAAAATCTTGGGACTTTATTCCACTGTCCTGTCCCTCCATCTCAGGCAGAGCCAAGCCTTGCACAGCCCAAGTACCGCAGCCTATTAGAGATTTTGCTCTAAGCAGCTTGAGAGTGTTTATTTGGTGTGCAAAGAAGATTGGAGCTGGGAAAAGCACAAAAAGGATTATTCTGTTTATCACTCAGCTTTCCCTGGCCAATCTCTATTCATGGAAAAAGTCATTTACTCGGGTTATCCACAGGCTTTGCTCGCCAGAAAGTGTTGAAAGCCCTGAAAATTAGAGAGATGCAGAATGGATTGGCAAAATGTAAGGCACTTAGGAGCATCTGACACCCAGAAATACACAAGCCGAACGCAAGGCTTTTTCAATCGCAACTTTCCCCCACTGCTAATAAGAAACTGTCCAAGTCCCAGCACGTGCCAGTTAAACCTCTCCATAGGCCAAGCAATAATTAGATGGATTGTCACATCTGGGAGGTTGGTTTTTGAGAAGAAAATTAGAAACCAAAACATCAGATTGAGATAATGGGTTCTTCATTAATTCTTTTCTTTAGCTTTTTGCTTTTTATATAGTCTACAAATGCCATTTGATTTTCTTTCTATTGTAGCAAACAGGAACCAGGAATCCACTGGGCTCATGCAATAACGACAGACAAGAGAAGAAGGATCAGACACGCGCCCTGGCTGCAGCCCTCGTCGTCAGCCCCCGGCACATGGCATCACCTCTGAGCACACAGCCTGCCTCCGGCCTTGCAGTAATGGGCGAGATGTGCAGATACGCCACGAGATGCAGAATGCCTCATTGCGAAGCGCTGTAGTACCCCGCGAAGAGAGAGTGTTAGGCTGGGGTTTTAAATGAGCACTGAAAAGAAAACTCTGAAATTATATCTGCTCCCTTCCCCCTCCCTTGAAAAAGCAAAAATCCATCCTCGGACTTTGTGCAGAAAACCGCCCTGCAGCGCTCACTGCACGCTGCCAGGTCCGCGGGCGCCCCGGGCTCCTCTTGTCCCGAGGCAGCTGCTCCTCGCTGGCAGCGGTCCTCGGGACAACCTTCCCCGGGAGCCGGTGCGCCGCTGGGTGCTGAGGATGCACAACTGCAAGAGCATGGGTTTGTTTGTGTCCGTTACTGCACATCTGGTAGAACAACTGGGTCGTGCTGAGACCTGGCAGCCCAGTCCTTCCCAGTGCTCACCCCAGAGCAGAGCTGGCTGTTCTTTGCAGACTGCTTTTGCACTGGTTTTGTTAAGAAAATTAGTTGGGAGAGACGTGTACTGAGCCAGATTGCAGAGGGCCCGAGGATCTGCTTTGCACTGATGCGACACTCAAAGGAGGAGAAACCCAAGACCATGAAAGTGTGTGCAGCCCCTGCCAGGAGAGCCCCGTCTTCCTCCCCGTCCCGGCTGGTGCCGGGACCCCTGCGGCAATGGGGCTGGTTTGTAACACCCGCGGTGGCTGCTCATCCCCCTCCAACCACTTCCAGCCCCTCTGCTGGGATACAGCCGCAAGCTCGTGACCATTAAATGCTGATGCTGAAAAGCAGCCAGTGTAATGGCGGGGCCGCGGTGGAACTGGTTAATGTTGACGCCAGCTCCTGCCTGCTGCAGGGTTTACACCGGAGCCGCGGCAGCCACCGGGGCTGCAGAGCTGCGAGTCCTCCCTCGCCGAGGAGCTGGGGCTGGTGATGCCCAGGTGCTGCATGTCCCTGGGCACCAGCCCGGCGCCCTGGGGAGCGGGGACCCCCCCGCACGGGGCTGCTCAGCCCCTCAGTCCCCTCGCACCCCGGCTCTCGCTGGAGCTGGCCAGACGGCTGCTCTGACACCCCGAGGCCTCCCTGAAAAGACAGATTGTTTCTCAAAAATAAATATTAAATAACTCTAAAATTTCAAATAATTCAGAGCTCTGCTATTTTCCATGCATTATGAAAATAAAATTGAGGGGAAAAGGTATGTAATACGTTTCCTATTTCCTGTTTCTGCAGCCCTGCATGTGCCCCGGGGGATCAGCACAAGTGGAATTATCTATCCTCTGGCTGGGAGCGTTCATTTCGGGCCAAAAACACCAAAGAAGTATGAACTAATCCCTACATAGAGCTAGGGAAGTGTGGGATCGCAGGCCAAATGCTGAAAAATGAGGCAATTTTCCCCATTTCAAGAAGTGACTAAAATCCCTCTGCTGTTTTCAGCACAAGCGCATTCTGTTCCACCCCAAACCACTTCAAGAGCCGGATCGCCTCTCCTGAGAGCAGGCAGCGAAGAGAAACCGGTGCACAATGCAAATACTGTCTCTCTCACCAGAGTTTCTGGATGGAGAAGGGGGCACTTCTCAGATATTGTTTCTTTTTCTCTGTGATGCTTGGAGCAGCTGGAAGAGCGGCATTAAATAAGTTAAAAAGCACGGAATACCGGAGCAAGATCTTCTGGAAACTGATAAACTCATCGCTGAAAGTGGGATTAGCGCAGCACAAAAGCATCCCCTTCCTCCGGGGGAGGGGGGGAGGATGCACTGGAGACACAGAGACTGACCTTTCCCAAGTGCCACCAGCAGGATCAGCCCTCCAACTGGATCGGGGCAGGGGGTGGGAAGGAGCATCCCACCTCTGTGAGCAGGATGACTTGACCGGGATGCCCATGGAGGATATGGGCAGCACGGCAGGGTCCCAGCAGCCTCACGCTCCTACAGCCCGTTCGCCGGAGGTTTTGCCCGAGCAGCTCAGATCACGGCAGGAACGGGCACGTCTGCAGAGCCCCCCTGCGCAGGACGAGCAAGAACCAGCACTCGTGGCCACCGCACCTGCAGTGAGAGGCAGAGCAGGGCATGCAGCTGCTGGAGCAGGGAGGACTAGGGGGAAGGCAGAAATCACCTATCCTTCAGGAAAATACCTGCCAGCCAAAGGCAGGAGCCTGCACGGAGATGCAAAAATTACAGGAATGTGATGCTCTGGTTGCATAACTTCAAAAAAGTCAAGAAACACAGCAGTCAATGCTCACACATCGTACCCAGCAACAGCTCGTGAACATTGTGCAATGAGCATTTTAATAGTTTTTGCTAGATAGGTAAGGGAAAATCCAAACTTTTGGACACGTGCGTTTGCATCCACTAAGTAACACACTTGTGCGTGCTGTGTGTACGTGTTTGCTCTAATCACATATCTGCAGCCAGGCTGGCCACACATCCAGCAGGTCATTCATCCTCAAATGCATCTTTCAGATTTCCAAGGACTAGGAAACACTACAAGGATGTGCACGTTAATACCCAATTTTCGATCTAGTCCAGTTTACTGCACATTTAACCAGAAAAATGTATCTTTTCTTTAAATTTTATGAGCACCGGGGAGGAGAAAGTCAGTATAGGAATCCACCTTTTTTCATATTTCCTTCATTTAATGGTGCAG
This sequence comes from Burhinus oedicnemus, assembly GCA_008921705.1. Taxonomy (NCBI): domain Eukaryota; kingdom Metazoa; phylum Chordata; class Aves; order Charadriiformes; family Burhinidae; genus Burhinus; species Burhinus oedicnemus. The sequence continues at coordinate 417,382 of VFFE01006219.1, forward strand.
CTTCATCAACAAAGATCCTGCTTTTAACTTGCTTACTTAAAAAAAAAAACCAAAACAACAAACTTTAAAAGAAGCCAGTCAAGTTTCTAAGCACAAAAATTTCCAGAGTGCTCATCAGACTTAGAGTTCTTCCTCCAATTATGTACATGTTTTAGAGAAGGGGGAAGTTCCCACCCTTTGTTTTTATCATTCTTACTGACACCTTTTAATAAAGCTTTACAGCATGGAAAGACAGTTAGAGAACCAGACCCTGGGTTTGCTGAGTGTGTAACAAAGCACACGCCTCTCGACCTTGTTGCACAGGGTGTTTCTCCCCAATCTCGGACTCGGGCTGCTGCCCCACCATAGCACCGGACACCAGCCCCATCTGCCCACCCTGCCCAAATGCACCGCCGACCTCTCAGCATCCACGCTGACGCTGCAATTGCAAAGCTCATGAAGCTGTATTAGGCACCACCAAAAAAAAGGAAAAGAGAGAAATGATGGAAACGTAGAGCATGCTCAAACAGAGTTACGCCCTCCCCCAGCCCCTTTTGCTCAGTCTCCCATTTTCTTATCCCTTTTTTTCCTTCACTTTAATCTTCCCACTGAGGTACTTGGCTTGGAGAAAAGATAGGTTCAGGCCAAGTTTCGAGGCTTTTCAGACTCCAGACTTTTTTCTGTAGTCCTGTCTGAAGAAGAAGGGGGGAAAAAAGTAGCTAAAGATTTTCCAGTGGGAAGAGAGTATTTTCTCTTCTCCCATAACTCAGACACAGCCAAAGGAATTTTTCTCAAGCTTGAAAACAATTCACCTTCAGGCAAACAACAAGCATGGAAAATTTAAGCCCAGCAGGTGAATGTTTGGGAAAATTTTTAGTCTATAGAAATTCTCATGTAACCTTAACTATAGGGGTCGCTATATGGCATTTAACCATTATGCAGCACCCTCCTCCAGGCTGCCGGCTGTCATCAGCTTTCCCAAAGGCAGCTACAAGTATTGGCATGAGAAAATATGACCTTGAAAAAAGCATGCACCCAACCCCTTGAAAGCACCGTGCATTGGCTGAGACTCTTCTCCGCGTGTCAGTTCTCCCGCCGAGGGTTGCCCTCCAGCTTGCTGCTGGCCACCGTCACCTGCACTGGCTGGCCAGGCAGGGACACTGGGCAGGCAGGGACCCTGGGCAGGCAACAACGGAGCTCTGTAGCCACTGTGCCTGGGACCACACAGGAATGCACACAGGCCACAAATTCAGCTTTCCTTAGCAGCCTGGACTCAGTGTATATATTTAAGTTAATCAGAAACAACTGAGCCACCAAGAGACTAATTTCACCGTAGTTAACTAGCCACCACGGGACCATTGCAGGGAAGGCTGAAGCGCGTCCTCTCAGCCCGGTGATGTGAGCTACCGTCTGAGCAAACATCCCCAGAAAAAGCAAGCAAGCGAAATATCTCCTTGGCAGAACATTAATTCTGTGTCCATGTGGCAGATCCACCATGTCCCCTTCCAGGTACACAGCACCACCGCTCAGCTGATCCTGAAAATTTAAGCTAAGATAAAGCTCCTTTCTTCCCCCCACTCCTTCTTCATGACATTCCTCTAGAAATACTCATCATTTGTATCAGAGAGCATCCAAATTCTGCTTAGCTGACTGTATGCCAGAATGGCAAGGCCAGCTTCATCTGGAGATGTTCTGGTGTACTGACCAAGAGGAAAGAACACAGATCCTGAGATCCCAGACCTTGCCTGACAGTCCCAGGCAGGGAGAACCATTTACCAAGCAATGTGGCTTTGAGTCCCTCTAACAACCCCCCTTCCCCTGTGCAGGAGCAGCTGCAGTGAATGACAATGTTTGGCCAAAAAGAGAGGGAATTTTACCACTGCTCAGAATTAACAATAACGAGTCATCTCTATACCGCTGCTCTGGACTGCAGACTCCCTTTGGAGGTGCGGGGGTACCTGCACAGGAAGGACCACATGTGTTGCGGTCCCAGCCGGAGCACCCACGGAGGAGCAGCAGTGGCGTACTCACCCGTCTGCCTGCCAGGGACAAGTCAGCCTGCCCAGAGGTCCCAGCCCTGGTCACGGGACAGCCCACGGGTGCGGACTCACCAGAGCACCCCTGCTGTGCCGTCCAGGGAGCGGACCCTGCCACTCGGCTGCTGGCCAGACCCCAACCCAGGCACAGGGACAGGGAGTCCTTTGGGAGTGAAGACACAGGGCAATGCGCTGCTTGGCACGGGCAGCCCACCGGACCACGGATCCCACACCCCACGAGCAGGCCAGCTCATCTGCCGGAGAATAAACAAACACAAGAGGTGATCGATGGTTCCCTTTGGAAAACAATAATCACTTGGCTGTAGCGCATTTAGCAAGGCAGAGTGTGCATCAATCCCAGCAGCTGCCTTCAATCACAGCTGAGTTTAACTCAGCCGGTTTAAGGGACTGCTATTAACCATCATCTGGTAGACAACATGCCCTTATTGTAGTAAACATTCATTTACAGCTGAAGGACAGCAGCGCTTCTCATTGTCTCCACATATTTGTGGTGCTCCAGCTGGTCCGGAGATGACTTGCTGAGCAGCAGTCGAAATGGTGGCTGAAGCGCTGGCTGGATGTAGTTACTGTTGGAAGGGGGAGATATTTTGAAAATACCACGGTTGATATTTTTATACAATAGAGACATCATGTACGTAGGAGGCCTTTTTACATTTTAAAACATAAACTGAATTACCAAAGATAGAAGATGAACAAACCTACAAGCATATGAACGTTTCAGATCTCACAGATTTCTCTCTTCAGTGCTCCAGGGAGCCAACAGGCAGCATTTGCAGGCAGCTCACGGGCAGGGGCATCACCTCATCTCAGCGAGGACGGGTGGGGATATGGAGAGAGAAGCCTCTGGTTTCTGTCGTCTTCTTTCCCTTGAGCTCACCCTCACACTGGGGCACTAGAGCAGCCACCAGTGCAAGGAGAGGAGAGGAGGCCTGCCCAAAGGGAGCTAAAACATCGGGTTTTATTGTCTGGATCTGGTGGCACATCGTGCTCTCCAAGCAGGCAATTCAACCCAGCAAGCTCCCAGAGTGAGGGCAGACATGGGCAGTGGTGAACAAATTGTGTCTATGCCCAAAGGCAGAGCTCACAGCAGAACCTAAGGACGCCCAGGAGACGGCAGCCTCCATACTCGGATCCTCTGTGCCCACCAGGATGGGGAGGCAACAGCTTTCTCCAGCCCCTGCACATGGGAGCTGCCCCAGGACCTGCCCCCGGCAGATGCCAAAATGCAGGACCAGCTGCTAAAGACGCTCGGCAAGGTAGAGGAGGTTGTGTTCAGAGACGCGAGTAAATGAGAACCAAATGGAGGGATGGCTACTTGGAAGGGACTGGACTAGTGCTTCAAGAGTCTGAAATGCGCTGCACTTTAATTACAGCTCTTACCAATCAGGCGGTAATTACTGGTATCCTTCCTGTAGCCTACAATTGCCTAATCTTGTTATTTGAGAGCCATCAAGATTTAAACAGCTGGCGAGCTCTGCCTCCTTCTCAAAAAGGCATCACTTGGCCCCGACACTGATTGTTTAATCTGGAAACTGTGTGTGACAACGTGCGTTGGTGTCCCCTCCGCAGCTCCTTGGGTCCCTTGGGGGTCCACTGTCCTGCTTCCCCTTTCCAGGCCATTAATACCAGGTTTGACTCCACCTTAGCTGAACAGCAGAGCCTGCCCCTCTGCTGAGCCTGCAGCTTCGCCCTTGCAAATCCCACCCTGGGCCCCGGCGAGGAGGGGGCGTTTGGGCTGCAGGGTCCAAGGGCTCCTCTGCCCCCTCACCGGCAGCCCCACACAGGCACCACATGGCACAGCCAGCCCCGGCTGGACCCGACGGCCAGGAGGTGCAGAGCTCTGCATGGTGCCTTCAAGCCCGCTGGAGCTCAGCCGGCATACACTGGCACATGGGAGGCTGGAAGGGCCGTCCCGTCCAGCTCCTGTCTGGAACAGGCACCGGCACCGCCCGGCAGCAACAACCTCACACTGCCGGAGCAGGCGGAGCAGAGGCAAGAAACATACGGCATGGGTTTTGTGGGACGGTTAGGGAGGTTTCCCTGCAGGAACACAGCAGCTCTCTCTGCTCGCCAGGCTGGAGCCATCCCCAGAGGGGACACTTGTCTTCGGGTGTCTCCAGAAGAGAGCAGCTTCTGTATGTGCAACAGAGGCTTGGGTAGCAGATCATCAGAGAACTCAAAAATCCACCTTTCAGCCATGTAAGAATAGATCAAGCATTCATATCCGACAATTTCTTTTTCTTTCTCAATATTGGAGACTCCTGTTACTAAACCGGTACCAGCTAAGCTTGGTTATCCTCAGGGTGGCATTAGAGGTGACTTCTCCCCTTGGGTCTCCTCAGGGAAGAGGTGCCACGGTGCAGGGCTGACACCAACGCACCAAACAGCCCCACAGACCCTGTTCTGCTGTGCCTTGAGGCTAGCAGGGAGCGGACTTGACTTGCCATGGTCATCGGTGAGCCCACAAAGTGAATCCAAGCACAAACTGTCCTAACAGCTCTTAACGTGCCTCTGCTCAAAGCTGCAGCAAGTGGGAGTTCTGGCAAATGGTCGTTTCCCTTTGGTCATATTTAAGAATTAATGCCTCGTGGAAATGTTGATTGTATCTCTGCCCCACTCTTCCTTGCATACTTGTGTGACTTATCAGCCTGGGAAGCAGCTAAGGAGATGTTGTCAGCAGCATCCATCTCCAAAGAGAGCCTGAAATGATTGTGATAATACTGGAAATACTTAGGGCTTTTATTTTCTGAGCATTACTAATTACAGGGGGATACAGAAGTGTCTCAGCCAGACTCCTCAGCTTGCGAGGAGAAGGGGATTTAAGTCCTGCTGGGGCAGACAGGAGCAGGCTGCCGTGAGCATGAGGATTTCCCCGGTGCTGTACGGTCCATGAGGTGGCATTGCGCCGGGGACACTTCGGTGCCCCAGCCCTTGGGTTTGAGCAGCAATTCTCTGCAAACCTCCAAATGATGCTGGAGCTTCCAACAGCTCTTCCCGCTCCCACGGCAGCCGGGCAGAGACACCACCGCTTTCACCTCTGCCTGGCCAGAAAGTGAGAGCAGCGGAGCTGTGCCCGCGCACACTTTGGGGTGTTGATTTTAGAGCCACCTCCCTGGACCTCTAAAAGGGCAAGTTCAGCTGAGGGCAAACCTGGCCGTGCAGGGGGAGGCTCGGGAAGGTCGAGCTTGTAGCCTCGGTTCCTGCTGCATCCCTGCCCGGCACCAGCAGCGCCAGGGGCTGGTGCGCAGGCTGGGGGAGCGGGGATGGGGCACGGGCAGTATCTGATTGCACCATCCTGCTAAGGGACGGCAACCTCTGACAGCTGAGCACAGTAACCCTTTAATCCATTGCAGAGCTCGTCTGTCAGAGCTCCAATGCCCATGGGGAGGTATCAGTAACAAAACGCAGGAAAGAGAAATGAGAGTGGAAAATGTTTGGCTTTTTGTCTCCTTACTCGCTAGAAACACAACTGCTCTTGTTTTGCTGGTGGGAGCATTTCTCCCAGGCGGTGCCCGGTGCCCCCGTTGCTGCGGGCTGCACCTCGCCCCGTTGTGCGGAGGGGGCGGGCGGGAGGACGCCGCAGGACCCCGCGCAGCGGCTGTAGCCGCATTAATCCTGCACCCGTGGGCGAACGGCTTGGGTTGCTTCACCCCCCATCTTCGACCCCGTGCCCTGCCTGCCCATGTGCCCCGCGGCGCTGGCAGGAAAGCCCTGTGAGCAGATGGGTGCAACCTCCCGTCCAGGGGCTGGCTGGGGAGCTGCCCCCCAGCCCGGCAAAGCCCCTCGCCTGCGGCTGCTCCGGAGTCACAGGAATTGGAGAGGAAGGAAGCGATAAAGCCGAGGGCAAGGCAAAGGGAGGGGACCCTATTTCTGAGCAATTTAAAGGAGCAATCGGCATTACCATTTGGCCAGTGAGTTCTTTTGCCCAACTTCCCACCTAAAACAAGGAAAAACGTGTGGCTGCGAGGGGGCGAGTGGAGGCTGTGCGCCTCCCCCGCTTGTAATCTGCGGATTATAGCTTGTATAACGGGATTACTGGAGGCTGAGGAATGGCAGCGGCAGGATCCAAATCACAGAGCGAAACAGGAGAGAAACCTGGAGGAATGTCTCGCACAGTACGACTGCAAATACGTCCTCGCAAGGCCACATTTATATTTTAATATCAAGTTTTCTGTAATGCAGAACATACTTATGGCCCAGCTCCCTTGCTGGGCAGCTGCTGGGTTTCAGCGTGGAGGAATTGGCAAGATCTTTTCACCAGGTGAAATAAATAGAGTGCTGGGCCCCAGATAGGATTACGGTTTGTTTTCTTTAGGTGTATAGAATCCGCGGGAAAGCTGAGCCCAAACGGAAACTCAACTCCTAAAGAATTTGGCCTATACTGGCCAGCTCCTGTCTGCCTGCCAGGCATGCTCTCCTTGCCTTGTATTTCGCTCTTTATCTTTTAAGAGGCTTTGTTAGCAACGTATCAAGCTATTCTTTGTGTGCCTAGAGGACAGGGGGCTTCTTTTCAAATTATTTGAGGATGATAAAGTTACAGCGTTTTACCTGGAGAACTGTGATGAGAAAGTTCTCCTGGGCATTTCCAGGAACACCCCCCTGCTAGCCAAACCCCCCCAAACCCAATTCCCAGCATTTTCACAGCAAGCAGGGGGGCTGAGCTCAGCCAGGGAGAGAAGCAGGACCTGGCAGAACCTCACCCGTCGCTGAATCCGATTTTCTGTTGCTAACATGTTTTCCTCCTTGTTGATTTTATCTTTTGTCCCAAAAGGCTTGTGAAAACCCCGCAATATCTCACACAGGGAGAAAGCGTACGAGGTGTGTGTTGCACAGCAGCTTCAAGTCGGTGCTACGTTCTGCCCCTGCCACAAACCAGCCGCGATGGAGGGGATCTGGGCAAGGATGCTGACTCAAATTAACACCAGAGACTGAGACAAACACGGCCCCAACAAGCCGAGGGCTTGCATTCAGGCGTTTGCTGCACGTTTCTGCTCTCTTGCTTCCCTTTGTTTCTCTGGTGAGCAACATTTGGAGGAAAAGCCTTGGCTAGCATATGCTGGAGCCTCCAGGCAGCTGCCTCCTCCCGGCTCCCTGTGCCGGAGGCAGCGCACGCCTCCAAAAGCCAGGCTGGGTGGGAGCATCCCCACGGAGGGGCAAGCCCTGGGACAGACCCACTCAAACAGGCGGCTGTGGCCGTTGGGGCAGGAGGAGCTGCAGGATCGGCACCGGGATGGCACCACTTCCACCAGCTCAGAGCAATAAGTGGAGAGCTGGCTGGAGTAAGTCTTCTTGCAATTAGACTTAATGCAATAACTGCATTCTGGGGGCTCAGAACAAAGGGGACAGCTAGAAGTGCCCTGGAACGGGCATGGGTGCGTTCAGTCAGTGCCCAGCAGAATGTGAAACGTCTTTCAAAGTCAAAGGAAAGCCATCTCCGGGGTCCTGACCCATCCACTGCCATGCAGGCGTGGGTGCTGACAGCCCAGCTCAGCCCTGCCCGGGCACTTCTGGAGACACCGCCAGTGTCCCAGGGCATCTCACAAGGGAAAACAGGCTCCGACCCTTGAGATTAACATGTCCTAAAAATTCTGAGCCGCAGGACTTCTAAATCTGCTGCTCCAAGGAGGCAACAACACGCATTTTAAAGCACAAAAAACTGTTTAGTCGTGCATTTCTCTCGACTGGATAAAGACCTTGTGTCCAAGGGGCAATGCTGGGCACAGAGGACTTGCAGCGGGCTCTTCCGCTCTCACAGCCGGGAGCAGCCTTTGCTCTTCTTGATTAAAATACGGTCTTAAAAATTCCTGTGGGAATATCGAGGGGAATCTTGCACTGAAAATATATACAGTTCACTGTACAACTGCTTGCATTTTAGTAGTTAATGCAAAGCTTATTTTTTCACCTCGTGCATGACGTTCTTTACCCAGATACCTTTTATTTGGCTGTGGAAGGCAGCATCTTGTTTGGTTTGAGGAAATAGGGGAGGTAGAGTGACCTAACCGATACCGAGTCAAACATAAGTCCCCAACAGTAAAGTAGGCCGTGATGGTCTGAGTTTTCTTCAGATGTTGGCTACAGGAGTGGGAAGATGTGTCAGCCCCCACCAAAACTGCCCCATGGGGGTTGCCTTTCTCTCCAGACGCTGCAACAGCAGTTGAAAAATGGGTCTGCAACTTCAGCAGCCCAGGTCTCCACTGCAGTCAGACTTGGGCAGGTGTGCAAGGAGGCTCTGAAGAGTAACTCAGGGCTTAATTTAGATCTTTCTGTGTCTTTTCTCCCACTGTAAAGTCAAGGTGGCTCCACGCGCTGCTCTGAGGTGCCGGGCTGTGAGCAGCAGATGTTCCTGAAGGCGAGGAGGGGACGGTGGGAGCAGAGCTCGTCCCTCTGTACCACCCCCCTCAGCTTCACCACCTGGGCAAAAAATTTGGAGAGCTGCAGAGACATGATCGGAGCTGCCTCAGGGAGGATGAGCACGGCGCAGCTCCTGTTGCTAATTACACACACCCGGAGCCGTACGACTCCTCAGGTGAGCCCTTCGCAAGCGCCGGGGGAACAAAGGAGCCCTTGTAAGGAGCATGCTCGGCATGTGATCTTCAGATGTGTAGGACCCCAGCCTTCCTCGGCAGCTCTGCCCTGCGCTCTCAGGCGAGGCGGTGCAGAGCTCCTCTCTGCCTCCTTCCACGCAGCCTCCGCCGCTCAGCCCCTAGGGTTGGGGCCCCGGTCAGAAGGGGGACGTTTGTAACGGGAAAGCAAATGTTTCTGTTGTCCTTTTGCCCGTAAATTGCTGCTTCGCTTTTGCTGAAAAATTCACAGAAATCTGACCGTGACTTAGCCTAAAAACTATCAACCCTAGAGCTGTCGATGCGCAGCTTCATGAACACCTGGAACCAGCAGATAATAAGAGGAACTGGCTTTGTACCATCAAGAGAGAGCCAGGGAGGGGGCTGTTCCCAAGGCGAGGGCAGCTGGCTGGTTTGTCACGAGTTACCTGGCTGGCAGGGTGGAGGGGGAATTCTCTATAAAATGAAAAGATCAATATTTGTTTGACATTCAGAAAATTCTCCCAGCCTCTGCCTGCGGCAGTTACAAATCAGAGCGATTGCCTATGTGAGCACTGTGAACGCACTGCTCTATGGAAGGCTTTGGGTTTTTAAATAAGGTACCCACCTTCTGCCTCACGGAGACTCCTTAATAATATTAAAGTGTCAAAGTCACACATGTGCATTTAACAGGGTAAATACCAGGTCTGGGCCCATGATAACTGTCCACCTAAGGCCATGCAGGTGTGACCTCCTCTGCCACAGCGGCCACTGAGAATAGTAATCCCAACTGGGAAACGCTGGTGGGTGACCAGCATAGGAGACTGTTCCCCCAGCAGCTTGTGACAGCCTGCAGAAAACCAGCCTGCTTTGGGCTGGCGCGTCGCACGCCCCCACGCAGCGCACGTTCGCTGCACTGGTTCTGCCAGGCCCACGTGCATCTGGAAATGGAGTTTGTAGGACTTCAGCGACGGGGGCTGCGAGGGCTGCGAGCCTTTCAGTGCCTGAGCACACCAAATCCACAAAGAAATGGTCGGATCATGATATCACAGGGAACTCTCGCCAAACCAGCTGAAATCATTCAAACATTCAGACCGTGCTTAGGGCGGGGGGGACCCTCTGTTCTAAATATATTCCTTTGAAGGCAGCTTGTTATTTAAACAACTATTGCAAAACAGGGTTTACATGGAGCTGCTCGAAACTGAAGAGGGAGGGAAAGCTGGTTGTGGGCACACAGTCACCACCCAGGTATTTTAATTGCAAATCTCAGCATGTTTTATAGATGTCTAGAGAGTATCTTTTTACGTGGGCTCCAAGGATTACAATAAGATCCATCATGTTTTATATGAACCTAGTGACAGTACGTAAGTCCCACCCTGATGATGCCTAAGATGGGAGGATACCATACAACAGCCCGTCCGCGGAGCCAGGAATAGTTCGAGGCATCTCCACGCAGTCTAAGGCTCCCAGGAGAGTGTAGCTGAGCAGAGCAGCTGCGGGGCAGTGCCTCTGTCCTGCACGTTGGAGACGTGTTGTCTCTCGATGCCTTCCCACCTGCCTTGGCTCAGCACCCACAGGTTCTGGGAGAGCATGGTGCAGCAGCCCCAGCCGCTGCGGAGCCTGCCGGGGACCGGAGCCTGCAGCAGCCCAGCCTCCACATCCTGAAGCAAAAGGGTGGATTGCATCCCTGTTCCCAAAGGGCTCAGATGCCTGCAGTCAGTGTGGTAAGGTAATGTGGGATTTCCGTGGCTTTCCTGGGGTGATCCACCAATCTGCAGCAAGAGCTGGCAGAGAGCTGGAGCGGCTGGGCAGTCTCTGTGGTCCCTTCCCATGGGCACTGTGTTTGTCCTCGGGATGCGAGGGCAGGACTGAGCCTGCGCCCAAGGCTTCCCCCGGTACACCAGAGCCTAATAAATGGAGCAGAGAGATGTGCTGAAGCTGAGCTCCTGAGACAGCCCGCTCACCATCCCTGCCCTCCAGAAGCCCCCCACCAAGAGCCCACCCACACAACTACAGGGACATGCCTTTGGCTGACTTGTTTTCCTACATCCCCTCAGTACCCCCGGCAGCAGACAGGATCGGCCCTGGAAATGACCCGGCACTGCCAGCTCCGCAGTGGCTCTGCACTCTCGCAGCCGGAGCGGGGCTCCTGTCCGTGCTATCGCAATGTTCCCGTGAGAAGCGATGCTGCCTGTCTGTGCAATGTCCTGATTCCCCCAGACCTTGCAGCATCCCAGTCCCGGCTTCCCGCTCCTACAAACAGGCCGTGGCTCTGTGGCTTGCTCCTTTTAGGCTCAAAAACTCCAGTATAAGAGGAAAAAGCAAGGCCAGGACTGAGACGGTCTGCACCAGACGCATAGGTAGGTTGTCCCCGCACTCCTGCCCAACCTGCCAGCAGGCGCAACGGGAAGAGCTGCTGCAAGCCTCCGGCCGTTCCCCTTCCAGCCCTGCAAGAGTGTTGTTTGTGCACATCGCCAGGCTTTAGCTCAGCTTTCGTTTTGTTGTTAGTACAAATAGGGGAGTCCCAAGTGTGTCTGCAACCCGAATGCGAGATTCCCAATGGCAACCAGCCCAGCAGTCAGCAGGGGCAGCATGTCCCATTTGACCTGACATGACCAGTGCATAAATGCTTGCAACCTGCTACAGTGCTTATTCCAGAAGTCCCAGGGGTGCAATCTTTCCTGAAAAGTATGTCAGTCTGTGCTTCAGGCACAGGTTTTGCTTCCTGCCTTCGAAAGCTTAAACAGAGAAGCTGGCGGGTCCGCTGTGCCTCTGCTGGTCTAGGTAGCCATGCACAGCATTATTCTTTGGAGAAAGGCTGCGCCCTTTGTGGACTCGTGCATCCACAAATTCCCACTTGAGGGTACCTAACTGTGCTTTTCAAGTACAGCACCAGCGAGGGGAGAGAAGCCCCTCCAAAGCGTGCAGGGTGGGAACCATGGCATTAGAGATCACTCTGACACTCAGCAGCACGGGCACGGGGACACAAAGGCACTCGCCTGCCAGCAGCAGCGTGATGGCTGTGTACGTGAGGTGAGTGTTAAAGGAAGATGTCTCTGTCGCTTCTGTGAAAACACTGGCCTGAATATCCCCCTTTCCCGATGACCTCTGTCCTGACACAAGGGACAACGTTTGGGCAAATTCAAAACTAAGCTTCCGTTCACCGAGCTCTTCCTACGCTCTCCGTCCTCGTGAGTGCTGGGTGGAGCTGAAGTTTGTTGTTAGAAATGCCCACAGCAAATGACCTGCCAGCCCCTCGCTGGAGCTCAGCTCCTCATGGAGTGGAATTTGCTTTGGTGGAAGCAGGAACTGGCATCCTCAGCGCTGTAAGTGAGGGCAACCTTAGTGCGACCACATGCAATCAGAGGCAGGGTTGGAGGGGGATCGCCCTGCCCAGCCGTCCCCGATGCTGCCGGTCACCAACCACCATCCCCAAGGCCAGGGCCTGGCATCATGGGCTCCTCTGGCAGCCAGGTACCAGGACCAGGGCATTTCATGGGATTCTGCCGTGAAAAGCAGGGACTCGGTGCCACTCCTGCAATGCTAGAAAGCAAGCACGAGAAAGCTTACCTTCAGCCACCAAAGAGATGCCAGCCCTCCCCAAACCTTATGCAGGGCATCTCCTGCCCCTGAGGATGGATCACAGACCCCGCTTCTCTTTCCCAGGACAGGGACTCCTAACCGGCAGTTTTCCCATCACCTTTGCAGTAAAGTGCCTGAGGACAGGAGGGCTGGAAAAGTCCCAAACCTCCCTGGCACCTGTGTATATAAAGTACTAATAAACAAGGACACAGCCTCCAGGGCAGCCACAAACACAGGCAAAACAAGAAAGTGTTCGTGTACCAGTACAAAAGCATCATAAATACTCTCCCACTGCCAAAAGACCTCTTCAGTCTTTTACTAAATCTCATCACAGGAACAATTTACAAGCCAATAATGCTGAACAACTCCATTCCAAACTCTGTGTTAAGCTTTATTTCAGGCTTTCACACTTTATCATGTTAGCACCTCCCGGGCTGGCACTGGACTAACACATGCCAAGTTGAGAGAGGGGAGTAGTGGAGTGGGACTTGTCTCTGCGACTGGAAGTCTTCCAGTTGGGAAAAACTGCACATCCATAGGCACCCAACTTGCCGAGTGGGCTTTGTGTCCCCTTCCCAAATGCCTCCCGATGGAGAATTTTGGCCTTAATCATTTTCCCCTAAAATGCAGTTCTTCAGTAAGCGCTGTCTCCTGGACAGCATCTGTTCTTGCAGGTATATCCGGGCCTTAACTTCGGTGACTGTGGGAGGCCTTGCACATTCAGGGAAAGCTGGATATTCTGGGCTCTGTGTTCTGACAATCACCACACTAGGCAAATCCTCCTGTGTGCCTCAAGCCCTGCCGACATAACCAGCCCCGCTGGAAGCCCCACATCTCCCTCCGGAGACAGGTGTCACTCCCATGCTTATATCAACAATAGCCATTGACCAAGAACCTAAAAAAACCACATGGGAACTGATGTGCTGTAGATCATGGAAAAACACCCTCGTGGACCGAGTTTGAGAAGGGAACTTAATGTAATTATCTTAAATTAATAAGAGGAGAACATTCCTCTTTGGAGGTCATCTCCATTAACTAATGCAATCCTATTCTGTTGTAATGTAATTGTGTAAGCATTGTGTCTCCCGTCCAAGAGCTGGGCCTCATTACAAGAACAATACAACCCTGTTACATTCAGTGTCAAGGCATCGGTGTCCTTCTTAGCTTGCACACTGATACCTAAGAGCTGGAAGACACAGCTTGCAAATTTTCAGTAAACAATGAGGAGATGTAAAAGGAGACGGGTCCTGGAGGATCACTTGGGGAGGACTGGCAGAGTCTTTCTGTGCACTTAGCAGCGTGGTGTATAGACCTTTCCTAAACCTGGCTGCTCACCGGTTTTCCCTGACTTCAAAACGCAGCGATGCTCTGCCCCGGCTCTGTACTGCCGAGTCTGCTCTTAGATTTCACCGCTGCTAGCACACAGCAAATGTATGCAGCAGTCTCCGGTGGCTTGCCCTGAGAGAACATGTTACCAATGGCTGCTTAATTCAAATTGCAGCTTCTTTAGAAAATACTTCTACAAACACTGACACTCCAAAAAAAAGCTCTCTTTAGCCTTTTATAAGCTAGGAGTTTATTTTGTTAATATTTTTCTGCATGACGTGTTTCAAATGAGAACATTCTGAAAGTAAATTGGCAGAGTATTTATTGCTGTTTATTTCTAAGCAGCTATAAGCCAATAATAATAGAGAATCCTCTTCAAGTACAAACTAAATTCCTTTCGGTTAAAATGCTCAGCGCAAAGTCTGAAGCTGCGTTTTGTCAAGCAGATGCAGAGTGTCACCTTATAACGCCCATGCTAATGGAGTAATAGGATTGGAGCTGCGGCTAGCTACCCAGATCATTACGATAATCCTGGCCTAGAGAAAACAATTCTGCGTTAAGCATTACTGCTCTGGAGAGAGTCCATTCCCCGGCTGGCCCAGCCACCTCTGCTGCAGGCACACGCGCACACATATACACAAACACGCTGGGGTTAGCACTTAATCCTCTAACTGCCCACGAATGCCACAAGTATTCAGCAAAACAGAGGTCTGGATCCCCCTGCCGAGTTCGGAGTCACTGGGAAACCTCAGGCGCGGTTCTGCCCGATTGCTCCTCGTTAGCATGGGATGCTGCATGGTGGCACACACACGCCAAAACCATCCCTGCCTGCTGCGGGGGACACGTGGACTTGCACGGCACACGCACCACGGGCTCTCTGTGGCAGGGGCTGCAGCTGGGCACCGCTGCGGCACTGAGCCCCCGGAGCCCATGCAGCAGGGCTGAGCAGGGATGGGCTTTTGCCCCAGGTGGCATGGATGGGTTTAAGCTGGGTGGCAATTAGGGACCAGCTGACCCTGGACCCAGCTGCTGGGGATAAAAGCACTGGAAGCATTAAGAAGAAGAAGAAAGAAGAAGAAAGAAGAAGAAAGAAGAAGAAAGAAGAAGAAAGAAGAAGAAAGAAGAAGAAGAAGAAGAAGAAGAAGTAGTAGTAGTATTTGGGAGTGGGGTTAAGCAGCAGTCAGCTTCCTCAGTGAGGGGTGATAAGGGACCTTGGCATTCAGGATGTGCTCTGAACTGGGGCTGTCGGCTACAGGAGAGGTAAGGGGAGTGCTGAGTATGGTCTGTAGTTGCATCTCTAGAAGCTGAGATCTCTACTGCAGGCAGCAGGACCTTTCAGGTGCAAACCACCTCCTTCAGGGCTACCACTCAAAGACAGTGCTCTTAGGAGTAAAGACCAGGGTGTAAACTGAAAGTCCTCAGGAACTGTTGAGGATTTTGTTTATTCCTCCTGGAAAGTTACCAGTTCCTGAGGCTCAGGGCAAGCAGTGATGAGCCTGGGATCCAAAAGGCAGTGCTTCTCAGTGTCTTGGGAGGTTTCTCTGTCCCCACTGGTGGAGCACCCAGCCCAGGCTCCCTGGGACAGCCCAGGACACTGTGACTGGGAGACCTGAGCCTCCTGTGTTGCTCCCTTTGCTTGTACAGCATGGCTGGTGGCCAGCAAGGCAGCCAGACTCGTGCAGAGGGGTCTGGAAAGTGGTGTGAAATGGAGGCCTCTGCATGCTGCTTTGTGTGCTTGGAGCTGTTCTTGTCTTGTTTGACCAGGGGCTGAAGTGCAGCCAATAGAGAGATCCTCAGCCGCAGTACTAAAGCTAGTGGGAGGAATGCGGCTCCTGCCCATAGGGATGCCAGGAACTTTATGGTTCCATTTGGTTCTGGGGACCAGCACGGTGCTCCCTGCTGAGCAGCTGCCAGCTAGCAGAGCTGTCCCAAGACCTGATGAAGGAGCACCTCTCTATCTCCCTGGGTGCTGGCAGGAGTGATGAGGACCACCTCGTTTCAGCTTGCCTTCAGCAGCACTCTGCTGCCAGCTTCCGAGACCTGGCTCTGCTGCAGGTGGAGCCAGGCCAGTCCTGTTCCCTGGCTGGGCCATCGTGGTGGCTGTGCTTGCTAGGTGGCAGTGCCAGAGGGTTTCCACCTGGCTGTTTGCTTGTCTGCTGTGTATTCCCCCAGACTTGCCGGAGCTCTGACCTTCCAGGTATCATTTCTATGAAATGCAATAGGCATGCAGCAAAAGATCCTCTGGCAAGAGTTAAATACTGACGCTCCTGTCTGTGCTGGGGGCAGAAGGTATCTCGGAGACATCCACCCACTTGACCGGCAGTAGTTTTCCTCCAGAAGTGCAAGCAGGTGCTGGATCTGTTGACGGTTTATACTGGGTTTTCCTTCGAGCAGGGCGGCATCACGTGTACCCATGACACCTCTGCACTGATACACCAGCACAAGCCACTGTGCCAGGTGGGAAAGGCGCTGAGCCGGGTGCGCAGGACCGAGCGCAGGGCTACAGGAACTGCAGTGGAGATCTTCCTGCCTCAGCGGGTGGTGAGGCAGAGCCTGGATGTTTTCTGGGAGCAGAGGACAGGGCAGCGAGCACCCCTGCGCTGGCCGGCTGCCAGACCAGGTCCTGCAGGGCAGCTCTGCCCCAGCCTGCGAAGAGAGGTGACCCCTTCCCAACCACACAGAGTTAAACAAACAGGCAGCCAAACCACAGGCTTCAGCTTGGTTTGACCTGCAATGATTAAGAACAGGGCTGGTGATAGTGGTTTGGATGCAGAGGAAGGAGCAAAACAATTCGTGAGCCTGCTGGAGGGTCTGGCAGCCGCCGGCACTAGCCGGGGAGATGCGAAGTGCTGCTCTGTGCTTTCCCAGTCATGCACCCAGCAAGGCTGCTTCTACAAAACACGAAGGTTAAGAAAGGAAGGATGCCAAACCGCTAACAAAACAAACCCTGCTGGTGCAAGGAATCCCAGAAGCGTCTGGAATTTGCTTGTGAAGCTGGGCAGCCCCTGCTGCCCATCTGCTCTTCTGGTCTCTCCATTCACACGCTCCTTTTGTCATTTTTACAAATTAAAAATTGCAACAGTTTCTTTCCAGGTTTGAAGCCAGTGCATGAAGGTGGTTGGCGACTGAAGCGAGTCCCTTTGCTCTGAACAGAGCCTGGTTTGCGCTTCCCACGTCTCTCACCCAGCCCAATTCATTGCCCTTGGAAGGTTGTCCTACTCCAGAAGCATGAACGAACCTCCCTACTGGGTGAAAACTTGCTAAGCATACCGCCATCCCTGGAGGTATTTAAAAGCTGGGTAGATGTGGTGCTGAGGGACACGGTTTAGTGGTGGTTTTGGCAGTGTTAGGTAGATGGTTGGACTCTATGATCTTAAAGGTCCCTTCCAACCTAGGTGATTCTATCATTCTGTGATTCAAGGCTGGTCCAGATCCTCCTCCTTCAGAAAGGGTCATATTTGGATCCCAGGGTCCACCTGGCACCTGACAGCAGTCTGGTACTTCTCTGAGGAAAGGAGGATCGGTCTCTTTAATCTCCAGCAGAGCTGCTCCAAGAGTCTGTGCTCCGAAGCGGCGGCTTCCAGCACCCCCGAGAGCAGTTGTGGAAACCACAGAGACTGCAGAGATGATGCTGGGGCCATGTGTGACAGTGCTGGTGACAGGCACTACCTGCACCCTGCCGTGTAGGTGGGCTGGCCAGGGTGAGCACCTGCTCACCAGCCTGCAGTTCTGATCCCATTTCCTAAATTGCAGGCTTTGTGCATGCCACAGAGTAATTAGTAAAGGAAAAAATCCTTTTATCCAGAATACAGTACTTTGTTAATCTGATTACTTGTTAATTGCTTCAATTTAACTGGAAGTGGGTAACCTTTACATTTTAACCATTGATACGCTGTTATTGAGTCAGTGACTTCCTTTCACAGGAGGTTCACTCAGCTTTCCTGGACGCTGCCCTACCACCACACCCCTGAACGCTCTGCCAGTGTGAACAAAGCCCAGAGAAAAGTATCTTCCCCCGCAGCAGCCCTGGGTGCTGGGGCTAGTGGAATTCACTGTCTCCAAGTTCAGGATCTGAATGAGCATTTACCACGTGTTACCCACAGACTGATGCTGGGGACACAGACCTCGGGGGCAGCTTTACACTGGGCTGTTTGTACAAGCCACTTCTTGAGGGGAGAGGAAAAAAAAAGGAGGGCACGTTTCTATGAAGAATGCATTCCAGCTGCTGACACACGACGCTGTTACTAAAACTGGAAAGCATAGTGTTTGTATGATCACCCTTTATCTTTATTGCTTCCTCAAAGAGTGAAGAAACTTGATTAAACTCATTTTTAACGTTACCACTGGCGTCCATGGGAGTCTTCCCCACTCCTGACAGACCTGGCTAATTGCTCATCACAATGAGCTGCAGTTTCCCTCATGTCCGAGGGGAGAAAGGCTTTGAGACCAGACTTCCATTATGGTAGAATTCATTCATGGCTCTGCATGGCCAGGGCCTCCAGCTGCTGAGCCGGACGATGCCAGCTCTGCTGGGTTTGACCCCGTGCCACCGTGAGCCACCGTCCCAGCTGACCAGCAAGTCTGGGCACCGAGCCCAGCTCAAGCTCTGCATCCCCCTTGTGCTGGTGGAGCTGCTAGCAGATGCTGTGGTTCCTATTAACACCATTGCATTCCTGAAGTGATGCCTGGCCTTGGTGGGTGCTGGTCCCATGCCTGCACCCTGCCAGTCCCGCTGGGAGCATCCCTAGGTCTGTTCTGCTTTGGGGCTGCCATGTGTTTGGCAGAGCCAAGTGGGCTCGTGTCCTGCACCTGAGTGCTTGTTCCCAAACCAAGCTCCTCGTGTGGCCCAAGGACTCCGCTTGGCACAGCAAAGCAAGTATTTACTGGTCGTGCATAGGTGTTTGAGGTTGGGAGCTTTCCAAGCGTGGTGCTTTGATTGCTGTGCTGGGGGGGGAGGGCAATCAGCAGCATGGGCGAGGGTCTCCTTGGGCCTGTGGAACATCAAACCCCCAACAAAACACTTCCATGTGCGCCTTCCCGCTCCCTGCAGTCAGTCATGCTTTATTAATCCATTGGCCGGCATGAACGTTGCTGTCCCCACAAGTGTTCTTTCATGTTTGCCTACAATCTCGATGTCATCGCACAAAATCAAGAGTAATTATGAACAGATACCAACCCCTCGCTCTCCCTCCCCCTCGTGACTGCTCCTCAACATCTGGTTTCCACAACTGCTCTCGGGGGTGCTGGAAGCCGCCGCTTTGGAGCACAGACTCTTGGAGCAGCTCTGCTGAGGATTAACCTCCGCTCCCCCTTCCCTCCCTCCCCCCCCAATAATTTTTCATTTTGAATGGCGATCAACATCGAGCAGGATTTAATTCCCCAGCCCACCATTCCTGATGGGCTCGTCCTGGGTATTCTGGCAGTACAGAAAGGCAGTGCACCGGCCCTTCAGAGGGACCACATCTGCCCCATCCTGCAATAAGTCCCTTCTGTCCCGGCACCCTTTTGCCATCCCCATTTGCCATTCAAATTCTGTTTGGCTGCAGGGCTCCAGGGGAAATAAATGCTGCCATGCCCATATGCAGAGAATTTAACCACTGTCCATCTACTGCATCTTTCCATTTGGATTGACCTACTGTCACACCAAGCCAGACACAGATTTCTGATCAGAGCATCTCATTTTCTCCCTCCGCTATTTGTTGCTTCCACCTTCCTCCAAAGAAAGTCCACTCAAGTGTCCACACAGTTGGGCATAATACCTCTCCTTGGGTTTCTCCAGGAGTAAGACAAGAAGAGGTCTGTTCCAGTCCGCCCTGGGCAGCATCCCTCTCCCACCACTGGTAGTTATCAACCCCAAACTGGAAAATGTTGGATGCACTGAACACTTCTTGAGTTGTTTGAAGCTGTTCATGTTTATGTTTGCAATAAAAGATGAACAGGTGCTGGCAATTTAACTAATCAGGTACCATCTACATCTCCTCTGAACTGATTCCTTTGCAATACGCTCCAATGGCTGCTTGGCCGTCCGACAGCCTGCAATTATGCAAACATCCCCATTCACATGGTCCTTATTACGGGCACAAGATGTGCCGTAATCCTGTAATTTTTGCTGAGGCCTGGAACTTGCTGCGTCAGCTTTTTGGGCCTCTGGTGCAGATGATTTTCCTTTACTGCCCTTTTAGGTGGGAAGGGGCTCTGAGGGGTCCCTGCGGCAGCAGGGCGGTGGGTGCATTTAGACAGGCATCACCAAGAGTCCCAGGTGTTTTCCTGACGATGCTCAGCATGGTTGGGTGTGCTGAGCCGCCTGTGGGGAGCAAGGAGGGGGTCTGGCTCAGAGTGGTCCTGGCTGCTGCTGCCACCATCCCACCTCCTGAGCTCACGAGTGCTCCCACAACCAGCTGGTACAGGCGTAACTTGCCACCAGCAGTGGGGACGTTGCAGTCGGGCCAAGGGACGTGCCAGGCGTGCTGCGCACACTGGTGTTTCCCCACACGCCTGCCCAGCCGTGCCAACAGCTGGGTCAGAGCGATGGGCACAGTGACGACGGCGCAACCCCGGAGCCACCTCAGGGAAAAAAAAAAAAAAAATCAGACAATTACAACTTTTGTAAAGAAAGCAACGGCTTCACCTCTCAGCAGCCCTGACCCAGCAGCAAGGTTACTATTTCACTGGTACATTAATTTCTTTGGCCAACCAGAGGACGCTGTCTGCTGCCCACTCCTCTCGCAGGGAAAGGGCTTTCGGGTCCCCCACCCGCAGGGTTCAGAGGGGCAGCTGCAGTGATGGGTGACATGCCCTGTGCTTGGTTCTCTCCGGGCACCGCTGTCTTCCACTGGCCTGGGAAACACAGGTTGTGTTTAAAATGAAGGGAGAAAAAGGGGGGAAAAAAAATCTATTAGACATCATACATTTAACCAATTCTGACTTGACCAGAATCCAATAAAATGCAGTTCATACAACATTTTTATTGCTAATTGGTTTGACTGTTAAAATTTAAATGCATGAAGTTACTTTAATGACAGACAGAGTGGACCTTGTTAACCTTTAAAAGGGTCTTAATTCATTTATATACCTCCTAAAATGCTTTGCACTTCTCCCTCTGGTGCACGGCCCTTGCTGTCTTGGCCAGTCTCCGGCACAGCCCCCGGCGCGCTGCCTGCTGTGCGTGTCCGGAGAGCAGCTCTCCGACCAGGTTAAACGCAAAACGTGGCCAGTGCTGGCCGGGGGCACAGGCACCGCTGTGGGTGAGCACCCAGCGTTGGGGGGGGGGGGTCTGGGACTCGCCATGTGCGTTTATGCAGACGGGCTGTTAACACAGTCAGTGTATAACTTCGGTCCCTGTTACCGACCCAGAGAGGGGCAGAGGGTGGCTGGGGGGGCCCCAAGCCGGGTGCGCAGCCTGCAGCGAGCAGGGGTGTGGGGTGGGCACTGCAGCCCAGCGGGCGCAGCGGGGGCGGACGAGGCTCTGGTGCAGCAGAGGCTGGTGCAGCCCATCTTGCTCCTCGGAGGTCGGCTTCCCGGGACCCTGGTGTTGCCGCTGCTGGTGTTTTCACCACAGCCCAGGGACCCCTGCCGCACACAGGTCCTGGTGTGTTACACGCTGCCGAACATTTTCTATTTAAATGCAAATTTTGACTTT
Source organism: Burhinus oedicnemus (assembly GCA_008921705.1). Lineage (NCBI taxonomy): Eukaryota > Metazoa > Chordata > Aves > Charadriiformes > Burhinidae > Burhinus > Burhinus oedicnemus. The sequence goes on from VFFE01006219.1 coordinate 438,504, forward strand.
TCACTCAGCAGCTCGAGAAAGTTTTTCACACCGGAATGAGGGTCACAATAATAATTTATCCACAGGCCTCTTTCTACAATTACTATTTGTACAAGAAAAGTGTTGATACTTGGGTGGCTGGGTGAGGACTCCCGCAGCAGAGTCAGACAGCCGAGGGAAAGGAAGGAGTACAGCCACATCAGCGTCCAGCCACGGTTGTTTCCTTGGAATAATCTCAATGCACGGACATTGCTGGGAAAAAAGCACTGCGATCTGCAGGACACGCTGTTGACGGGGTCCAAGCGCTCTGTCTCTCTCTGGCTGTGGCAGAGCTTCCAAGCAAGGGCAAAACTGCTCCAAAGCCCACGAACAGGCTCTGCAGACCACGTGGGGGAAAAATTCTCCTTGTTGGGGTTTGGTGAGACACCTGTCCTCTCGCCTCAGCTCAGTCGGATACCTGAACTGCAGCATACTACCTTTGTCAGTCTCTAGGAGTCTGTCTGACATCCCTTTATAATTAATTACTTAATCACTGGCACAAGTGGGCATCTTATGTTCCTCAGTGCCATAATGAGAATTCGCAGTCAACAAGAGACTAGATGGGAGATAATGTCGCAGGGAGGGTTAAGCTGACGGGAGACCTGGACCAGCACATTACCTCCCTGTAACCTGAACTCCATGCGCTCTCCAGCCCATTAAATCAGCATGGCTCATCCCATGTCACCAGCACCGCTTGCTGAGGCCAGAGAGAGGGTCCCAAACCTCCCACACCCACCACCCTTCAGGGACCTGTGGCTCCCTGAGTGGCACAGGCATCAACGTGCTGCGGATGTGCCAGCCCCGGCACCTCCGGCTCAGCTCCTGAGAGCTACCGGCAGCCACAGAGGATGGACAGGCACTGGAACTGCCTGCATCCTGCTGCTCTTTGCTTCTGAGCACCCTGGGCTCTCTGGTTCAAGATGTGCCTGGCCAGCGGTCAAGCACTTCTCCATGCTCACCCCATCCTGTCCTCGGTGCAGAAGTGGGTGCTGCAGCTTGCCGAGCCAGGCTGTTCAGCAGCAACGGGTCCAAATGTCAGGATGTTTTGCAGACTCTAGGAGCATGTCCGCGTGCACAGACATGGGTGAATCGTGCACATTTGTATGTCTTAATGGCAAAAGCCACTGCAAGAGGCAGATGTGGCAGTTTCTCTCCCCATGTCGTGTATGATCACTGTCTGGAGCAGAGTCCACCACCCAGCCTTGGGTTTGATTCATGTCTCCCTGGTGCTGAAGCGTAGGGATCGATCAAAGCCCTTGGGAAGAGGGCAGGGAGCCAGTTCTGATGACTGGAAGGAGCTGTGTTGAGCAATTGTTCGCCTGCTATAGACACCTCCTTTGCACAGGCTTGTGCCGGGCGCCCTTCCAACACTTCCAGCCACCCTCTGGTCAGCACCCTGGGGCGAGCGGCACTGTGGTGAAAATCCCTCAGTGCTTATCTTTCCCTGGCCCACCTGGGCAAAAGCCAGCACAGCCCCTCAGAAGAAGCTGTCCCTTTGAAATGTGTAAAATGCAGCATAATTAACATCACACAGAAGTTATATCATTAAATAATGTTTATTCTTTCAAAGCCAAGCAGTCAGAGTTAGGAAATGTTAAAACTAAGGTGGCTATTGCAATCTTAATTCTGTTTGTTTTGCTCAGCTGCACTAAGGCAGAGCCCTTAACTGTGTGATGCATGCTGAACTCTCTACAGTGCAACTCTTTTTCAATATTTATCTTATTCTCATCCTTCAGTACATGGCCCCTGCCAGAGTTACCGTGTTTAAGACTGTGCTTGGAAGACAGAGTGTTTATTTGATGCGCCAGGGAGGCTTTTCTACAAGGCACATGAGCACAGTGTTTGATATACACACAAACGTATCTTCATTTATCTCAGAGTCTTCTTACAAGGTACCAGGGATGATATTTCACAACGTCATAAAAAAGGGCAGAGATGCAAGAAGATTAAATTCAGTAGTTTCCACTAATTTTGGATATCCAGTAAGTAGCACCTGGTTTTTCCAAGCACTGAGCATTCACAGCATCCTTTTTACTCAGGATCAAAGGGTGAATCTGGGTTGACTTTGGCCATTCACTGTGAGCTCCTGGCAGTCGCAGCCCGTGGCCCCAACAGCGGCCGCCCAGCCTGTCTCCCAGGACGGGCCAGAGACAGAGAAGCCACATCTCCCGAGACGCGTTGCACCCCCGAAACCTCAGCCCCCCCTTTCTGTTGCTGTTATCCCCTCCTTCATCCCTACGTACCGTCTGGCAAGAAAAGCCAGGTTCCCATGGGCAGCAGCCGCCTCCTTGGGCAGCCTCAGCCCCGAGCGTGGGACCGGCCTGGGGCTGGGCACAAGGGGCTCAGACAAAATTGGGCACATCTCCAGGTGACTGAACAGTGCATGAAGCATCAGGCCCAAACCACATTAGTGCAGGGAATTAAGAGAAGTAGAAAAAAATAGAAAGCCCATCATGTGGCATCATCTCACCCCTTCCCTGGTTCATCAGCAGGACAGGGATTATCCGAGTGTCTGGCCCACGTGCAGCCACTGCCCAGGCGGCTGCTGCTCCTGTGACCTGTGGAGCCGGCAGCAGAAGGGGCAGGACTCTCCCAGGCAGCTCTCCAGATACCTGGGGGCAGCCAAAGGGATAGGAGCTGAGTTTTCTGGGAACCTCCCGGTCCCAGACTCTGGAAAAGATGGCACTCTCTTGCCCTAATCCTCTGGTTTTTCCAGACACACTCGCCCTGTTTGGCCAGCATGAGCAGCTCGGGGCACCTGCTGAGAGGCTGCTGGGGCAAACAGGGAACGGCTGGCACCTCGTGCGGGGGCCCATGCAAGTCGTGTCCCTAGGACCATGCACGGCATTTCCCCGTGCTGCTCACCACCAGGACAGGGGACGCAGCACGGGCGCCCGTGCTGCCTCCCTAACCCCACCACCACGCGACGCGCCACCTCCACGTACAGCAAGAGCCATAAAAAAGGGATCTGGAGCCGAGGTCACATCCTTTTTCTAATGTGAATTAGTCTGAGCACTAAATGAGTTCAGACTTAATTGTAAGCATTTTCTGTTAACTAAGCAAGAAATCTTATAATAACACAATAAGGTGCCATTTCACAGCATCCAAATGGAGCAATAAGCTAGTGCCTCATTTGTATGTATTTTTTTTCACAGTGATTGCTGACGCTGCTGCTTTTAATATATTCACATTGGCACAGCCATTTGCATTCAGATGCAATTATGAGTTAGAAACTCCCTCCCTTCTGCAAGCTCCAGAAAGGGAGAATTTCAGCCCAGAGACACGTTACTGTTCATTTTGTGGGGTCTAATTAAGGAGTCTGCTGTGGCAGGAATCGAATTCCTATTGTTACCAAAGGGAGCGTCCTGCAAAGAAATAGATTAAATTAAACCAAGCCTTTAAAATTCTTCCTTTTTCTCCACAAAATCTTATTGATCTTGAGCAGAAATAGTTGTTTCCTATGGAAATAATGACCCTTTAGGGACAGAGGCCGAAAAGATGCATGAACCACAGCCGTTCCTAAAGAGTGTTATCAGGTTACAGCTGTGCCACACACAGTCTGCTGCTGGACGAGCAGCACCGAAGTTCTCCGTGCCAAGGAGGCCTCGAGGGTGACGGCAAACCCGCTGCAGACCCTGCTGCCACCAAACCTCACTCCAGCTTGGGAGCAGCGACTGTCCCAATCAGCAAAGGCAGGGGACCGGGCTCTCACAGGGACAAAGGCGGTGCAGACGCTTGCTCCAGCGTCCTTGCAAGAGCAGCTGAGCTGGGTGGCCTCCCAGCTCCGGGCTACATCCGTAAAGAGATCCCAGATCGGAGGAAAGAGTGCCTGGGAAGAGCTGGCATCTGTAAATCTCTGATATTAACAGGCCACAGCATGAGGCTCCACGGTGTGGGCTGCTCTGGGACCGGAGGTATCCTCCACTTTCATTTATAAAGATGCTGCAGGCAGGCCAGCTGTATGAAAAATTGCAAATATAAATTCTGGCGCTCTGCCTGGAACAAAGGCCCTCCCATATCCCCACAAGTTGCAGCTGTCCCTTGACCCCTCCTGGTCAGCCCATCTCCTTCCCCCAGCCTATGAATCCAGTGAGATTCTCACAGCTCCAACTGAAGTCTGTCATCTCCTAAATGTTCCTCCCCATGACAAAGCCCCCACCTGGGCTTGGAGAGGTGAATGTCCCCCATCCTGACACCCACAGCCTGCACCTCTGCCCAGGAGTCCGGAGGACACTCCTCGCTCTTGCACCCCCGTGCTGCTTCAGGGCATGCCCTGGCCTTGGGGGTGGCTCAGGCAGGTTCCAGCTGCCTACGGAGGTGCAGCACCATCCAACTTCTAGCATGCGTTCCCCATCACTCCCCTTCTCTTGCCTTGGGCTCTATTGACAAGATGCCACGAAAGAGCGATTGGAAGGCAGCACATCCCTCCAAACCCTCTGCTTTCCACTTGAGGAACTAAAGCAACAAATGAAAGAGAGAAGAGAAAACGAAGAAACCAAGAGAGGTTCAAGCTCCAGTACGGGATTTAGGTCCTCTCCTGCAGGGGAGGCTGGGGTGGGAAGAGCAGTGAGGCTCTCGCCTTGGGCCAAGCACCAAGGCCACCCCGGTGTGAGCCAGCGCCATCCACGATGTCTGGTTGTGAGGCATGAGAGCAGCAAGGAGCCAGGGGCTTAGAAACACCCTGCAGAGATGTGGTGGAAGAAGGAGAGTCCGTATGCCCAGTGTGGCCTCACATCCCTCCCAGTTCCATGAAAGGACCACAGTGCACTGAGACAGGTCCTCACCACCCCACCACTTCCACCTCGATTTCCAGGAACAGCACTAGAATTCTGGGAAAGGGCACACTCAGGAGCAGCCCAAGGGCCCAGCCACACCAAAATCCCACCCTAGCTGGGGCAACCTTAGCACAACTGTGGGAGCCGCAAGAGCAGGAACCTCAGGTGGTCCCTCAAGCTGGGCACCAGCCTCTTCTGCCACAGCAAGGTCAGAGCTGGACTCCTTGGGTGCTGGCGGGTGACGAGTAGCTTCTTCCTCCTCCTCCTCCTCCTCCTCTTGCCAGGAGGGAGAAGTAGCAGAGGGAGGAGGAGGAGAAGACGTGTAATTACTGCAGCACCTGAGATCTCATAAAGAGTGCCATGTAGATTACCTCCTCCCGACAGGCTGGAGCTTTGGTTTATAGTTTACACCAGCATATATCGAATTAACCTCAGAGAAAAAGGTTAAACTATCAATCACGAACTGCAGTTTAAAGAACTGCATTCCCCATGATATATGGCACTGGCAGGCACGTCAGAACTAAGCCAAAGACTGCTTAAAAGTAACTGGGGATAATGGGCCCGGCTCCTTATGGAGATAGATGTGCAGTGTGTTGACTTTAATATGCTGCATAAATGAGACCCCGGTGTGGAAATATTGCATCACGATGTAAAACAATTTCCTCTATTCAAACAACCTCTAAGTAGACTTCTCCTATTTAATATTCACTGGGCGGCTCGGCCAGCTCCGGGCTGCCCTCGGGCCATGGCAGAGATGCCAATGGGGTGCGGGAGGGCATGCCGGTGAAACAGGGGACCCGGAGCAACACCGGGGCCGCGGGGACCCGGGGCGGGGAGCACCGGGCAGTCGCTGGCACTGGCCTGGACTGGGGCCTCTGCTCGCAGAGGGCTTCTATTAGCTGCACATGTGTAGAGCAGCGGGGCTGTAATTCGAAGACATGTAACACAGACTGTTTACATTTTTGCAATCCTGGATAGTTATGTGCTGAATTTCCCTACTGGAAAGAAAAACTGCATGAGCGGGGAATGCGGAGAAGGAGGAGGCTTCTCCCCACCAGAGCAAGGGGGATGCATCGCATTTGGGAGCGGGCTCAGGAGTGGACACGTGCTCTCGCTGCCCTGGGCTGAGGAGCTCCTGGCATCCCTGCTTGGCCAAGGGGGTCTGCAGCCCGTGGTGGTCACGCTGGGCAGCCTGAGTGGTGGGACTGCTCAAGACTTCTGGCTCCCCGTGCCCTGCCGAAGAGGCTGGCAGCTCACCACTGGAAGCTACAGAGCTGATGCCACGCTGGAAGACATGCAGAGGTGGGATCCTTGCCCGGAGCAGAGCTGGGATCCCCACTTCAGCCACGCTCCAGCAATGCAGAGCCTCTCGCCGGGCTCAGCCCAAGGCTGCCGTGCCTCTGGAGTGGGACCGAGGGACAGCCCCCTACAAAGCTCCATACGGAGCCCCACCACCGTGACCACCAGCTCTGTTGTGTGCAGGGATGCATCTGCAGTCATGGACCGGGGACATGTGCCACAAAGTTGATTTTTAATTGTAATAAATATAATTGCTAGGTTTGGGTAAAGCTACTCATTAGTGCTTCAGGAACTTTGGGAGAATTATCGTTTGATACTCTCAGCCAAGGATAACACTGTCTAGTTTTCGTTATACACTTTCTAATTGCAACAGCTATGTAAAACTCATTGCTTTGGCCAAGGAATGGGAACGGTCGCACTGACGATGGCACCTGTGAGACTGAGCAGCTGTGACAAACCTTTCCCTGCCCCAGAAACAGCCACCCCCAAACCGGGAGCACAGCTCCCACGGGCAGAGCGCCGGGAAGGGCAGCGAGAGCAGGGGCCAGCAAGGATGAGCTCCGCTCCTGCTCTGCGGGAGCGGTGTCTCAGCCGTTGTTCTAGCTGCTGCCCTGTCGCCCCTGGCCCCGGAGAGCTCTGAAGTGGTGGGGGGACATCCCCTCCGGCCCGGGCCTTCACATCAGTGCTGGTTTCGGATGAGCTGAGACCAGATCTGCTCGTTGCGGGTCTTTGAGCCTAAAAAAAGGCTCGTCTGAGGTTAGTGCTTTACCTAACGCGCTGTCTTGAGAAGAAAAGGTCAGTGAGACTTTTGAAATAAAAATGTTTCCATCTCAGTTGAGAAAAAGCCCAGATGGGTGAGCAAAGTTTAGAAAAGGGAAAGAATTGAGCAAGCAAGCAATACTGTGAGAAGCTGATAAGAGGAGCTCTAGCAGGAGAATAGGGGAGCCTTGTCTATCAGCCTATTAAAGGCTATTCTTACAAGTTTTTTTTCTTTTCATTAATACGCAGGGTGAATAGAACATTGAATAAAAATCAGTACTTACTGCACAATTGTAGGATTGAAAGGTAACTGTCAACAGAAGGATTGGGGTGACAAAAGGGGCCATTTCAGTGCTTAGCAAATGATTTTCGGCTTGTCATTTCAATAGGCCGTGTTTTTCAGAGATTGTGTTTTTTTGAATAGCGTTTATTACCATGCTTTTTAAAAATTTCATGTTGTCTCTTTGCAGGCACCATTCATTTGCAGATGCAGTATTCCTTTTTGGTTGTCAGAGGGATACTGCTTTAGAAAAATAAAGTACAGTCGTCCAGTGAGAAAAAGGATTCTCTTGTGAAGCTAATGGCTGGGAGAAAAACAATCGGGGCAGCTCCTACCTTCTTGCCAGCCTGACCCAGTTTCTCCCACTGTTCTTTATTCATGATCGCGTGGGCCACCGGTTCTCTCCATTTCAAATTACAAGTACGATGCTGAGTAAGATAAAACTTTTTTAACAGAAAGCCCATCTTCCTTAACGCTCCGATTTTGCAGCGGGAGACCCTAAAATACAAATAGGTCTCCTATCTCTCGTCTACAGACAAGAGGTCCAATTTTGCAGTCTTTATTCAGGCAAAATCCCATTTACCTCAATGGGGGCTTTGCTTGAATAAGCAGTGGGCAATTAATGCTCAGACTTTACAAAAGAGATACGTGGGGTGTTTAACGCATTGTGTGTATGCCCGAGAGGAGAAGCTAAGTGACAAAGTTTTACGGTTATCTGCTTTAAATAAAATCTTTGAAAACATGTGTTGGTTTAATCGAAATGATCATGTTCATTGCTACATAATTGCTCGCATAGGTCCAGAATTTGCATGACACTGTATACTATGCAATAGTGGTTAAAAGGACTTGCATTAGGATTTCATATCATTTTAACAAAAACCACCATTTTTGGCACCCTGGGCTCCTAAGTAGAGAGTAATCTAGAATTAGTGAGAAATAGATTTCATGGCTTTAAGTCACTTTATAGTGTGCAGGTCTTGAACCCTGATCTTTTGTAAATTGAACCACTTGTGAAAAAACAAAGGGCTCTAATCCTTTTAAACTGCCACTGCACATCCCTGGCCCAGTGCCCTTGAGAAGTGATTTAAATGGCATTGAGTATGGCAGTTCAAAACATACTCAAATCTGTTAAGAGGCTGATATCTATGAAGGGAATGGAAGCAGGGTAAAAAAAGCTAATTAAAAGTATTGATGAATCTGCCAGAGAGAATAATATCCTTCAGCCCTCTGAAAATCACCCGGAGCAAGACCGGGATTCTCCTGAAACAGCCGCCACAATGAGGAGGAGAGGGATGGCTGTGAGCAGAGGGTGCCAGGCGGCTCTTTGACGTGCTTGCTGGTGCTGGAGAGGCGCAGGACGAGTTCCCCAGTGCCAGTCAGTGCCCCGCACCTCACCAGCACTGCCCGGGGCTGCGCACCAGCACGCACCGCCACCAGCTCCGAGGGATCCCGGCTGGATCCCAGCTCCTGCATGGATCCCAGACCGCTTCCCCAGGACTGGCACCCAACATCATCGCCTGCTGCTTTTGCTCTTCCACAACAGCCTCCGTGAGAGGCGATTCAGGGCAGCCCCGGCTGAAACCCGGGCAGGGCCAGCAGCGGTGGCCGCAGATGCTGGGGCAGCTCAGAGCCCCAGCTGGCCATGCGGCCGCCCCCCAGCCCAGGCTGGGGTCTCCATCCCATGGCTGCCCACCGGCAGGACTGGCGGCACCCACAGCCTCAGCAGTGGGGCGCAGGCTTTGGCCACGGACCCCAGCCTGGGTGGGCAGCGGGCAGGGAGCTGCCCCCAGACGTCCCCCTGGGGCTGCTCTCATCTCGCGCTCTCTGGGGCCTCTCCTGCCACGTTAACACCCCACGTGTTCAGAAAAACCTGTGCTTCCAATTTGGGACACTGTTTAGAAGTTCTCTGCCCAGTGCGCGGCTCTGTAGCCTGCACAGCCTTGTAGCCTCCGACCCAGCTCGGAGGAGGGTTTTGCCTCTTAAAACCCCTTTTTTCCCTTTCCTCCAAAACACAAGACACCACTTGTGAACTATCCCAGGTGACCTGGAGTTTTCTGTGTTAGATAAACATTACTAATTCAAAAGCACTTTTCTTTTCAACAGCTAGAATTAAATCAGAACTCTTTCCCGAGGAGCCGCAGCAATAATGGGTGTGTTAATGAGGATTATCCTTCCTGCCAGCCCCAAGGAAGAGCTGATAAATCAATAGACCCATCACAGGAGCATTCTTCCCCATCTCCCCAGTCTGCAGGCCCAGGCAAGGTGTCCCCCCGGTGGGCAGCCATGTTCATGGGGATGCTGGCCACGGGGTGGAGGGCAGGGGTCCACCCGCAGCGCCCAGCCCTGCGCGCCGGGCAGAGATCCTGCCAGCGTCACCACTTTGCCTGGCCAGATCCTCCTCATCCCAGCCAGTACAGCTCCTGAAACCAAATGTGCCAGGCTGGCAAAGCATTGCCCGGCGCCGCGCTCAGGCATCCCACCTCTCCTCTGCACGCGTAGGGAAGGATGCTTGGCCTATGCTTTATTTTTGCACTGCCAGTTTGCATGTCACCCTTTCCTGTCCCTCTCCCAGGGCCCTGTGGGAGCTCTCATTACTCCAGGTGTCTGCAGGGCTGTCCTGACATCTCCACTGCGTGCCGTGAGCTGCGCTCCCGAGTGCATTTGTCAGCATCCCTGACCTCCCGCGCAGACGCCGAGCTGTGTGCGGAGCCTTTTCCACCACGGCAATAAGAGCTGGAGCTCAGGGGCCAGCAAGGACAAAATGTTCAGTTTCCTTAGCGATAGCAGAAAAACAAGAATTTCACTTCGAAAAACTTAAAAAAAAAAAAAAAAAAGCACTGTTCTTTAACAAACCTGCTGTCTGCTCTTCTCCCAGGGGAAAGGCTGAGACAAGGATCTCTGCAATAGAAATGCCTGACTCGGTGTTTAAAGTGCCCTTGTTAGCCCTGCCTTGATGGCTGTCTTGAGAATCACAGATCCCACAGATATTTAAGGCCATATAATTTGCTTATCTCCTTGTACAGTCTTAAGCAGCCCCCGAAGAAAGAGAGAGGCTGTTCCCTTGCAAACACTTTTGTTCCCGGCTGATGTTTGGGTCACAGCAGAGGGACTGGGTGACAGCACAGGGGACCCCACCCAAAGCACCCACCCTTGCACCGAGCTCCCGTCCTCAAGCAACCCCACGGCACATGTATGGTGAGAGTATGGCCACTACCAGGCACCAGCCGGGACCACTGGTGGCTGCTGCTAGCCAGGGGACCTCCATGGCACCAGGCTGAGCCACAGCCCCACGAGCAGCATAGCAGGGGCAGTTGGGGATGCTTTCTGCAGGATTCGGCCTCTGATCCCGGCTGTTCTAATGAAACAAAGGGTTTCAGGGTGCCACTCTGCCCTCCGGCATGTCCAGGCATCCAGCAGCTGTTTCCTCAAGCCGTGGCCCATCCCGCTCCCAGCCCTCTCCACACAGCAGTCGCTAGTGGCTTCCCCAAAGCTTCGCAGTGTAAATACTGATGGAGAACCAGAATGAAAGGCCAAAGAGCCCATGTTAGAGCACTCTGTGGACATTAGTCAGACAAAAGACTTTAAAACAAAGTTCAATTAGGTGTGAAGGAAATTATGGGCTGTGCAAGCAACAGTACCACTGTGTGAATTAGAGAGATGTTAGAGCAGGAGACAGGATGCAGCCCAACATAAATGCATTTGTCTTTGCTCTGCACCAGCCTTCACTGCCAGCTTATGCTTCAAGCCATGCAAACAGAAGCCTCCTGGCATATTTGGAAGATAGTCAACATTTCCAGCTATAATATATTAATTATAAAGCATGCTGTTGAGCCAGTTATATGAAGCGACTGGCTGAGTGAAAGGCCCAGTGCCACCAGGTGTGAGCTCTAAATGGGATGCTGGGATAATGTTTCTTCAAAAAGCAAATGGTCTCCTCCCTACAGCCAAGTGCAGAGCTTCCCCACCACTGCTGGCTGCACTGCCATGCCAACTCCAGACATGCTGCCACCATTTCTGCCCAGGAACAAAGCTTTTCGCAGCAGACACAACCACCTTACATCTTCCAGGAAAGCCGGTGAAACACAGCAGGGGAGGATCTGTGGCGTCTCCAGCACAGACAGAGTCTGTGAGAGAAGGAGAAGGAGAAGGAGAAGGAGAAGGAGAAGGAGAAGGAGAAGGAGAAGGAGAAGGAGAAGGAGAAGGAGAAGGAGAAGGGAGAAGGAGAGGAG
>VFFE01006219.1:449883-538410 GCA_008921705.1 Burhinus oedicnemus
GAAGAGAAGAGAAGAGAAGAGAAGAGAAGAGAAGAGAAGAGAAGAGAAGAGAAGAGAAGAGAAGAGAAGAGAAGAGAAGAGAAGAGAAGAGAAGAGAAGAGAAGAGAAGAGAAGAGAAGAGAAAAGTCAAGTCTGCAGACTCTCTCTGGAGGCAGAAGCGGTTCCTGCTGTGCTGATGCAAATCTGTATTTGGCTGGAATTTTCTGAGGACTTTTGCAGCTGCCAGGATATCTCCTACGTCCCCGATGCCTCATCTCCTGTGTGCCATCCATCCTTCCTTCCCGAGTATCATCAGGTGTGCCTCTCTCATAGCCTTTCCACAAGCACTTGCTCTGGCTGCAGAGCTATTCTACCTCGGACAAGAAGAGCTGAGCAGCACTGAAAGGCTATTGTGTCCCCCAGTATCACTACTGGGAAACAGAACACAGAAATACAAATTCAACAAGGAAATAATAAAAAAATGGTGATTGCTAAATGCAATAGACACTGAGTGCCCAAGGATAACGTAAAGGGAACCTGAGAGCTGCAGACACAAAGTCCCAAAGTCCTGGGAGATTAGACAGGAATGCCATGTTGCAGTGCAGGGATTTTGCTTTGAGACTGTCTTGACACTAAATCAAAGCTTGAGAAGTTCTCATCTGAATTTGTACGTGAGCCCTGGCAAAGGCGCCAGCAGCGAGCATGCGGTGCTAAACCGCGGACGCCTCGGATGCCGTTTGGGCACGTAGAGGAATCTGGGCTGCACGACTGCTATCCAGGGGCTGGACAGGGACAACTGATTGTATTTTAATTGCGGGCTCAGTATGAAACAAGGTGTGGGCCAAAGTGCAGCTACAATAGGTGCGGCGCCAAGAAGGATTTGGTGCCAGCAATAGATACTTTGGCAAACTCAGCCCTACAGCTCCAATTATGGGACTTCTCTTATACCACTGTCTCTAAACATTGGCTTCTGACTGCAATGCCTTATGCCAAATTGTAATCACCGTCATTCTACTAATGGTCAAAACGCTTGGAGTCCAAACGGGATATAATAATCACCGAGGAGGAGAAAGCACACTTCAGAGATTATGCTCAGCATAGCATGTGGCAGCGTATAGAGAATTGCAACATATGTCATCGCACTGTGATTACCTCACAGGATCTGGAAAAACACACTTTTCCTGCTCAGACTCCAAAACGATCATAAATTCAAATGGGTTTTGCAGCTTTCTGTGAGGAAGACTCTCCAACAAACTCCACCAGCCAGTGAAACACCAGACCGTCTGCAGAAAGGTACTGGCAGTGCAGCGTCATTCCTGGGAGCGCTAAGAGGGCCCATTGACAATGTTCACACCATCATAATAAGCCCTGATTTATAGCTTATTAAAATAGAGTGAGTTGAGATAAAATGCCAGGAATAAAAAAAAATATGACTGGATTGAGTGTGACTTGGCTTATTGAGTTTGTTTCCTATCTTTTTATAAGGGCTATAAAAACAAACAGCTCTCACTTGACTAAAGAAATCATTCATTAAGTTCCTCCACTTGCTCCAGCACATCCAGACACAGGCAAATAAATTCCGGGTGTCCCTTTTAGGAGCTCGTCCCAAGAACACTCGTGGAGCCCATCGGCTCCGGCAGTACCACCCGGGCAGGGACAGGCTGGCAGAGGCATGGTCTGCAGCCACACCAGGGGGTCCCCGTGGTCCCCAGGGCTGCCCCTTGCCCGGGCAGGGCTGTCCACCCAAGAGACTTGGCCAGCCAGGTTCACATCCAGCCCATTGAGACGTGCTGATAAATGTAATTGAATAAAGGAAGGGAAGGGAAAGGAAAGCCTGAGCAGCTGGGGAAGAGAAGGAGGAGCCTGAGGCAAAATTTATTTCTGTCAACTGGTGGTCTATTTCCCTGATACCATTTCCTTGTATACAGATAAGGAGTTATCTTAAATGACCATGTCTTTTTCAATTTGTACTTAACAGTCAGTCCCATTTTCCTTATATGATACTATCACAGCAGGATGAAAAATGCATTACAATAATCCCTAAGGATCTTCATATATCAATATCAAATGGTCTGAAATTGACCTGTTATAAAAACCAGCCTTTCAAGTCAGAAAAAACTTAAATAAAAAAAGCAAATTTCAGAGCTTGCAGTATGCTCCATAACCCAAATACTCAGGCACAAAGAGCAACGTTTCCAGAATACTTAATGAAAACAAACCTTCAACATCCATGAAAAAAATATTCTTACTATTGATACATCTGCTTAACGTTTGCTGCACCTTGGAGGAATGCTAATCCTGGGCCGGATCGACGCATAAGCAGCCAAATTAGGTTGAGCCACTGATTCCAGGACCAGCGATTTAGTGCTGGGAATTTTCCTCCCAGCCTGCACAAGCTGGAGTGGCGGCAGCCGGAGAAGAGGAAAGGAAAGTGGCTGAAGCCGACAGCATCGCAGCTCTGCCCCGGCCAACCTGCTCGGTGCATGGCGCTGCCGATATCCGGGTCTGCTCCGGAGTCGGCAGGGGCAGAGGGAGCTCTGGCACCGGGGATCAGAAACAAGATTGCTGTCCCTGAGCTCCCTCAAGCTCCTCTGCAGGCTGGAGGTGCAAGGAGCATGGGAGACACAGCGTCAAGCCCTGAACATTTTTCCTGCAACTTTTTAAAACAAAAATGTACCTCCAGGCTTTTCCAGACAATGCAGCGAGAGGATGGGGCCCTGTGCTGGGCTAACACCCGTAGCTGCAGCTCAAGCTCCAGCTGGGTTCGCCCCTCGCTCACTTGCGAATACTCGCAGCAAGAGGAGCGGAGAGCAGCCTGGGGTTGCTTGGAGGCAAAGAGGCTCTCTCCATTCAGCACATGTTCGCAATAAGTACAAACACCACATTATCACACCGCTTTATTCTGCCTTAACTATGGGTACACATTTCCCTTCTCGGTATCATAGCTATTGGGGATTTGTCATCCAAATTAGAGCTAAAGATACAAAAATACCTGAACAGATCCTAATCAGAAGAAGCTGTTTCTCTTGCGAGTTATTGGCCCACCAGAAGCCAGCAGGAAAAAAAAAAAAAAGAAAAAGAAAAAGAAAAGGCTGCAAAGGAGACAGGCACCAGCAGAGCAGCCTGTGCCTAAAGCAAGTCAGAGGCAAGCTCCAACCACAGCCAACGTGGATGACGTCTGCTGCTGAAGGAGATGCAGAGAGGCACCTCTCGCCATGAGGGAGGACCCAAAACTCCAGACCCCAGCACCACAAACTTGGGGCACGTTGAAAATCTGGCAAGGGGCCACATGGTGCAAAGTACAGCGCTAGGGCCAGCATCCGCCAAAGCTACAGCCCCTGCCGTGTCCTTGGGGCCCAACCCTGTGGACTCCGACACCAGCACAGCACGGGTGCCTGTCCTCAACGTCAAGAGATGCTGCAATGCCAAAGCAGAGTCCTCAAGGAATGGGCGGAACCGACGGAGGTCAGCATGGATAGGATAGGAAATCACATATGAAAATAACAGCATTAAACAAGTTGGGACTCGGCAGCACTTTGCCCAGAATTCAGGGATTCTCTTCCTTTCCTGCTGTTTTTACTCTCCTGCTCCAGCAACTTTCCTGCATGGGGGATCGGTGGCCACAGGGTTTGCACAACAGCAGCTCTGCCCCGGCGCAGCGCTCGACCTGCTGCTTTGGCTCCCAGGCACTGCCCTGCTCTCACACCCGCCTCTGACGCGTGTCCCGCTTTGGCACGCGTGCCTTGCACCATATGGCTGCGGGATGCGCTGCGCCAGGTTTAAATCTTCCACCCCTCCAGGAAGGTGGAGCTACCATGAAGGAGACGAGTAATGACCACTCAGAGGAGCCTCAGCCTTGCTGTCCACAGGACAGTCCTCGAGACTTGCTGTGTGCCAAGCAGGGCTGTGGCCGTGGCTTTGCCCAGCTGCCCGTGGCACGGCATCGCTCCCACCCTGTGCCAACCGCAAAAGTTGAGCTGACAAGGGGTCCTGGAGGAAAGTCTGCCAAAGAGGAGACAGCAGTGTGAATCCTGGCACGCGTCTGAAAGGAAGGCCGCCAGCTTTAAGTGAATTTCATGAGAAGTGCATTGGGCTACTTATCATTTTAAATGAGACCAGCATCTAAAATGAGAGACATAGGAGGACGTAAGTAATGTCAGAACAGAGCCCTTTATTAATTAATAAACAGGAGTGCAAGCTAAAAGCTTTACATCTACCACTGCTAAATGCACAGTTAAAAGCCCTATAATAACCTGTGTTCATAATATATTCCAGGCATTCTGCCTCACTCAGAAGTGCATGTGATATGACACCATCTACCTGCTGCAGCATGCAATTAAAATTAAGCAGCGGTTCAGCCTGTGATGAATACGAAGTGAAACGCTGCACAGCAATATCACCTGGCAGATCAACCTAATTGTCACGGCATCTGCAATGCCAGAGTTCAGCTGGAATGTATGTGTTCATTACAAATCCTGGCTTTGCTGGGATTTCTGACAGGGTGTTGTGCTCTCGGGCGCTAACTGAGGCTTGCCGGTGCAGTATAGCTCTCAGCTGATCTTTTTTTCAGAATAAGACCTAGGGCTTCCTAAATCATTTTAAAATCAAGGCACATTTTGATTTACTTGGTTTTCTTCTGTCTTCATAAAGAGCGTGCCATGGTCGTTACACACAAATTCACATGCTCTTGTTCACCAAGCACAGTTACCATAAGCAAACATGCAAAGTAGATATTAGCAGGCACACATGGCCACTTAGATGCCTGCTTATTTGCATATGCAAATACTCATTTTGCATGCAAAATGTGATTTACAGAAAACGGACATCTAAATCGAAGTCGCGACGCATGTACTAGCACTGGCTGCGGTAATGGCTTTGCCACTGCTGCAGACAATATTGACATATATGCTAAATTATTATGAGTACTGTTGATGAAAAGTACTGTAAAATGGCCAGGCATTATTATTATTTTTACAGCTAAGGGGATGCATTAGCATTCATTAATTCTTAAAAGACACCTTTGGAGCGGGTCAGTATTTTTAACTCCTCTGCCCTGGCCTCCCCTCCATACAGCAGGAATACGCAGCCTGCTGGCACTGCAGAGGAGGAGAGGCTGTGAGGCGTCAGAAATGGCCCCCCTTCCCTTTCACCTTGCAGAACAGCCGATTCCCGACAAGTCCAACCCGCTCAGAGCAATGCCAAGGATACCTTTTAAGAGGATTATGGGGACAGTATCTCTAACACTGACTTCATGAGAGACCCTGGGAGCTTCCAACAGTTGCTGTGTTTGGCAAAGACTCCCTGAGCGTGACTGAGCCTCCAGGCATGGCATGGCCCACAGTCCCTCTCACCGTGTATGCCATCCCAGCTGCCGCCGGGATGACGGCCTTGGTGCGGCCATGCCAGAGGTGCCCTGTGGATCAGGGGGCTGGGAAGAACTGAGCACCTCTTTGTAAAGACAGCAAACAGGTGAAAGATGAGCCCTCCAAGCCCGTGGGAGACTTCTTCTGGAAGAAGTTCAGCCTGGAGAAGAGAAGGCTCCAGGGAGACCTTATAGCAGCCTTCCAGTATCTGAAAGGGGCCTACAAGAAAGACGGAGTGGGACTTTTTACAAGGGCAGGTAGCGATAGGACGAGGGGTGATGGCTTCAAACTGGAAAAGGGGAGATTTAGATCTCAGAAGAAATTTTTCACTCTGAGGGTGATGAGGCACTGGAACAGGTTGCCCAGGGAAGTTGTGGAGGTCCCATCCCTGGAGGTGTTCAAGGCCAGGTTGGATGGGGCTGTGAGCAATGTGGTCTAGTGGGAGGTGTCCCTGCCCATGGCAGGGGGGTTGGAACTAGGTGATCTTTAAGGTCCCTTCCAACCCAAACCATTCTATGATTCTATGATTCTTGACCCAAGCAGCTGAAGGCAGAGCCCATAAGACCAGTGAACATCCCTGCTGATACCAGCAGCCCCACATCCGGGTCATGTCCAGCCTGTGCTCCTGGAAAAGAGCTCAGTATATCCTGTGCCTCCACCACGAGGCTTTCCTGCCTTCCCAGATCTTGTCTTCTGCTTAACTCTTTGGCAGCCTGCTGAACACGTGCCCTGGTGCTCTGCTGCACACAAAGAAGTCATTCTGGGAAATCCTGGCTTTTGGCATGACTGAGGTTTATAGCAAAAAGTGATCCCATTTTCAGGCAGATTTCCACTAATGAGTAAAGACTTGACAACCATATGCTCTCCACAGCTTCTCCTGCTTACTGCTAGTTCCTTCCACTTTCTTCTTCATAATGGGGATGAGACATGATAAATTTCTGTGCTGTTTCAGTATTATATTAGGACTCTTAAGCTTACCCATGTTAAATGAAATAAATTAAAAATAATAGCAGGATATCAAACTTAATTACTTCTTTAAGACTATGCTGTATAGCTTGATGGGCCAGCCTCCTGCACACTGGAGACCAGAGATCCCTTCCCTCCAACTGCATGGCATTAATACAGCGCATGTGACACAGGTGTGAGTGGCATGCGAGACCCTTTATATATGTAATATCACATAATTACTTACAAATACATGCAAACAGAAATATGAAACAGTATTTCTGTACAGCTGTATGCACAAAACCAGATACATGCTCTTACAAAACTTTTTGAGATGTTGCAGGTCTCTGCATCCTGTAAGAAAATACAAAACTACTCTCTCCTTCAGTGTGACCGATTCTGCCTCTTTCATATCTCAGAACAAACGATCTTTAAAAACTCTGCAAAGCTGGAAAAACTTCTTTATCCTTGGCAACCCCATAAGCAATGTATTGGAGAACCAGAGAGGTCTTTTACCTTACCTCATGCGTATAATACCACAGAGGTACAATTTGCATTCCTCTCTCTTTGGCTAGGTATTATCATTCCTCTTTTAGATTATATTTAGAAAATATGTGTTGGCAGTTAGACTTGGAATGCCTGTTTAAAAGCTTTAATAACACGGTAACGGGAAATATTTCTTTGAAAAGGAACTGGGGCGTTTGTGTGAAATTCTGGAATTGATGAAATGCAGCAAAATCAATCATGTTACTTTTACACACAAAATTGCAGCGATGCGCCTGCCTTGCATGCTCGGGTTGCTTACTGCAGGTGACAACAGCAACCGGAGGGCGAGGGAGGCCAGCCACCGCTCCGTCCCGTCGGCAGGCCTGTGGGGTGCCTGCCTGCTCTCGGGGGGACACGCCGACACACGCAACCTGTGAGTAACACCCTCTTTGTGCTTATATTTTCCTGCATCTCCAGCTGAGCTGAGCACCCGAATATTCAAAGTGATGGATTAGATCAGGACATGCTATTTACAAACGGAGTCTCCGGCTCGCAGGCTGGTGCGACAGCCAGAGCCAGCTCCCCAGGACGCAGGCTGGATCACAGCCGACAGCGGCAGCTTTACAAAAAGAAAAGAAACGGCTCCAGAACAAAGTTTGAAACAGTTCTTACAGTTTGTGCAGCTGCTAATGGCAAACAAAAAGTCAGAGAAATGCTCGCGTGCGGTATGACACACTTTGGTTTATATTACAATAAAAGCCTGATTTGACATTAATTCTCCGCTTTCTGTAGAAAATCCCTGTGCAAAGCTTCTTAGTCACTAGCCCGGTTTGATGTGCTGAGCAGCCAGGCTTCACACAGAAAGGGTTAAAAGAAAATGTTATACTAAAAGAAATCTTTCTACAAGTATAAAAAAGCAAAATGATTGTAAATTCCACCAGGGGAATTCTGCCATGAATATGCTTCACCTTTCGCAGAATCTCCCGCCCTGCCTCAGAGGATAACTGACCTTTGGAGAAAAATAATGAAAAGAAGAAATTCCTTGGAGAAAATAATGTGGCCAGGCCTCAGTAATGAGATCTGCTCCCTTTATGTTGCTATGACAACCGCAGTCATTTTATAATACAAAATACATGAATGGGAAAGAGGGCCATCTCCTCTCACCGGAGCCGGCGCCTCGGCACCCTTTAGCCCTCACACACTTCTTGTAGGACGGCAACATGTTTGATTTGATTTGCGCTCTGCTTCATTTCCCTTTAATGCACATATGATCAAGAAATCCTACCCCTTTGAATGCTCTAATTACAGCTCATTAACTTGTTTCTGGGGCTGCAGGCACTGGGGAGGGAGCGGGCACCCCAGCCCAGCTGGGCTGTGCCCATGGTGTCCAGCCTGCCTCCCTTAGCGGGGCACCCCGGGCACGTGCCCCCCGGCTCCTGCCTGCAGCCAGCCAGAAACTTCAGGCTGGAGCCTGTTCTTGGAAAGAGTCTCCTGCTCTTGACTTAAAACCGCAGGTTTCCCGTGCCGGCTGAGCAGTGACACCCTGTCCTGGGTGCACCAGACCTCTGCCCAGGTGCTGGGCAAGTAGCTGGGCTGCAGCGTAGGGACGGCTGGGGCACGGGCTTCTACATGCAGATGCTTTCACCACCACTGACCACAGGGACATCTGTGGGCTGTAACATCCGAGTCCCGTTTTCATAACCTTAATTCCTGGTCACTCTGTCTCCCTGCTCGCCTTCCTGCACAGTGCCCATGAAGGTAGAGCACCGTAACTGAGCCTCCCAAAGCCTCCATGACTCTCGGCACCAGCCAGCTCCATCACGTAACGATCGGCAGAAACACATCAGTGATGTACACCCAGAGGACATGTGCCACAGTGGGAACCGCAGACATCTCGCCCCTCTCCTCCCCCAGCTTGAATTTTTCCCCATCTCAGCTACAAACCCATATCTCTGTGTGTTTGAGTCTTTGCCTCTCTTGCCCGGTCTGGCAGGGTAGATGGAAGAGGGCAGGAAGGCTGGGTGCAGGCAGGAAGGCTGGGTGCAGGCGGGAAGGCTGGGTGCAGGCAGGAAGGCTGAGTGCAGGCAGCAAGGGCTGTGTAAGTCACGAGGTGCAGGTCCAGAACTCTGAAAGGAGAGGACTCAGCTGAGCCAAGGAATTGGGAGGTCAGGGGGAGAAGGGTATTTATTTCCTGAGAGCTATTCTTGGATGCACTTTCTGAGTGACCCACTTCTCCGAGAAATCCTGCGGTTGCTGTGCTGGACCTCCTGGGCGGCTGGGACGGGCCCCATCCCAGGGCCACTTCTACAGCACACCTGGGTGCTTTGCCACCAAGTGCTGCTGGCCAGGGACAGAAACGGGGCTGAGAAAGGAGAAAATATGAAAACAGTGGGAGCAGATATTTGTCAGGATCACATCCAGAACCGCACAGGAAAAGAAGGTGCTTTTACTGCAGAGAGGCCTGTATATGGCCCGTGCATTCCTCCCTGTCCCTCGCTTTTAGTTTAAATTACACTTCATTTTGTACGCTGTTGTAGGCTGGAGCTGTGCACTTCCAGCCACTGCTCAGGGAGGGTAGTGTTTCAAAAGCAGCGCAACCAGCTCCATGTTGCAGACACAAAGGCAATTCCCCGACACCTCTCAGCCATGCAGAGAAAGGGGTTGTGCTCTTGCAGCTCAGGCAGCTGTGACAGAGGTGACGCACATGCCAGGGACGGGGATGCACGGCGGCCGAGCACCCAGCTCAGGTCAGAGAATGAGCAGCTACTGGGAGGTGCCGCAGGCTGGTGGCTGCTGGCTGGTGCCCACGCCACCCATCTCTCGGACCAGAGGCTCCCGTCTTCAGAAGGACGTGGCACCAGAAGTGTTTTGTCAGATCCTCAGCATACAAAAATCCTGGGTTTATATTCCGATTTTGTGCAGAGGTTGCTGATGCAATCCCCGTTCCTTGCCTGGGACATGGGAGACTTCCCCAGGTCTACAGACACGCTGCTTGTGCTGGTGCAGGACTCCTTAGCCAGCTGGGCAAAACATTAAAAGTAAAACAGAGAAGTAGCTTGTGACAATGAGGAACGAGGGGCCAGACGGTGCCAGTCCCAGAGCAAGTTCGAGGGCACTGGGGAGCTGCCTCGTGAGCACCACCCCTGCTCCGCAGGGCCTCAGAAAGCCGAGGTTTTGTCAAATCAGACATCAGCAAAGTGGGAAGATTTGTATGAGAGCCTGAATGTGCATCCCAGGCTTTTCCAGAGGAATATACACTTACTCTTTGGCGTGCGGGGCTCTCCAGCTCGCCTCGAGCCACTTTCATGTGTAAGCATGATTATGGCTGCTAGGACTAAAGGCCCAAAATCAGACCAGGAGATGGAAATGGAGAAGTCAAGGGGGAACTAAGTATGGTCTTTCAGTTAATCCAGAGCTTCAGAGCGTTTCCTGTTTCCCAGGTGGTCTGCTGGGAGACCTGAGCTTGCCTGCAGAGTCAGCAGAATTGCCGGGAGAGCTGGAAGAGGGCTGGGAAAAACTACAAAACCGAGGTTCGCAAATGAAGAAAACAGCCAGAAAAACGTGGGAAACCAAGAGGGTGGAGAAAAAGGAGGCCAAGAAACCTGGAGAACAAGAGGCTCCAGTCCACACTTTTATATAGCTCAAGCAAGTAACAGCATGGAGGAAGGTGCTGGGGCTGTCTGATGGGATGAGGCCATGAGGAGCACAAACAGGTCAGGGTTACTTTCATCTCCCTCTCTGCTGTCCTTTCATGGTGACATTTCCCAAAGAACAGAGGTTAGCAGAAGGGATGAAAAGCTGAGGGAAACAGTCGCAGGCAGGCAAAATCCAGACTGCTAAAAATCAACTGCCATTTCCCAGCTGTTTCAGTATGGTGATAGATGTTTCCAGGACAGGTTTTTGGGTCAACACTTCTGAGGATGGAAGTTGAAGTGGGGTCCGCCTCTTCTCCAGCATCTGAGGCAGGCGGCACCATTAGCCAGGTCTCTGAATCTCCATTTTCCACTCCAAAACACTTTCGCTTGCCTCTGGTGGCTAAGTCTGGGGACCATGGAAGGATTTCTGCAACAATCTAAGTATCTGAGTAAGTCAGAAAGGTGTCAGGAGCAACCACTACATTAGGACAACTCTGAACCGCTCAGATGCAGGAAACGAAGGTGTTTCCAAAGCCAGAATAAAATTGAAGCTGTCATCTGACTGGTGTCTTTTTTGCACGTGGAATTTGCATGCGGCAGCAAGATCCGCCTTCTATCAAATACCAATGCAAAGGCTAATTTAAATTCTTTTTATGCAAATGTTCAGTAGTATGGAACAGTAATAAATCTGGGAAACCACTGGAAAGATGTTTAAGAGGACATACAAATTCTGGTCACACATCAGCAATTAGGAATCCCAAGAAGGAGAAAGCACCTGTCTTGGCCTTTATTGAATATTATTCTCAATTAGAATATTCATCATATACACAAGACAATTCCTTCATTCAAACTTCCATAGACATGTTCAAATTACATCATATCTGCAAAACAGAGAGATGGAAGTTATCATAACCTGTCTGTGAATAAAGCATTATTGAAACTATAAATGGTCCTGTCTGAAGCTTGCTGAAGTGCAGAAGCCTGACAGATGCTGCACAGAAATATGACTGGCTGGATGATGTCTTCTGAAACAGCTTGCAGGAAAATGATCCCATTATGACTGAGGCTTTCCAAGCAGCCACCATGAATATCTAGCAGGAAGCAGAGGCTCTGAGGCAGGAAGGGCCACACGCAGCACAGCGAGCGCGGTGATTCTGGAGATGCTGCTGGCCCGTGGGGAGCGTGGTCCCAGCCGGAAGCCTGTCCAGGCATGTCACCACAAGATTTCCCAGTTCAGGAGCCGGGTAAGCCATCAGGTGGGCAGCCACAAGTTCATGCTGGCTGGAACCAAAAATGTGAGCTTAGCCTGTTGCTATTCATCGCTCGAAAAGCTGTGCTCTGCGTGCCTCCGTCTGTGAGGTTAGTAAACTCTGAGGTTAGTCTTTGCCTGGGGCTAGCCCTGTGCACGGCACCGGGAGCAGAGCTTCAGTTCAGAAACGCTCCTACCCCCGTCCCTTCCCAGTGATGCCAGTCAAGCTGCCAGGTGTTTTCTAATAACAGATCATACATTTAAGGCCAGAGGGATCCTCACGCTCATCTGGCCTGTGTTAAGCAGGAGATCAGACCTGAGGGCTTTTCTGTGTCGGTTCCTGATATAAATCCCATGTCTGTGCTTGTAGTTTCGACGGGACTCCTCTGTGATAAGGGCTCTGTTCCCCAGGAAGCAACCTGGAGACTCCTCACCTGCCCCTGCATGCCTTTTTCTGAATAATCTAACAAGACAGAGCTGCTGACATCTCTCCTTATTGCGCACATCTGCCGCAGCCTGAATTCAATCCAGTGCCTCTCCTGTGGAGCTGCTGAGCTTCCCGCAGCCTCTCGATGTGTGGACACCAGCCCCACACCCCGTTCTCAGCCCAGGCACTTTCCATCCTGCTCGGTACTGCCATTTATCCCCCAGAAGTCGTGTTCCCGCCCCCATTCTCCATCAGCACGATGGCTCCGTTGTGTACCAGCCAGACATAAACCCTCAATGAGATGGGAATTCAGGCTGCTTTCTCAAGAGATTTTTTTAACACTTTTCATTCAGCCTGTCAATAATTTTGTCCGAGACTGTCAGCTGACAAACCTCTAGCAGTTCGGCTCACCCTCCCTCCTCATCTTTTGCAAATTCTTGCACAAACTTTTCTCCTCTGGAATATCCTCAGTGCAGCAGCTAGTATGCAAAGTTACTGTTAACAGTCAAGGAAGGATCTCATCCTGCTCTTTTAAAATGCTTGAGTGCATATGTTAGCTGGCTCTTTAAAGGTCCAGTCTCAGTGGCCTTTCCAAGGTCTGTCAGTGAACATCCTCCTCAGCAAGATTGTAGTTTGCGCTGTATAGTAATGAAATATTTTTCAAAACTACAGTGAAAATGAGAAACATTTACTGAGCACTTCCAAGGCTGTTCACAGCCAAATGATCTCTCTCTGCAAGATCTCCGCTCGCCCCCCAGGAGCCAGCGGTGCCAGCTCTTCTCACGGCTTGGTATATTTGCAAATGCCTCCCTGCATTTTCCCATGCTGTTTTTCCTGCAGGCAGAACCTCCTCGTTACTGCTGGAAAAGCCATGGGAACATTCTTCTTTGATTTCTGCAATTTTTTTGTGAAATTCACAAGAAGCGTAGCAGCAAGGCTGAGCACACAGCCTGACACCATGACCCATATTCCCATGTTTCCTTGCACTTTCTACTCTCTCTCTGTCATTCCCACTACACGTCCCTTGTCCCTACAATGTCAGCTCTCCGAACGAGGACCACTGTAGCGGTACGTGCGAGTGCAGCCAGGGTATGACCCATGGCCGTGGTCTGCAGACACATGAACAATACAAATAAATCTGATACTGCTAGTCGCTACAGTTCAGCAATAAAATTCCATCACCGGTGGAAGGAATCAGATTAAAAGATTAATTACCAGGCTTAGCCCTTGAAATGGGGCACAGTATCTTTAAAATATCCAGGTCCTTCCTTGGTACTTCATCCATTAAATTTTGGTCAAATTAGCAGAGTTAGAAAAATGAACATGGAAGAGTTTAGAAGGATGCGGCTGTAATAAGAAGCAGTATTGATTGCCACCAAAAAGGCTTTATAAATCTTTCATGCTCTCTATCCATCTGGACCTGCCCCACTGAATTTCCCAACACTGCTTGTTTCTAAGGTGAACTTCGAACAAAAATTTGTGAATATGGACCAGTAGCTCGAAGAAATCCCATCTCCCCTTTTCACCCTGCGGTCTCAATGTGACACTGCTCACTCCAGCCCGATCACCGGCCGTGCCTCTCCTCATGCCCGAAATGAGGGGGCCACCGTGCCCAGCCAGACTGCCCATCCCAAGATGTCTCTTGGTGCCAGTTTGGAGGGAGCAGCCCCAAGGGGGTCTTGCCTAGACAGGCCCCATGTGTTCAGGTGCCACGGGGTGGGTTTACAGGGTGTCTGCGGCTCAGGCCCCGCATGGCAGGGTCCTCTGGAAAGCAGGGGATGGGTCTGGGCTGAGCCCCCGCAGCGGGGTGCCTTATCATCAACCACAACTGGAAAACCCCGGGATGATAACTGTGTTGCCATAGCAGCGGCGTTCATTTCTGGATCGATAAAACCAAACCCCGGAGTGGGGATGCTGTACAGGGACGGTGTTTGATGGGAGCCGGCAGCGGGACCCCCTCGCAGACCTGGACACGGCCGGCTGCCAGGTCCCCCACCCTGGCACATCCAGGCCAGGCCAGGTCACTGCACATGCTGTCCCCATGCCACGCGTGTCATCCCCACCCCATCCTCTGGGTCTCGGCCACAGAAACCCGGTCTGCATTGGCATGAGGGCCTGGGGAGGGCAGTGGTGCCATGGCGATGGGGGACAATAGAGGCAACCAGGGCCCAGGCCAGGCCAGGAGGGCCCCGAGCTCCCGGCCCAGCTCCCCCCCGCCCAAGGCAGCCGGATCCAGAGGGACCCCCCTGTCCCGGCAGCTTTCGGGTCTTGCGGGAACCAGGGCCAGGCCACGGGTGCAGGTTCCCATCCTGCGGAGGTGCACGGCTGTTATGGTTTGAAGAAGCCACAACAATTTATTATCGTTTAGACAATTATTCTCTCACTCGATGACCCCTCCCCACCTGGGAATTGGGGAAAAAACAAAGAAACCCGAGGGCTGAAATATAAACAGATTTAATAGAATAAGGCTAAATAATTAGCATTAATAACATTAAAGAACCAACATTGATCCCGATACCAATATAAAATATACAAGGATTATACTCAGCCCGTTCTACCCGTAGGAAGCTGTGCACTCCCAGCAGCAGACAGCAAATGCCGGATACTGCGAGCGCGTCGGCTTTGTGAGGAAGGGAAGGGCTCAGGGGACCAGCACTGGGGCAAGAAGTTCTCAGGATCACAGCCATCGAGGAAGAAAGAAAACTCCTCAGCAAACTTTCTAATTTATATTGAATGTGACGTTCACGGTATGAAATAATCCTGTTGGCCAGCTTGGGTCAAGTGCCCGGGTCTCGCTCCTCCTCACCCCTGCACCTGGTGAGCTCAAAAACACTGAGACCTTGAAATCCACACACCATAGCTGGCTATAAAGTAAATATTTTCACAAATTCAGACACCAGAGTCTTCTACAAATGCAGTTTTCCCTAGCATTTGAAGAGACCTTATTGAAAAGTAAAATAACTGAAAGAGAAATTAATCCTGTGTCACTCAAACCAGGACAACAGCATACATAGGCTGTGGGGGTAGCACAGAGCTTCCAGCTCTGTCCTACACCAGCTCCAGGAGAAGTCATATTGCCCAAACTATCAGATCTAGGATTCAAAATAAAGCTCAGACAATGTGCTTTAAACACAAGTCACTGCCCTGGGGAGGGCTGCGGGACTTCTTGGACCAGCCAAAGAAGGAGATGTGTGTCTGCCCAGCCGGCAGCATCCTTGGCCCCCCACACCACCGTCCCCCCAGACCGTGGTGGCAGCAGCCTGTGGGCTGAAGGCACAGCGTACTGCCACCGGCGAGGTGCCACCACGGCTGCTCAGTGCCAAACCCCGTGGGAGCGGGTCCAGTCAAGCGCCAGGGCAGGCAGAGAGGAGCGGCAAAGCTCTGCTGCACGCTCTGCGGTATCACAGAGGGAGCCGGGGCCCCAGGGTGATGGCTGTGACCCTGCCCGCCTCATAGATCTCCCGAGTCCCTTTGAACCATCACCTCTCGCTGCAATTTATCCGGCTTTTGCAGAAATAAAAGGTATTGAGAAAAATCAATTATAATTCATTGTATCCTATGATTTTTAAAGGCAATTAAGGCTAAGACAAGGTAAGAGGTTAGCAAAATCTCTCATTCTTTAATATATTGTATTTTCTCATTAATTCTTTAATCTTGTGACAAATTCTCCTAGGCAGAGGGCCAGCTTCCTGCCCACTTGAACTCTCGCTGAGTTATGAATGAAGCAGGTAATGCCTCAGCCCAAACTGCCAGGCTGGAGCTACATGAGTGGCACCGGTCGAATCCAGCTTTTCACCTTCCCCACGCTTCCCAGCCGAGCGCTGGGAGGTGTGGGGGGCCCCATGTGGGATTTCCCCCGGCACAGGGAAGCGTCACCTTGCAAGCAGCTTGTCCTTCTGACCCTCTGCCTGCAGAAGCAGGGGGGCTTCCCTGCACACTGCCTCAGCAAAGCGACGGTCTGGGCAGACAAAGCTTCCCGGGGGCACAAGATCTAAGAGCGGCGAGAAAAACACTCCCGCGCAAAAAGGAGTCCATACTCCCCAGTTTTATCCCCGCTCATTTGCACCAAAGAGTTAATAACTAAATTACTGCTAATTAGGGATACTATGAATGAGAACACATCACACTTCTGCTAATCACCAGTGTTTCTGTGTAATGTCTGGAAAATCAAAATTATTAATGAAGAAGTTATTTTGGAATTCAGAGTTTAATTCCGCAAATTCTGGATAATGGCAGTCTGGTTTGCCAGCTAATTTTCACATCATAACATCAGAACCCCTTAATTAATGGTGAACTAATTAGAAAACACTAACTTAAAGACAGCAGTAGAAGTTCCTTTCGTAATGAAAGACGAGTCGGAGCAAGGCAGCCACGAGCCCTCCTGGTGCAGAAGGCACAAAAATGGAGGAGGCAGCTGCAGGACACATGCAGAAGATGCGGGTCGTCCTGTCACCAGCGGGTGTGCCGAGGGGCACCCTCATAAAGCCAGGCTTACCGCGCAGAAGGTCAAGGTCACTTTCAAGTCCCTCTGGCACCAGCACTCCCAGCTGAACCCCGGTGGCCAACCACCGCTGTGGGGCAGACCTTGCTCCGGAGGTCTGCCATCAGACACACCCTGTGGAGACCACCCCGGTCTTTCGGTAGAGCTGTATTACAGGCACCAGCAGGACCCGCCACTTGTCTCCGTACTTGAATATCACAACAGTCGCCACCGTCTGTCGGTGCTGCGAGAGGTGCGAGACTTCTTCACCTACCGCTTCTTGTGTCTGCAGCCTGGGTTTGCTCTGCCTCCCTCCCTCCCGCGCTCCAGCCTTGGCTCTTCTCACCAGCTTCCTTCCTTGCAAATACAAAGCCGGATTGAGCTCGACACTAAAATTCAGCTAAACGCTTCAAGTAGAACATTTGATTGAAATCTCCCTGTTGCAGTTGTGCCATCGAAAACTGCAGACGTTTCGCCCAGTCCGTCCAGTACTGCTGGGTACGGGCAAGGGGCGAGAGGAAATTCTCAGTCTCAATTTGAGCAAGTTTAAAATCAGTTGCTCTTTGGACGACTCGCCATAAGGCCTCCCTTTGGAAATGCTGGGAAACGTCTCCTTCCCTCCTTCAAAATAAGGGTGAGAGCTTTAGCCCTGTGTAAGGCAGACCCAATGTTAACAACCTAAATATTTACCTGCTTCATTCTGTGTCCTATTTATTAGGAATATTTTCCATGTGTCCTAACTAAGCAGTTTCCCCTAAAAATGGCAAATATGGCCCTTCATTCTACAGAAATTTATTACTACGGAGTAAAAATGCTACTGTATTCCAAACATTGGCAAGAAAGCTGGGAGGCTCTGTTCCTGCCAGCTTTTAATAAGATACACATTTAAGCTGCATGTTGCTTGCAAGTTGCATGTTTATTTAAACAAGAATTTCCAAGTGTTTAGGGACAGAGGTTGCTACAACAAGTTCTTATCATTAAAAACAATGGTGCTGAAACTTTCAGGAAGGAGAATTACAAATGGAGTCACTCTGCAGAATAAATCACTGATAAACTTTCAGCACAACTAATTTTAACCCAGGAAGAAGTACTGCTGGATCTTAACTCTCTCCTAATGGATGTGCACGCTCCCAGGATGGTTTGGGACCTATTATGAGATGAAATGATTTATTTAGGGATTTCAAATGCTTTAAATAAATCTTTCTTTTAGTCTTTGAATTATGTATTTTTCTAGCAGAGCCAGAGATACGATGCCGTCTTGAGGTAATTCTACAAGGCCAGGATTACCCAAACCTTTCCATTCGCCTGACGATAGAAACCTCTTCTGTGACTTCCAAAAAATTAAGCACAGAAAAAGGTGGTTAGGGGCTGACATTTGCCTTCGGTAGCGACGATTAATGAAGCTTCTCAGCTTAATTGTGCCAGGGGCCATTGTCACACCCAATTAAAACATTACAGGCACGACACCCGCCGAAGGAACACTGCTTGGGCCGCAAGTCATGCTCTCCCGCGTGAGGAAACATCACTTCTGAGCTCCCGTCCCAGCCTTACCCCAGCTCCCAAGCACCACCTGCACACCGAACGTGAGACGCAGGTAGAGGGGGTTGTACACGGGCCTGGCATTATTAACGAATGGCTACCAAAGACCTTACAGGGGCCAGCTTGGCTGGCGGGGTGATGAGCCTGGGCATGGAGTTGTCAATTGCCATCAGGTCCCCAGTGCCCAGCAACAACCCCAGACACTTGGGGAGCATCGCGAGAGCACCAGCACCAATTCTGCTGTCGCAGCTTTGCGTGGCCCAGCACAACCAGCAGCTGCTTTAGTCTCTGTAATTAAAGACATAAACTGCCAACAAGGGCACACACTACACTGGAGACATGAGGCTGTGGCTGGGGACCCACTGATGCCCCAGCCGGCCTTCTGCATAGCCTGAGGCAGCATCATGGTTTAGCCTTTGGCCCCTCACCAGAGGAGGGACGCAGGTCCCGGGCTCCTTGTCTGGACGCACAGGGCACTCTCCCAGCTGTTGGCCATGCACGGATCCCATAGCAGGGATCCCCAGCTGGTGCCTGGGCCAGTTTTGCTCTTTACGCCTAAATCTCTGTGTTCTCCCCCAGAGAGCTGCCGGGAGCCAGCTCAGTGCAGAGGCACATGCCGAGGCAGCCCCATGCCCGGCCCCGGCAGCACTGGCTGTCAGAGCCGGGTGCAAGAGCCCCCATGGGGCTCAGCACCACTGTGGAGAACCTCGCGGGGTTCCCACCATGCCGGAGCCACACAACGCAGCAGCCCAGGAGGAAAGCAGGAGCATGGCCCTGATGGGCACTGTCCCTGGGACCAGCACCGACCTTGCGGCAGGAACCGTGAAGGGTCCAGTTTAATGAGATCTGAAAGCTGCAGGAGCCGCATGTTGGTCTTGCGGGATCGCCGGCCGGTCTGCTGCATGGGAAATCAGCAAAGATGTCAGAGGCGATCGGATCTCAACCCGCTCGCATGTCAGAAAAGGGCTTGCAGACGTGAATCCTTCGAGTTTACAGCTCCGTAGTCTAAATGCACCCATATGCCTTCCACATCCAAATTACCATCAGTTGCCAACCAAATCACAGGGGCTAGGGATAAAGTCCGCTCTCCCCGACCTACTTTCAATACCCACCGTCGCTTGCTGATGCCCCAGACACGGAGGGGGAATGGTTTTAATTCACTTTGCTCTTACTAATCTTAATCAGGCTGTGAACGTGGTGGCCACTTACTGCATTAAAGCAAGACAGCAGTGCGGGCTCCGGAGCTGCTCCCACAGTGCATGCATTGCTCCTCTCGTTTCCAGCCGTGCTGCAACTGCTGCACCACAAGCCACATCCAGCCGTCGGCCCCAGATGGCTGCTGAGGAACCAGTGGAGAAAGATAAGTGATCCTCCGCCACGGTGCCTACAGAAAACTGCTGGGGCTGAGTAAATAAAAGGAGACTCTAAATATTATTTTTGGTAGGGATTTTCGTATGAAAAGTAAAACACCATAAATCAGGCACAATGCTACAATCAGCACATACTTGTGAATAAATGCATCCTGTAGTACATTTCAGCATAAATTATAGCCATTTGATTTAGGCTTTGCTGCACAAAGCCATATTTAAATTCAGCCAGAATTGAGTCCACTCGCATTGCTACACATTTATAAAACATATTCATGATTATTGTCATAAACTCCTGAGAACTGGCTGTTGAGTTATTTTGCCACATCATCATCTATAGTAAACAAGACTTATTTTACACTTCTCTTTTCTTTCCTGACAATCTGCTACAAAATGCTCTGCAGAATTAATGCCGAAGTTATGACCAGATTTCCTCCAGCAAGTGCAAAATAGTACCTGTACCCGCTATAGCAAAGGCAAACCTGTGCACAGCCAGAAGCTTTGAGCTCCGCTGCCAGACCCTGTGCGAGGTTCCCTGCTCTCTCCCTCCCTCTCCCTTTCTGTCAAAAAAATATCAGCTGGTACAAGCACAAAGGCCTGAAGGCTTGGAGGAAAGGAGGGAACCCCTCCCTTATTGGCAGGTACTTCTTCAGGCAAAAAGGGATTTATCCGTCACATGGAGAAGGATGACTGGGAACTAAAAGAGAAAAGTCAGGATTTTACATGGCCAAAGCCTCGGTTTCCAGGGATTCTCTGTCAGGGCGGTGAGTCCCGCTGGGGGCTGGCTCTCCCGGTCTCTGCAATAATTTGCACTTATTCTCAACAGCACCCTGCTTCAGCCCGGCAAGCAAGTCTCCCATTGCGGGAGTCAGCACAGCCACCGGCACTGTTCGGGCAGCAGATCAGGCAGCACCTCCGGCTGGCACACCTCCGGCACCCACCCGCGGGAGTCCCAATTCCTGAGCCTGAACACCCGCTGATGTAAGGGAGCAACCCCAGTCGCTGGCTGACCTGCGGAGCGCTTTGATCTCCCACTGCAGAAGGGCAGGTGGGCTTCAGGAGAGAAGAACCAAACGAAAAGGTAAGGCTATGGGGTGTGTTCCAGCGCAGGATATCAGGGGAGGTGTCCCAGTGTTGTGAAATGGCACCCTGTAACGGTGACATCGGCGGTGCCCCCACATCCTGCCTGCCACCCACGGGTAAAAGCAGCGACGACCCCCAGCACACATCTGCCCAATGGGCTGCCCTCCGCGCATCCAGCCACGCAGCATCCAGCCTGGAGATGAAAGGCTGGGATTAGAGTGTCAATTGGTTTCTTTTGGTACCAAAAGTGTGTCCTGTAGATACCGAATTTCTGATTTGTGAATCATTTTTTGTCCTCCAAGCCACAATGTCTTCAGTAGAAACCATAGACACGAGTGAGACATGAAGTGCACTGCAGTTTTAAAATGTTCTGAGTTCACCAGAGAAAGTCATGGAGTATCTGGCCTGAATAATAAAAACTCCCACAATTATAAAACTGTCCAGTGCCACTTTTCCCCCCCGCTGTGACGGCAGTGTTCCTCCACTGGCCTGGGAGGATCAGTCACTTGCTGGCTTGCTTGTCTAACTAAATTAATGTTTTACATTTATCCTCTAGTTTGCAAACTTTTAAAAAATTAATCCCATCATTTCAACAAGTGTAACAACTAAATTATCATCTTTACATGATTAAAGTCTCTGCTGCGTCTTTTCTTGGCAAACATTACATGCACATAATTTTACTAAATGCAATAAACCAACCATAGAACTATTAATTTTAGCATGGTATTCATAACAATTAGAAACGCATGAACCTTAAAATGATAAAAACTGAAATGAATACCAAAATAGCATGAAACACAAGAATCCAGCTCCTCAAACCACGGAAATAGATATTATTGTGTGGTGTCACAATATCCATTCCAAGAGACAAACCAAGCACCACCGGGGATGCCACCCTGCTCACTGAGGCAGGTTCAGGCTGTCTCCAGCTCCCCAGGGAGGACACCTGCAGAGCCCGGGGCACGGGTGTCACCCCCTTCACTGCCACCCCCAGTTCCCCCTGCTCCATCTGACCCCGCTGCCCAGTCCAGCCCACACCGTGCCAGCAGCAGTGGGAGAAAATCTGCTTTCCCCAGGGCTTCACATGACGGCGGGACCAGCACCGGCAGCGTTCCCCAGACCAGCTCAGCGGGCAGGGTGGACGGGCTGCAGCAACGAGGGTGACAGTCCTCAGACAGGGGCTCCCCAGGGCCTTGGTTCTGAAACTCTCCCGGCTTCAGAACCGCCACGAGAACCCCCACGTCTCCCTGCCGGTGGGCTGGGTGCTCGCAGCAAGCTCCAGCTCTCCTTGTGTCCGGGGGGGCTGCCCTTCCCTGCGAGCCCCCACCTGCGGTGCTGGTTCCCCCCACCTCTGCGAGCTGCCAGCCCCACTGCTTCTAAAGACCTGGAAATTATTCCTCTTAACTCCAGAGAATCACATGAGTGAGAAGCTTCACAGTTTTCTTTTCTTTTACTGACTTTCAGCAGCTGAACTCTTTTCTTTTTTTTTTTTTTTTTTAAAAAAAAGGCAAAAAACTAGACATTAAGTATTTGATCAAAAGCCAAAAACAACCTTTGGTATCAAGGCATTCTTGAGCTGCTTTGTTTATAGATACCAAAATACACACACCATCCCACACTGCTGTAACCACTTAGAGCATAAAACACTTCCATAAAGAGCAGCCCGTTGTTACAAATCACACGCTGCTGCACTTCCGAGGCAATAAACACCCGGGAGCGAGCGGCCAGGCCGGAGCAAGGCTTTCTGTGGGATGGCACGGGAAAAGCCACTGCCACGGGGACGGTGAGGGCCGAGCCCAGCCCTACCGCTCACCAGCTTGCTCTGCTTGGAGTGTCCTAGTTTAGAGAATTCCTGACGGACTGGACGTTTCTGCATTTCCTTTCCCATTATCGCTGATTGCCAAAATATTTGTGCAGTGATGGAATTTGCCTGCCAGAACTAGAGCAGGAGGAGGGAGCTCTGCTTTCGTCTGACCTCGAGTCATGAGAGGTTCTGGGTCCCCTGCTTGAACTACTGGAGCTGAGCTCTGGCAGGAGCCCAGAGCTCCTCCTGAGAAGAGCCCAGCTGGGCTCTGCCTCTCCAGCGCCCGGGAGGGGACAGCAGGAGGGCTCCTGCCCCTCCCCGGGACACAGGGAGCCGATTGAAGCCACCAGAATGTTTCCACTTTGCCTGAGCGCACGAGGAAACTTTTGGAGTGAGACTATTTTAGCAAAATATGCTTAAGTGCCTCCAGATCGATGCCTGTGAGTAGGAAAAAATCAAATAGCTTTGCCATCGTAAACAGCAGAAGGATGGCAAACAGAGGAGTCCAGTGAGCAGTGGGACAAACAGGAAAGACTTGGAAATTTCCAGGGTATTGTTTGAAACTCAAGACAGAACATTCTGATCTACTTTTACTGTTTTGATGTTACATTTCATGTTTTAAAACACTCCGTGCCTTTACAGAAACACTGCAAAGACGTCAAAAGAATTCAAATACACCAACTGCTCTTTATTTGGCTCTCCGCAGTTATTTCTGATTAGCAACGTTTTCATCAGAATGGGAATGAGACATTTAAAGACAGATGCCACTTTGCTTGTTACATGACCAACACGAAGGACAGGAGAGTTCTCCTCTTCTCACAGAAGGTACAGCAGCTTCCAGCTGTGGCTCCACCACACCCCAGGTCGGAGGCAGGTACCCCACAGCACGGCAGCAACACACTGGGGCACAACGTTTTGTTCACGAGAACGAGCATGAACTTCCCGACTGAATGGTGACTCATTTTCCATAGAAGGGGCATGACACAGATCGGTTGTCACTGGCTCACGGGACGCAGGGAAGAAGAAACGCAGTACGCCCGCTGCCTCCATACCGACGGAGCTTCAAAGCTACAAGTGCACTTTTCAAGGCACTGAGCAGCTGCTTCATGCACGGTATCGCTTGCTTCTGCTGCTGACTTTGGATAACCACGGGCAGCTCGCTGCACTCGCTCCTGCTCAGCAGGCTGGCCGTGCAGTAACGCCCTGCACGGGGCGATGGCGATACCACAGCGGCAGCAGCACCCCGACCTTCCCCACGGGTGCAGGCGATGGACCACTGGCAGACCGACGGCAGCCCCCCAGCAGTCACAGCCAGGCTCATACATCAAATCTTATCCATGACACACCGATTCCAGTGCCATCGCTCCTGCACAGGGATCTGTGTTCCTTCCCTGCTGGACACACAGCTCAGCTGGTCCCCCGGCCCTGGCGAGGCTTTGAGCCACCCTCTAAGAGCTTCAGATCCGAAGACACCATGGGTCATGGCTCTGTTGCAAACATGTGTCCTGGACACTTGTGATGATTTTGGCAACAGAAATGGCCTAAATATTTGTTCAAGAGTAGTGAGTGTCTTTGTCTGTCAGGCACAGGGAGACTTTTCTTCTGCGTCTGCTTAGCCATTTATACTGCTTTGTTGCTGCCAGTTGGAAGCTGCAGTTTGCAAACCAGGCCCTCCCAGAGCAGAATGAATTTTAATTCAGGCGGAGGAGCGCGTTGCCGAGCCCGAGCCCTCAGATTCAGTTTTACAATATATGCTCACTGCTCTCTCCCCCAGCGTACCTTGATGGCAAGGTAGATTCACGCTCTGAACTCGGTGCTCTCCAGAGCCTCCCAGTGCACTGCGCCCTCCCTGGGAGCTGTGGCTGCCCCTCCGCAAGCAGACGCTCTGCTCCCTCTCTGAGGAACAAAGCCATTCCTCTGCACTGACGACTGCTGCAGA
The DNA here is from genome assembly GCA_008921705.1 of Burhinus oedicnemus. Taxonomy (NCBI): domain Eukaryota; kingdom Metazoa; phylum Chordata; class Aves; order Charadriiformes; family Burhinidae; genus Burhinus; species Burhinus oedicnemus. The sequence goes on from VFFE01006219.1 coordinate 474,180, forward strand.
GCACTCCTGGCAGTTCAGCTGAGCAACTTCCACGTTTCCAGCATTTTGAGTGCATAATATAAGCCTCACGCCTGGCTCAAATTTTACGTAAACGGGCATTTCACTGTGACGAACAGTTAAAGGAGGCAGATCAGATTTGTACATCTATCTAGTTAGATAGTCATAGTATTTAAAAGTATTATTATGCTCCCAGGAACACGCTCTAGGGGCTTATCACCAGTTTCAGGAGAAAGGTGGGAGAGTGAAAAAAATCCTCTAATACGGTCACTGCACATGTTCCACCTCCTCAGGCGAGATGATGCTAGAAAGACAGAGGTGGCAGATCAGGCCATCTTACAAGGCACCTCATCACAACAGGCTTTACCCAGCTTTCTTATACTGAGAGAAAAAAACAGGCTTTTCAAAGATAGACTCAGCCCTGAAGATGACGTCCCACCAACGACCAGCCAATGCTCCCCCTTTAAATGAAGTGCTGTCAATGGATGAGCTTCTCCCGCAGCCGGTGCGGGCAGGGAGAGCAGCGGGAGGCTGGAGCTGGGCAGGACGAGACAATTATTTGTACGTTCTACACTCTGGAGAGTTCTACTTTTTATTGTCTAGCCCTTCAAACAGATACCGGAGCTGTCAAAATGTAAAATCTCCTGACGATAAAAATACTTTGCAGAGGAGGTCCTGAGGCATTCCTGTGTGAAACGCCCTGGGAGTTGCAGCCGGCTGAGGGTCAGACCTGTCCCTGGTCCCTCCCCAGAGCTGCGCTGAACAATTAGTCTCAAGTGAAAATCAACCACAGAAGTTCAGATTTTTTTTTTCCTTCCACTTCCACAGATCACCTTCTGCTCTGAACATGGAAACCATATGGTAGACAGGTCCTATCCCCTGCCAAGAAATTCCTGCTTGATGAGATCCCTGTAGCTATCACTAAGGCTACATGGGCTTCCAGCAAGGGAGTTCAGTTTCTGCTTCAGACAAACTCTCCAAGCAACTCGGGGAGGAAGAGCAGGGCCCGAGGTGCCAGAATTTGTGCTGTAGCTGTTGTCTGTTGAGAGTAATTGCCCTCAGAGGGAATATTGTCATGCTTAGACCTTCCTCTCTGGCCGTCCAGCTGATGGAGGCTGCGAAGCTAGCCTTGCTCCGCTCTGCTGCGGGCAACAAGGGACTCCTCGGATGGAGGCTTCCATCTGAGGGCCATGGGTGGAAGGCACGGAGAACACTTCCCCCTGCACTAGGGAGCTCACACTGAACAAGGCAAATGTTTTACCCACGCGCACAGTCCAGGCTTTGGAAATGCTGAGAATTTTGCCTTCCCTCACTGGCTAACAAGTCACACAAGTGGCCAGGTTTAGAGAGGAATAAATTCCAAAATTCAACCACATGTTGGGAAACTTCATCTAAATACTGTACAAATCCATAGAATGGCCCAAGACAGGGAGGGATGATTGCGAGAGGTGAGAAAGTATATAACAAGCCACCCAGTCAAGTTTGGTCAGGGCACGGCACCCACACAGCCAGTCTTTATGGAGACCAAAGCCTGCAATGCCAGCACTACCCCAGCTTCAGTTCCTCCTCGGTATAAGTACCATTTCTCATTCTGGATTTTCTCTTGAAACGAGTGCTGATGTGGGAAGGAATGATGTGGATGGAGTGATCATTGGCTTGAGTGATTGCCTTGTGAAAAGGATGGGCTCTGATGCATGGAGAGGCTGGTATCAGGGGATCAGTGTCTCCACACAGGGTACCGGCTCTTATCTACATCCGTGTCTTGTTTGCACGGTGTTGGTGATGTGCATCCATTTGTCAGCAAGAAAATGATTTGCAAATACAAGTGCTGGCAAGAAGGAATCATGAACGAAAGCGATAATAAATGAAGACACGGCCTCTCCTCAGTCACATCCTCAGCCTGAACCCGAGTCCTGCCTTGCTGCCAGCAGCTTGGGCTGCTGGCACAGACGAGAGCAGAGCCCTGCCTCGGGGAAGCATGGCAAGACTCAGGTACGCAGGAGCCTGCGGGAAAGGGGGCTGCCTTGGAACTGAGAATCTGAAGGCACAGACGCCCTGGGAGGCAGGGGGACCCAGAAGCCAGAAGTGGGTCCAGGGAGCCCGGTGGGAGCCTGCAGCCACAGCCTCCCTCCGCGGCCGGGCTGAAGAAGGGTTACTCGTTCTGAGGCCCCTCCAGTTTGAGAGGGATGCCCACGAGGCCAGGTACTGGCCCCCAGCTCCACTTCCCTTGGGGACACCCAGCACACCAAAACAAGCAGCAATGTCCCCCTGAAAGCAAAAGCAGAGGGGAGCAGCGCCTGGCCCCCACGGCAGCAATACCGAGATCCAGCCTAAGGCCCTACCAATGGCAACTGGACCCAGCACAGAGTCGGGGCAGTGCCCCAGCACTGCTGAGCCCCTGCTTGTGCCCCCGCCTCTCCAGTGTCACCCTTCCACCTGCACTGGGAGGCAGCGCTGCAGCGAGTGCCCGCGGGCAGCAGCTGGCATTACCCCCACACCTTTCGGTGACTCAGAGCTTTGCAGGAGCATCCTGTCCCCAGGGGCTGGGGATCCTCGCCTCGCTTTCGGGGGGGGTTACCTTGCATTTAGCTCCTTGGTGATGCATCGCATTGGCTTGTGACCATTCAACCAGGAGATTCACAGCTCTGCCCTCGCTGCTTACAAAAATACCAATCTCCATGTCATCTGCAGACACTACCAGCAAAGGTTTTTATCATCACTGTTGTTAAATCACATATTAAATCATGTCAGAATGCTCCTTGGGAACTCTGCGGGAAGCGACACTGCCATTAATGACCATACTTTGAAATCTGTCATTTAGCCAATTTTTAATCCACATAATACGTGCAATTACCTACAGGTTCTCTGGGCAAAATGTCAAATACCTTAAAAAAATTTGAAATACACAGCACCAACTGCCTTACACTTCCTAACCAGGCCCACAATTTGATCATACTGGACTATTCATATGTTTTTCCCCCATCAAGAGCTACCTGTGCCTGCTTTGCACAGCACTGGCAGATCAGCAAGGGAATGCACGCGAGATGTTCGGTCATCATTGTAATTAACTGTTTGTTCCCGCAAGGAACTCTGAGTTTCTGCTCCCTGGCCTCTCTCTGCTTTCCCAAGCAGACGGCATCGCCCCAGGGCATGGGACTTGCTCACTCCACGCGTCCCCTCCCACGCAGCACAGTGTGCCAGCCAGGGCTGTAAAGCAGTTGTGTAAAATAGCCCCAGAGCGGTGAATGGCAAGGAAAACTTGCCAGCAGCCAGATCCTAAATAAAACATATAGAAACACAGTGAGCCTTGCTCACATGAACCTGGTGAGTGTGCTATAAAATCCTACTTATTAGTCGATCATAGGAGATTGATAGTCTTCCCAGACGCCTGTGGCTTTTGGCCAGCTGAGGCAGCGGCTTCCTGTGGCTGCTGGGTCAGAGATCGCAGGACACCTCGGGCAGTGGAAGCCCAGGAGCACGGGCAAACGCTGGGCAAACACTCCCCAGCGTGCCGGGGCGATGCTGCACCACTGCAGCAAGCAACCCAGAAACACAAGACACTTGGGGGACCCTGTGGTGCAAAGGCAGCAGGCTCCGAGCAGCAGACAGCACTTTGCACTCATAAACCCCCTAAATCTGGTCTTGTTACTTACTCACAGGTCTAACACTGCCTGAGCCCTTTTGCCTTCCCAGAGCCCTGCTGTACTACTTCAGCCAGCGCAAATGAAGTTAAACAGTATGGATGGAGAACTACTTCAAGAATATAAGCTCTACAGAAACTATCGGGCTGGATCAAACCCATTCCTCTCGCCCCGAGCTCCCCACCAGCAGCATGGCTGCCAGCAGTGCCCGGGGAGGCCAGGAGCCGTGCAGAGGGGAGCAGCGGGGCAGCCTGGTAAAATAGAAATAAGCACTTTACCCCAAATTCCAGAGGCTCTTCTCTGTCCTGAAGGTGCACTTATTCACTCTGCCAAAAGTCCTGGTTTTATTTGCACCGATACCTCTAGTGCAGCTTCCCCTCTTTCTTACGAAGGCATAGCTTTCCCTCCCCTTTCCCCCAGCACAGGGTGGGTAAGTGCTGGGGTGCTGCTGGCTCTCCAGGAGCATCAAACCACTGCTCCATGCTGACGGACAGGGAGCCAAACACCACACTCATCAAATTAATTACAATTACACCAAATACTGACCGTCAGCTGGGGACGGCTGTAGCTCCTGGGAATAGGGGTGTCCCCACATTCTCCACTTCCGGGGGAAAAGACGAAATTCTGCATCATACTAGTGACTAGTATTTTAACAGGAGGAATTGTTTTTTGTTCCAGAATTCCCCACATACATTTGCTGTCATTTGCCAGAGTCTAAGCTGTCACCTTTCTGGCCTCCAGCGTGACACCGCCTCATTTTCCCTGCCCCGCCTCAGGCAGCACCCCGACCCCAGTGCCGTTCAGTCACTCTCCCCAGTGGTTTCTGCGGGTTTGGGGTGCAGAGACCAAACCGCGCCTGGCTGGTGCTTTTAGCAGAGGGTCTGGGCCATCTCCTGCCTCCCCTCCCTTACCCAGATGAGGCTACCCCACTGTCGGGATAGGTTTTGGGGGTTGCTTGCGCTTGGGGCAGGACCCATCTGCGGTTGCACCCACCTGGCGCGGGTCTGCAGCAGCTCCCGGGGGTCCCACGGCCACAGTGCAGGGCGCAGCCACCCTCCCCATCCCAGCTCTCCCGAGGGGGCCGGCAGGACCACATTTGCTGAAGAGCTGGGAAGAAAAATCAATGAACGCGGTGCAGTCAAAACAGATTCTGGTGGAGGCTGCGCCATCCTGAAGTGAATATTACTCGGGACTAAATTGTTTTCCTTATCTAGCAGTTTGTCCTAAGGAGCTGGACTTAGCCTCCCAGCGAACCCAATAAGTCTTTCGGTTTGACTGGAAACTCCACATTTTTCCTTTTTAGAAAAATGTCACAGACATTCCTCCGTTTCATTACTCTCTGCTGCTTCTCCTTTCCCTCCTATTAAAGCTCCAGCAAGGGGAGGCTGAGCCGAGCGCCAGCTCAGAGCTGGACACAGGCCCAGACTGTCTGGACGTGGCTCAACAGTGGAAAGACCTATTGTTTTGCTTGGCAGGCTACTGGTATTTTTCCTTATGCCCAGAAAGGCTGCGCCAATTTACAGCCCATGACCTGGGGAGGGGGAGGAAGAGCCAGACTTGCGTCCCACCCTTTTCCCCTCCACTAATCTCAGTCCGTGGAGGCACCGCATGCCCTCCCGCCAGGCAGAGAGCATCGTCCTGAAAATTAACTCCTATATCCAGAGCAGCAGTCCTCCCCTCCCAGGTATCCCGTGCCCCCTCACTCGGGTTTATCATCTGGATGGGATCTGATCCTGAACATAACCCCAGGGAGCGGGTCACCTCCCTGGCTCCAGAGCAGCCTCCCCAAACCCTTCCCATGCTCGCAGGGCCACCCCAGCCCCCTGGGCGCCCCGGGGGATGGCTGGCATGTCCTGCTCCTGCCTGGACAGAAATCCCACCGGCACGGCCCCCCCCCCGATGCTATCTTGGTATTTCCAGCGCCGGGGCGAGCAGGAAGCACAGGGCTGTGGGAAAACTAAACAAGGAAGTTAGCCAAGGTTTCTCACACCACCGACCAGGTTTGCTCCCTTCTTATTGAAAGTGTTGGGCACAAGTTCAGGTCAGGACTTGCCTTATCACAAATTGTTTCTTCCAGGCCCTGATACCATCAGCAGCTTCCACCGTCCTCCTCCTGCAGCATCCCCAGGCTAAGCTGCAGCCCCACGCTGGGACGGCTGCAGCAAGGCTCCCGCGAGCCCCAAGATAAGGTTTGTCCCCAGCCACCACACCACGGTGTGCCGCAGCACCCTTTCTCACCCAGTGTGTATCGTGCATCGAAGACTGGGGGATCTTAAGGCAGTTTCCATGACAGGACCAGCACACGAGCTCTTCCCCTCCTCACCACTTGAGCCAGCGCCATCAGTCTGCTTGGCCGGCTGTCAGTGGCAGGAGTTGGGAGAAGTGATCCGCACGCCGGCATCGGCCTGAGCCGCAACACCCTGCTGCCAGGTGAGGGCCTGGCACGGAGAGCGGCTCTGATCAAGCTCACCGTCTGGAGGCAGAGCCGGTTCCTGCGGCACATCAGGCTCTCGTGGTGCCCGGTGCTGCCAGGAGCCTGAGCGGGGGCCCATGGGCCAGCGGCTCCCAGACCTGCTGCGCCGGGTGGGTAAAGCCAAAGCCAGCCCTCACACCACGAGGAGTAGCGGCGGTGCAGGGACTGCAACATAGCACAGCTGGCTCATACTCCCTGCATTTGGGGGGTAGGAGCCATAATCCCACATGTACCAAGTATGCCGATATCCCAAACCTGCCCCAGGAAAGCTCCTTCTCGGACATGAGAATAGGGAAAAACTCAACATTTCATTAAGGACTTGCTCCTCAGCCCTCTAAGACTCTCCCCACCCTAACTCTTGAATCACCATTTTACCTTCCCAAGACAGGAATCGCTGCAGTGGTTTGGAAAACTGTATAGTCCTGCACTTCAGCAGCAGATCTCCTCCCTTGGGCTGGGGGAGGTTTCCAGGCCTGCCCTTTTGTCCATCGGCTGGGACAATGCTCAAAAAAAAAAAAAAAAGGAAAAAAGGAAGGAGTAAAGCAGAGGGCTCATTTAGTTCATGCATCCCTCCAGCTTTTCACATTAATTACTCCTCTTTCCTCCCAGGTCTCTGCTTGCCAAACACGTTGCACCGCAAGCTGGGCTGTGCTGTGGGGGACAGCGGGGAAGGCAAAGCCCAGTGAGCCCAAAGTGCCCTTTCCCCGCTGTCCTGCGGCGGGCACTGGTAGTTGTTCACAAAATCTGGATTTAAGGGTGAGCTGAAGAGCAGGTGTGAACCTGAGCCAAGCCCTGCTGTCTGCACCAATTCCTGCCTCATCCTCAGTCCCAGGCTGTCCCGTGCCCTGGCTCACACCCATCACACAGCTTTCTGCGGGGTGCCCGGCGTGGCAGGGAACATCGCACTGCCTCCTGTGCCGGTGGGGGCTGCGGCACGGAGAAGCCAATGGACCTGTGCAGAGGGTGGTTGGGTTTGGACCCTGCCCTGGAGAAGTCCATCTGTCCTCACCACCTACAGCCAGAGCCTGAGGAGATGAGACCCCTCACCCAGACGCCTGTCACACACCCACGTGTGAGGCAACAGGGATGTGCCCGCTCCTCCCAGGCACGCTCTCAGGACCAAGGCAGATGGCTGTAGCCCAGTCCCCATCCAGTGCAGGGTACAAACTGCTGTGCCCAGAGCGGATGGCTGGCTATGCCCAGGCTGTGGGACCGCCCAGTGTGCGCAGCACACCAGGGAACCTGTGTCTCTCTGGTTTTTCATGGACAGAGTGGGAGTAGGTAATCCAGACTAGGGGATGGCAGAGCTTATCTTGCAAGTGTCCTGTTTGATTTTATACTGGAAATGACCCTAGAATCCAGCAAATGCAAACTAACTACAGTAAAGCAGCACTGGCAGACAGAACTGACTGCCTCAAGGCTTCAGCTGAGGGCTGATTCCGAATCCCCACCTGTGGCTGCATCCAACAACCACCCTGGTCCTCAGAAGCTGCATCTGAATGCCCCGATCTTTGGGAAACTCTCTTGGAGAGCACTTTCCACCACACAAAGGCAAACGTGGCAGGTCTTTGAAACCTGCCAAATATTTAGCAGGATGATGACAACAAACACTAATTATTGCTCAGGTTCTGCACTCCATTTCCACAAGCTGCACAAAGAAAAACCCCAAACGGCCTCAGACGGAGACTTCCATGACCACAGATATGGATGGAAAGGAAGGGAAGCTGAACGACAACGGCGCTAATCAGAAAGGAAATGGCCCTTGTAACTCAGCCAAGTCAAACTCTGATTGTCTCTTGGATTTAAAGTGCTGCTGAAGCAGGAAAGCTTTTTAAGAACACACGCAGTAATTGTCTTGCAAATAGAAAGGTGCTGGGCTTTCCTTCTAAGCTTTGGACAGGACATAGCAGGATGCAATTCATGGCTGTCGTCAAAGGTCACAGAGCGGTGATCGGCACCCATCGGAAAGCTCATCTGTGACCTCTGCTAATTGACAGTCCCTCCAGGGTCTCCTGAAGTACCTGCTCACAGTCCCCCAAGCCCCACCGAGGCGCTCCAGGGAGGGCAGGACACCCCGGCAGGGCTGGGTGTCAGTTCTCAGGGGTTGCATCTCCTCCAGTTTGCTTCTGTGGTCCTTTAAGAGGTGATTATTCATCTTTCCGGACTCTCCGTCACACCTCATGGCGGCAGGACTGTAAAGCTGCTCTTGGCATTTCCATCTCTATTATTGCTGGCCAGGAACACAGCTTCCAGTCTGGCCCCTGCCCCTGCCTTTGACTCCTGAGAGAGGGGAGGCTCCTGCTGGGGACTGCTCCAGCTGTGGTGGAGAAAATACTTTGGAGGGATTGTTTTCTCAAACCTTTCTATTGCCAGTTATTTTGATACCGCGAGTCATCCCTGCGACGGGGAGGGAGAGGCCTCTATTCCCCTTCAAAGGATATCCACGCTTTGTTGGAAGGCTGCTGGGTGCCAAAGCAGACCTCATGGAAAGTGGGTCGAGGGCTGCTCCTCTAATCAGGGAGGTCCTTCCTGACTCCTTTTCAAAGCATTTTTCCAAGGAAACTGGATGCATTGGCAGTAATCTGGATGACTAGCATGCGACATATCGCTGGCTTTGGAGGCGGACAACTCCACAAGATGGAAGGTGTCGGACATTTCTTGTCCTTGTAGCAAATTCCCTTCCAATGATTCAGTGCTGCCTACAAGGTACAGACAAGCCCAGAAGAGTTGAGGACTCTTTCAGCTGCAAGCTTCAAGTCTTTCATCACCATCACAGGTGAAATTACACCTACAAACCCCCAGCAGCCAGAGAGCTGCTCAGAGGACCCTGCTGCCACATAAGCCCTGGGCAGCAAACAGGAGGCAGCACCTGATAGGACCCAGGGATCATCCTCGTCTGTGCGTTCCTGGGCAGCTGTGGAGCTGAGTGAGCAGGGATGCAAGGATTCAGTCCAGGGTGATGCCAGGCGTAAGTACTTTGACACACAGAAAGAAAAAGTCCCATGCTATGCCAGGTTTTCCAGCTCAAGCCTTTGCCACAGCTTTTGGTCTGCTCATGCACAGGCAGGAAGGAGAGGGGAACCGGAGCCACACCAGGCTGGAGGTGGCTGCTGACCACTCAGGCCAGGGCAAGCGCCACGCAGCCTGGGCAAGCCACCCTGCTGTACATCAGGGGTGCTTGTGCTCAAGACCCCCTCCATGAGGTCTGAGTAGTCTCCTCATCCAGGTCACAGCATGGCATTTCTCCCCCCGGGTGCACCCTGCTCAGCACAGCCCGCATTTGCACCGCTCCCTCCGCCTCGCCTGGCTCAGGGGCCACGGGGCACACACAGCATCCTGCTGCCTTTACCCCAGCCCCATGAGGACAGGAGGAAACCAGGTGGCTCCTGACCCACCAGCACCTGGAGCAGCTATCCCATGAGCTCCCCAGTTCCCTGCCAAGTAAAGAGTTAAGGGGCTGGGAGGAAAGCATCCAGCCGAAACACGCCTAGCATCGCTGGAGAAGCGTGACTAACGCCGCCCAGCCGCTGGAAACCGAGCCGGTACCGCATACACCCCAACACAGGGGAAGGCGCCGCCAGCACCCAGCCAGTGTGAACACGCTAATTTGGTGTAATTGCTTCAGAAATGGGATAAATAAGGAAGCAGCAGAGAAGCCAATGACACCAGGCATGAGTAAACCCCAGTCTCGCAGAGCAGCTAACTTTATTACCCATAATGGTTTGCCCTGGAGCTGGTTGTTCAGACACACCAAGGGGGACATGTCTGGGGCTGGGCTCTTCTCAGCTGAACCACACGATCCCATCTGCTGCAGCCGCTGAGAAAAGCTCTCCCAGGGACCGCCAGTTTGGCCAGTTACAAAGGGTTTTATCCCGCTTTGGAAGAGGCAACACCACAAACAGAGTTCTCTCTCACCCGTGTGCTCACTGCCCAGGTGAGCTTTGCACATCTCCGAGGGGAGAGACCCTCGTGCTTGGTCACAGGGCTCTGCCCTGGCCTGACATCAAAGCACAGCACCCTGCTCGGGAGCACCCCGGAGGGCTGAGCTGCTCCATGGGGACAGGTCTGCTACAGAGCCGGCTGGGGGCTGGCGTCAGTCATCTCCATTACCTGCAAAACCCAGCTTTCCTGTTCATCACACCAAAGTAGAACCTCTCTCAGGAACAAAGGATCTTTCCATTTGCATATGGGCAGCCCCAGGTCTTTTGCCTGGGTGTTCTGGAAGGTCAGCTGTAGCGTTCAGAAAAATGACTAGCACAAAGAAGTGCTGTTAGTATATTCTTATGTACACATAGGGAAACAAATTGTGATTTTCCAACATAGAAGATCAAATAATATTCCGGTTACAGCTAATTACACACCACACCCCACAAGTACAAAGGGAGTGGTGTTGTTCCAAGATACTTTTTCCTTGATTTACAGCGTGCATCAGGATTTCATGCCCAACTTTGTCATACGCTGCATTATCTTCTTCTTGCCATTATTTAGCGGTATTCTGCACGGGGTGTGACTTCAGTGTCTGGGGAAAAACAATGAGAAGGGTGAACTCAGCCACCTACGTGGCACCAACCGGAGGCCAGCCAGCTAATGGTTTTGAACACTGATGTGAGATGCGCTTTCATAGGCTCCTAGAAATTTATGCCAGAAGGCATCAGTAGATCATACTGTCTCATTTTCAATACACCACAGGCTTTTCTGTTTTAACCAGTTTGCCCTGTATTGAGCCAAATAGCTTCTTTGGCCAAGATACCTTTCAGAGAAGCATTAATCTTGGTTTGAAGATGTCAGTTTGGGAGCATCTGCCACTTTCCTCGGACTTTCCTTCCAGCAGTTAATCCCCACACTGTAGAAGTACTTACACCCTCCCTTTAAATCAGCTCTTGGTCTGCTTCGTGATAAGCTGAGCAGCCTGAGCTTTGTGAGCTGCACTGAAAGACATTTTTCCACAGCGGGTCCCCCAGCCCAGGAGAATTTTTCCCTCCCCAGACTCCTTCATCACTACGCTGTTTGGACTACAAGATGTCTCGATCTTCCCAGCCAGCATGGCTTCAGGTACTCCCTGGAAGCAACAGGCCAGGGTCAATGTCAACAGGAAGATCTCACTTGTGGCAGGGAGTGCACACCAGCCCCAAAAACTGCATTAGTCTCAGCCTCCAAGCCATCTGCACCATGCTTGCCCTCCCTGGTTTTGGAAACCAGCATCAACTAAACACGAGCAACAGTAATATAACAGCACTGGCCAGCACCAGGCGTTACAGGACTCTGGGGCTGAAAGAGCAATGCAAGGGCATCGGATGGGTTTCCCATGTCACTGTAAGCAGGAACAGCAGTGTGCACAACCCTCGCTGAGCCCATTCCAGACACATGGAGACAGGCTGGTTGGAAAAAACCCCACACTCCCAGCTCCCTCATCTCCATCATCTGCCCTGCTCTCCCCCATACTCCCAAAGCACTGGCAGCTGGTTCCACAGTGCCCACTCTTCTACAGAGGGTCTGCCCCGCTCAGACCCCCCCAAGCCAGCTCCAGCCCCCCACTCTAGTGGTCCACACCAGCATGGCTGAGCTCCCATAAACCAAAGTGCAAAGCAAGACATAGCAAAAGATTGAGGCAGGACTGTGTCCCCATCACATAGTCCATTTCTAAGCTCACACAGCGCATGAGCGGCAAGCACAGGTTTGTGCGGCAGCCACAGCCTGGCTGCCGGGGACGTGGCAGGAGCTGGGGCAGACGCAGCCGGGGCAGCACCGACACCTTTTGCCCAGCTCCTGCAGCCCTGCTCAGCAGCTCACGTACAGTCCCACAGGAAGGCTGAACTGATTGATTTAAAAGAATTACAAGGGCTCTGTGGAAATGATTTGTTACCAATTAAGGCGGAAGTCAATTAAGGCAATTGGTACAGGTTAAAGAAAAGATGGCCTAAAATTCCTAATTGACAGGGGGGGGAAAAAAAAAATACAAAGAACAGCCTTCCAGAAGCACTGCATTAACCAAAGAGACTGAGGATGCTATGAGGTTTCCTGAACTCATTGCATTTATGATCAGGAGGAATACAGAACTCGAGAGGCTTGCTGTCCAGACAAACGGCTAAAAGAAGGATATTGCCTATCATCACTTGACTCTCGACTGCTTTCATTTTCCTCTGTTTCCATTTTCTCCCATTCATTGTGTCAGCTTTATCTGGACTCTGACACTCATAGGTGAGTTTTCATGCACAAGCAACGTACAACAGTCGTTATAATTCCAGACACACCCAGCTCAGGAAACCCCCCCAGCTAAAAATATTTGGAGACTGGAAATATCCTCAGATATCAATTATCTCTGCTCACCCAGGTCCTGCTCTGCTTGGCACAGGCTTCTGGCCACTGCTCTCACTTGTCCTCCCCTGGGGAGGAGCATCAGCCCACTCTACCCAGACCGAGAGACCTTTGGAGGAGCCAGAAGCTGCAGAGGCACCAGGCAATGCCAGGGAACAATGGGGTGAGGGCCAAAGTGTCAAAAAAGCAAAGACAGAAAGGTGGAGGTAGTGCTGAGGAGAGACATCCTGACCACTCCCAGGAAGGGCTGGAGAGCCCACAGATGCTCCCAGTGATGGCAGGACCAGGGCCCCACAGATGATCGCAGGATCAGACATCTCTGGGTCCAGGGACAGCAGCACGGCCACAGGGAGGAGAAAAAAGCAGTCTCACATGTCAGCAGGGCAACATTTCAAAGAAATCACTCTGTGGTTCTGGATGAGCCCTGGTGCAACTCAGCCTCAGTCCTGGGGGAGAGGGTGGCAATGCTGTCCATGGGTGACCAGGAGGACCTCTGTTACCAGTGCCCCAGGGCTGGACAGGCATTCCATCCACCCCTCCAGGAGCAAGCTGCCCCTGTCCCACCAGCATGATGCTAGGCTTTGGTGACCAGCAGAAGCATTTGTACCTTACAACTGCTGTGTGAGTGGGTGGTTGCACCTTACCCTCCCCTATGATGTCTACAAACCATCTGCTGAACACCTCCATCATCACCTCTGGCCTCCACCTCCTACCACAAGGAGCTCTGCTCACACAGGTGCCAGCACACACATCCATTACAGGATCCTGGGGGCCTTTGCAGGAATAACTCCGATGTGCTGCAGGCTTCAGATGGGGCTAAATCACTTGCCTAGTTTGAAGGATGCCTTCCTTGGTGACATTTTTAACACTGTTTTTAAGGAGCATATTGCCCAGCTGGAAATGAGAATCCATCAGGCAACAGCATATATCGTAGGTCCTGGTCAGTAAGTGGAAAGAATTGGGGTTTATGGCTCAATAAATCATAGAACTTTCAATTAGATGAGTAGCTTAATTACTCTGCTGGATTTAGCATCCTACCTCTTTTGTAAGATCATATTCTTTTAATGGCAACACAGCAGTTACACAAGAGCTTGACAAATTATGCTTCATTCCTTTCTATTCAGTATCCAAACTAAAGCAGATGGGACACTACATCTTAAATTCATGAAATTACTCTTAACATACAACTTCCTTTGACTTTCTGTAGATTATTCAAAGTAAATGGCATCCCATGAACCCCCTCTTCCTCTGGGCAGAGGATTTGCTTCACTTTCTTGATTCTCGCTAAACAGAAATGCACACCAAATAAAAGAAAAGTGAGATAAGCATATGTTTACTAATGGGCATTGGGATGCTTCAGTGGGATGGGACTTATGATGCTTAGATTCCTGGTCAAAGCCGCCACCAGACAGCCTGGCTAGCCCAGGAACAGTGCGTACATGTCCCTGCCATCTCCCTTCACAAAGGGCCTCCAAAGCCCGGGCCTCTCAGGGCAGGTGAGCAGGGCGTGCTGTGGGTGAGCTAAATCAAAAGGAAGGCTGTAAGAGATTATCCAGCTTCACCAAACACTGTCACCTGAAGTGTGTCTGCTTGCAAGGAGTTCAGGACACTTCCAGACTCGATGTCACCACATCAGAGTGATAAATGACATCATCCAAAACACAGCGCTAGGGCATGCTGAGAAACAGGTAGTTCCTTAAAAGCATTTGAGTGTCAGATTTGGCTGTTAGAGCATCACCAAATCCATATTAAGCATCCAATATGGATGGCACACAAGCCACACTGGGAGCTGGCAGGGACAGACAAAGATGCACCCAATGCTGTGGCCCCACAGAAGGGTGGTCCTGGTCTCACCTCCCGCAGAGGGGCTGGCAGCCGCTGGTGCTAGTGCTGGGGTCGCAGTGGAGTGCTCAACCACGGCCCCCGAGCACACCAGCCTGAGCAGCCTGCCCGCCAGCAGCCCAGCCCAGCCACTGCTCTGAAGGAGGGTTTTCTTGAGAATTCATCCAGGTTTGGTCCATGCTTGGCTTTGAATATGGTTTAGGAATGTAAATGCAAATATGAGAGTAGACGTGATGGAACAAAGTGAAAGAGAGGAGCTGTGTGAGGGGCTGCGGACAGCTTGGGCAAGGCTGAAGGCACTTTGGATTACAAGGAACTGGTCTGATTTCACTTACCACACCCCTCAGTGATGAAAATAAAGCTCTTGAAATAAGAAAATCAGTATTGAGCCAGGAGGAGAAAGTGTTCCCAGTAGCAAACCATCTTTTCTATTTGGAAGCAATTTTCTAGACCATGACTGCACGTACCAGAACGGCCAGGACATCCTTTGTCACCTTGTGTCCCTTACACTGCCCCTTGGGCTGCCGGGGCTCGCTGCAGCAAGCGTCCATCCCTCCATCTGGCAGCCGTGGGAGGGCAAGGGTGGCCAGAGCAACAGAGCCCAGCCCAACAGAGGTGACACCAAGCCTCAGCAGTGAAAGCCGTGACATGCAGGTTGTCCCCAGCACCCACAGTCACATAGGTTCAGGAACAGCATCTGCTGGTCCCAACTGTCTACAGCAAAACACTGTGGTTTAGTTTCCAATCAACCTGAGCTTGCACTGTACAAACCCTTAATAGGTTTTATAAAACGAGGCGCTCATTCTGAGCACGTTCCTCTCTGGTATATAAGGTTACAGCTCAGATCAAGCTGGAAGTGTGTCT
Source organism: Burhinus oedicnemus (assembly GCA_008921705.1). Lineage (NCBI taxonomy): Eukaryota > Metazoa > Chordata > Aves > Charadriiformes > Burhinidae > Burhinus > Burhinus oedicnemus. The sequence goes on from VFFE01006219.1 coordinate 489,312, forward strand.
TTCCTGAGCAAGTCCGGGCAGGCAGCTGGCAGAAGGCTCTGCTGGGCCATAAGCAGAAGGTGGCATTCCCTCTCCAGCACCCATGGGGCAGAGTGGGTGAGGGGAGGGGACAGGCCACCCATCACAGCACAGAGGAGGGAGCCCATGGCCTCTGCAGAGCAGCCTCCTGGTCACAGGGTCTCGGGGCTCATTCCCTCTCTGCAACAGCACGAACTCAGTCCTGCGCTAGCCCGAGCTGTCTCCAGGCTGCGGTTCCCAGGACCAGAGACGTGGCCGTGCACACCCAGCCAGACCCCATGGGGAGGACTGTGCACACAGGCTTGGCTCCTGTGCCTCGTCCCAAGCACACCTCCCAGTGTCTATGAGGCATCTCCTGGAAGCAGCCCCGGGCCAAAGAGCCGAAGTTGCACTGTCATGCAGCCCTTGGCATGAAGGGTCAAGTCATACCTAGCTGCTGCCGCACAGCTGCAAACTCTTACACTTAGGAACCCATGCAATAAGGTAATGCTAGGAATTTGTAATTGCTTCTTGGATTTTAAGTGTGGCTGCAGAGGTGTAACCGATACATGCACATTTCAAACACCTGAAATGTCCCACTACCAGTTTCTGGTTTAGCTGTCCCACCTCTTTCCAGTTAGGCACCAGTACAGCACAGGCTGCCTGCTGTGTAGGCTGCTCTCAATAAAGATTAAGTTTTTAACAACATCTTCTAGGGGCTGAGCAGCTTCCCAGTCCTGTGATCACCATGTCTCAGGGCAGGTTACCAGTACTTCAACCCATGGTGTGTGATTATTTCCTGCTGTTATCCAGCACTCTTTGCATGGGATCAGGACACTTTACAAGGCATAAATGGAGATACTGGAGATCTTGGAGAGATCAAACCTCACATAACTTTAGCAGCCTTCCAAAAAAAAAAAAAAAGAGGAAAGAAATCTCTGCAGAGCATTAGCAAAGCTTGTATCCAGCACCGCACCAGAGATCAATGACGTCCCCATGTCCAGAGGAAAGGAGAGCTGTGCTTCTGTCAAGGAATGTGCACATTTACAAACCGCCGCAGTCAGGGGCCCCGAGGAGGAGCAGCACACGCTGACATGCACAGCTCCCCGCCGCCTCAGAACAACACGGATGCCTTTGGCTGAGGAGGTGTTTGCCAGCACACAAACTAATCATTTACATCCACATAAATATTGCTAAAGAGCTGGAGATAAACAAACACAGCTTTTGACACAAAATAGACCAGACGCTTCTCACCCGGTCCAAGCGCTGAAGGCCTGACAGGCAGCAAGCAGCAGCGGGACCCACCGGCAAACCCAGCCCAGCCCTGCTGGCTGAGCGGAGCGCCGGCGAGAGCTTCAGGAGAAAAATCAGCGAGGTGTTTGGGAGAAAAAAAAAAAAAAAAGAGGCGGTCATAAATTTTCCAAAAGGATCTGCTGGCGGCCGTCCTGCTCAGCTCTTCGAAGCTATAAAATTTTACTAGGGGGAAAGCTCCTGACTGCTGGCAGAGTCTCCCTGGGTTAGGGCTGCAGAGCACACCCTGCGCGCAGAGAAGGGCTCTGCCGGCAGATGCTGGCCCGTCCTACCACCCCTGCCCTGCACAGCCTCCAGCCCCTCTCCCACAGCATTCCCTGCGTGCCGCTGCCCTGTTACAGCACGAGCTGCTTTAATTGCTGATCGGTGCCAGCGACGCATCACTGGCACAAACAAGGCTGCAAGGCCCCACTTGACTTCACATGCCCTGCTCTGGGGTGCTAGAACACGCAGAGCTCCGAGGCTGGGCACGTGGCAAAGCAAAACAGCAAGGGTGATCTCCAGGAGGGCAGCAAGAGGCGCCTCTGTCAGCACCCTGCGGGAACAAATAGTGCCTGAACCTGGGTGACAGCGTGTAATAGTGAGCTGGAGGGATTTAAATCAGCCTGGTAATGCTGGCAGGCAAGTGCACAGTGCCTGGAGGAGCTCAGACCTTGCATGTGGGCATCCAGAACCACCCACCGTGCCTGAACCTCTTGACCTGTGGTTGTGACTCATCTCTCCACACACCATCAGCCAAGAGGAACAGCCCAGGCACATCTGCGGGGTGCACCAGTTTCAGGCAGAGCTTTGACAATTGGTGCGAAGTGCATCTTTATCTCATCTTCACTTCTGAAGAGTCTGGGTTTTAATTAAAGCAAGCCCTTCCAATATACTAAACAGACTATCTCATCCATGCAGAGTGACTCCCCTTCTCTCCTCACTTTCTTCCCTTTGCACCTCATGAGTTATAGGTCTTTCACACTCATAAAAGATAATCACCCTTCATGGGTGAAGTAGCCTCTCTTTATACCGCAGCAGCGGAAGGATTGATAGACTGTGCAATTAAAACAGGAGCTGCAGCAGAAGGCCTGGGCACAATTCCTGCTAAAGGGAAAATCCAGTATTTAGGGATTTTTATCCTTTGGGTAAACCCCAAGCGTCAAAGATTTAATCCTAAAGTTTAGCTATGCCACTTCCCAAGATGAGCATGGCAGGAGGTTAGCACTGGTCCCACGTTCCCCGCTGGGGTTTTGTCCCAGCACTGCCGATTCACTAGGAATGACCTCCTGCCATGAAGCAGAGCCACGTGCCCACACCGCTCCCTTCGCCAGCGGCCTTCAGGGTTTTCCAGCAAACACCCCGGACACCCCGGGCTCCCCAGGGCTGCTCCCAGCACCAAGAAAAACTGAGGTTTTCTGCCTCCTTTCCCACATCCGCAGCCCTGCCCACATAGGGACAGTTTTTTAGCAAACAACAACGCGCATTTGCAGCACGTGAAGTGTGTGTGCATGACAGCTGCTCCCGGTACCGCACTACGGTGCCCAGCCGGGAGCTGCAGCCACATCCCTGGGCTCCTGCCCAGTGCCCAGCAGGACCACCGGGCTACCCAACATCCCTGCCTGGCCAGGGCTTCCCCGGCAGCCCTGGCCCACTCCCACCAAGTCCCAGCTCTCCAGGGGATCTCTGCCACTTGCAGCTCCGCAGGGGCATTATTTACCTTGTTAATTTCTGAGGGAGGCGTTTTAATTGCTTTAAATTACTGCTGGAAAAACTGGAGTGGTCAACAATCAATCAGGCTGATTTACCACCCCGTGCCCACCCGCTGCGAGCCGGCAATCAGCTGCGCCACAAGATCTATTATTGATGAACTTTGCGGGGCTGCTAATTAGCTGCGAGTGCGCATCCCCGGCATCACTGCGCCAGCGGAGCAGCAGTGGGTGCCCCGGCACAGTGTTGGTCCCCGCTGCCCAGGTCGGGGGACCCACATGGCACAGGCAGCACATTGGGGCACAGGGGCAATCAGCCCCCACCCCGGTGCCACAGGGGCCACCCCGGTGGCCCCACAAGCCAGCACCAGCTCAGCCTCCCCGGCCGAGCTCCTGCAGGCGGCAAGCGCCGCCTGGTAAACAGTATTTATCACTGCCATTATTAGATTACTTAAAAGAAATCTTCTTTTGAATGGGCCTATGAAGCAAGAAACTCCCTTTGTGCATTGGGCATTTATCTCCTATACCATTAGGCTGAACAGCATTAGCTTCACCACAAACGCCTTAATTACTCCTGGTGCAAATTGCTCCCAGGGCCAGGGGCACCGGGGCTGCTCCATGCTCAGGCACCGCACCAGCTCCCAGAGCATGTAGGGACCATGGACTCGGAGCCAACGGCTGCTTGCAGGTCACTCAGATCCACATCCACCCAGTCACCACCAGCGCATCCAGAGCATCCCTGGGACCAGCAGCCAGCGGAGCAAGGTGCTTCCCCTCCTGTTGCGGGAGGTACCCGGTTCCCAGAGGCAGCGAGGTACAGGCCAGCACAGGGGTGAAGGGCTGTGGAAGGGGGCTCCAGCACACCCCAGCCAACAGGCACTTCCCCAGCAAACCCCAGCCCCAGTCATGGGCCAACTCATGAGAGGCAGGATGGTGAAGGCTGCACCTTCCCCAAAATGCAGGGGACGCCTCTGGGGGGAGTGAAGCTGCCTGAGGAGCAAAGTCCTCCGGTACAGACCTGTATTTAAACAAAAGCAGCGAGGGAAGGGGGTGGCATTGCAATTCTGCACAGGAAACTATAGTTCCCATCCCCTGCCAAGAGCGCCTTGGTGGCAATGGGCGCTCATGTGCCAGTCATCCATCAGCCCACTGATCTCATCCTTGATTTTCATGGACATCTTTGATTTTTCATCATAAATTCTCCTTGTTCCTCACTGGAGACTGACAGGGATTTTAAGTACAGAATGAAATGGAGAATATTAAAGTGGCTGCTATTCTATTGTGCCTGTCAGCTGTTTCACTTTAAATGCTGTCCTTATTAATGATAACACCATAACACTTTAAGACCCTCAGCTAAGGCCTTCAAGGACGTTGATTAAATGTGGCTTCCCCTGGAAGACCCTTCCTTTTCCTTAAGCTCACCCACTTTAAAAAGGAGGCAATAGAAGCATGAGGGTGCTGTCTGTGCGGTTCAAGGTCACTGCCAGAGCCGCTGCCGGGGCCGGGTGGGAGCGCAGCAGCCCTGGAGCAGCTGCCAGATGCCCTCAGCCCTCACCGGCTCCTCCTGCCAGATCACTGCTGGGTGTCCCCAGCTCCAGTGACACCTGACAACCATCTAGCCCAGCTCCCCACACACATCACCATGCAAGGACAGGGAAGGGGCTTTTGGTGTGGGTAACAGCAGGGCAGCTGCTGGGAAGGGAACTGGCAGGGATGTGACCGACACCAGGTAATTGCTCCTGAGCTGCGAGGAGGGTGAAAGGTGGTACGGGACCAGCCAGGTCTTTGCAGCACTGGCCACACATTCCCCAGCCTGCGGGACAGGGCAGCATATCCCCCCCCACCCCACCATGGGAGACAAGGACCTTACCCCAGAAAGTTCCTCATCGGACTGGTCCCTACAGGAGCTCCTTGCCATGATTCCAGGAGCCCAAAGAGCCGGGCCAGCCCTTGGGCTGCCCAAGCAGAGCGGCAGCACCATCCACAGATGCCTGGGCACAGGGACCCCTGCCTGCAGCTCAGCAGTGCCAGACCAAAGCAGCCCCCATCCTTGCTGCCAGGGAGGCCGGGGGCCATCAGCTCCCCTTCCACACCAGGGAGGAAGCTGCTTTATCATCCTGTCCTTGTCATAATCCCATCAAAGCACTCCTGGCCGATGGCTTCCTCTCGCCCAGGGTGCTGCTCTACACCTTGTCCGCAGGCATCCACACAGCACCCGTGCCAGCCACCTCTCCCTGGCAAACCCATCCGCAATTTTTTATCTCCAGACGTAAAGCAGCAGTGCCCTACAGCTCCTCCACTAACAGGTGATTAAAAGTGCATAAAGATTTACTCATTTCCCCTTCCTGGTGTCAGTAAGCAACATGAAAAATAAATATTGCAAGCACTCAAATATTAAGACTCCAGATTCACAGAGGGTAATGACGACTCCAGGCTACGAGACAGAGGTTTCCAGCCAGCTGCAGGAAGGGACTGTTTGCTAATTCTGCTTCACAACCACTCACTTCGTGCTGGCACGGCAGCTTCGACTCCTTTTTCTCAGCAAAGGTGCTCTACCCACCGCCTGGCAGCGAGGCAGAGCTGCTCCACGCAGGGGAGGGTCCCCAGCACGGGTCTGACGTGCTCCTGCGGCCCCCAGCCCCTCCAACCACCTGCACAGACAACACAGTCTATCAGGGCACAAGCACCAGTGGAGCAAGTACTCTACGCCTTCCTGGGACTGGGCTAGATATGGAGAGGTGCCTTCCCAGGGGAGGGGGTGTCTGGCCCAGGTACATGGGCCAAGAGCCTCCGGCTGCAGCCCCCAGCCATGGCACCGTGCCGGGATACCCCCACAAGCATGTCAGAGGCAGCCCGGGCTGCGGGCAGGATGTTCAAGCAACTGGGACGGGCACAAACAGCTCCAGTCTGTGTCTTTACAGGCAGGAGTGTTGCTGATGTTCAGAGTTTGCACAGCGTTCCTGACCTGCCTCCAGCATCCCTTATCTCCACTGTGCATCTCGCTCCCAGGGCTCAGCCTGCAGCCACAGTCCCAAGAGCGAGCCCAACGGGAAGTTTTGCTCATGCTGCGTTTACACCTGAAAGATCAGTTGTTTATCCAAAGTCGTGCAGACTTTGAAGGCCTTGGAAACAGGGATGAAATCCTTATGCCAACCACGCGTCTGAGCCAGAAACAGCCCGACACCATCACTCCCAGCAGTCTAGCGCTTGCATGGTTCGACCCAGAGAAAGGAGAGGATAAAAACTGGAACAGAGCCAGGAGCAGATCCATATGCTGAGCATCCCTGTGCCTCCAGAAAGATACGGCCTTCTGCATGATGCTGAGGTGGCACTTCTGTGCTCCAGCACACACACCTGCTTAGCCAGGAGACTCCTCAGGGGCCAGAGAAGGGGAATCCCACACTGAATGGCACCTCTAGCCCATGCCCAGGTCTCGTGCCACGTAAGACACCTCCGCATGCAGAACTGCGCTCTGCACCACCTCTACCCAAGAAGACTAAGCTGCAGGAGTCCCAGGTTTGAGCGCTCTGTAAGTCATTTAAACCTCTGTTGGACCACCCAACACCTTACCACATCAGGTCTTGCAAGCACAGAGCACAGCACGACCACCGCATTTGGTCTGCGTGCGCACACCAGTAGGAAGATGCAATCACCCACTCCTCGCTGCTCCCAGTTCACTTCCCACATATGAAAAACACCAGTCTGTAGCCCGACACACCAAATTCACACAGAAACATGATATCTCTGCTTCCGTGGTCTCCAAACAGAGGGGCAGGATATATCCCTCTCAGCACCCAGAGCCAGAGGGCCCCCTGCACTCCCACAGCACAGAGGCAGGGAGCTGGGGGTGCAGAGCCCCCAGTGTAGCCCCTCTTGGGGAGACCCTCCTTCAGCAGCCCCAGGCAGGGAGACCAGCACCCTCCTTCAGCAGCCCCAGGCAGGGAGACCAGCACCCTCCTGCAGCCAGGGCACAGCGCTGCATTCAGATCTGACCCTAGCTGCTCGCCGTTAGCCACCCAGCAGCACCAGTGATACAAGCAACAGCTGCGCTAATCCCTAGCAGTTTATCATCACCACTATATTAACCTCCATGAAAATTACATTTTGATTTGTCTATCGACTTTTAAATTTTCAAATCAGCAGAAACTCACATCTTACCTTGTGTTCTCCTTATCACTGCCACCTACCCTCAGCACATCCAGCTCCCTGGGATTTGCCTTTTTTTCCCCCTCCCTGCCTCCTGCTTTATAAAAACACACCCCTGAAAGCAACACTGCACCATTTAGCACATTAGGGCTTCCTACTCCAGTAAGAACCCATTGGTTCCAGGGCACAGCTGCTGCCAATTACCACTACTTAACTGGCACATTAAACACATAGTAAGGAATTAGGAGTTTTGGTCTGCTCTCTACTTAACAATAACAAAGTCACTTGACCTTTTTTCAGCCACCACAATGGCTGTGTAAGTGACTGTTTGACAAATGCGCTTTGTAATGGTCTCTGTTCTTTCTCATGCGGCTGGTGGAACAGTTAATATCTCGAGTCACAGCATTAAGACGAGTGCTCGTGATTAATTTAAGATGTCAATTAATCACCCCAAATGGACTGGTTTGTCATCACTTCCTAATGGGAAGATGTTGATTTGTCCCACAGAATTTGTAATAGGAGCCCAGGCTGAAGCCCCTGCTCGGAGCGGCTGGAGCAGCGTGGCTACCTGCACTGCGACCTGCTCGGGAGCTGCTGCCGCCGCTGCGCTGCTGCCAGCGAGGAATAAAGGAATAAAGGAAATAAATGCTTCCACATACTAGTGTTCGATTTTGTTCCCATTTTAAAAATCACACCGCCCTGGGAAGAGCTCTCATGTACTTCTTCCAAAGTGCCGGTATTGATTTTGACTTTAGACACCTTCTCTGAGTAATCCAAGGCGCGTCGCCCACAGCACAGGGCGAGCGGGGCAGTGCCAGGGCGCGCAGCGCGGGCGGGTGTTGGGGGCACCCTGTGCTCGCTCGGTGGGGTGACACCGTCCCCAGTGCGACAGGCAGCACCAGGCAGTACCAGGCGTATGACTCTGGCCCTGCTTTCTGCATGCAGAGCACGCCGAAAGAGCTCGACACAAGGGGAAAGGGAGGAGGCAGCTGAGCAGGTTCCCGCTGTGCCGGAGGCCTGTGGGCACAGCCAGCGCCTGGCAGGGCTGGTCTGGGACAACCCCAGCCCTCTCCTCACTGGGATCCTTCAGAGGGAGATGGAGCTGAGCATCGCCGCCTGCCTGCTTCATCCTCCTCCGTTCCTGCCCTTCTCAGGTCACCTTGTTGTTACTATCCAAGTGTGAAATCAAATGGGTTTCCAGCCATCTCTTGTAGAACAACCCAGGTCCCACGTTCTCTTTGCTGGAAGCCTTAACTGAAGTGAGAGGTCCTTTCTGGTGTCAACTAATGTCTTATTCCTACACACAGATGAATGGGCTCAGGTGGGATTTTCAGAAGTGCCCAAGCCTCATGAATATAAATGAGATTTGTGCTTCCAGGTCACACACTTGGAAATCCTGCCTTAAGTCCTTGCCTTACACACGGTCTCATTAGGAGGGTCCTGCACCGCAGCTTCTGCTGCAGCCGCCTCGGTTCACACAAGAAGAGCGGGTGGGACACCAGGGAAAGAAGGCATAGCCTGTGCTTCAGACACTGCCTGTTGGTATCAGGTCAGCGTTTACCCTAAGCCAAAGGAGTCTGGATGTGCAATGCTGGTGTGATTCTTGTAGCCGTGCTTTCTTTCATGCATATGAATGTCTCACATGTTTGAGGCGTCCAGTGCATACCATGCTCTAATTTTACATTGTATTGTTTGGAGACAAAAAATCCAGGTCCAGTCTTTAGGAACCCTACACCTTCCTTCTCTCTAGCACAGACAGCAAGGACTGGAAAAATCTTTGATTTTAGCTGGGCAAAGAAGACATTGATGATTTCAAATCTGTCCTTGGTTTCTTTATATAGAAACAAGACATGTGCAGCGATGATTCAGAAATGTAGCTCAAAAGATTGCCAGTGCTGCTTTGTACCAGTTCCTCCGAGCTAAGCAGCGATCTTTTGCAGACCCCTCCTCGCTCAGAGCCGCCTGCCGGGGGGGGCTGTGGACGAGGAGCTGCTCTGGATCTCAGCTCTCGTCTTGCCGGATGCGGCCGGCAGCCCTGTTTCTGGAGAGCTGGCAGAAGCCCACCGGTCACCGAGGGTGTTGCAGTGCTCCGCATTGATGGTCAAAACACGTCAGCCGATCTGACACATGGTACGGTTGTTGTGGACAGGCGCTGCCGAGCCCTGCAGTTTTGTTCCATTTCTTAAAAATATGTTGTTCACTATGTCTGCACCGATTGCTGAGCCAAATGCCAGTGTGGCCAGCACGTGCTGCCTCTAGAAAGTCCATCCATTACTTTAGATTGTATAAGAACATCCTCCCTTGGGAAATGCAAATGCCCAAAATAACCCTGCATCAGCCCTCGCCCTAGGAACAAGCTCCAAGTTTTCCTGTGCTCTGGATTAGATGAGCCTGCTCTGTTTGAAGAAAATCATATGCAACAGTGTGGCAACCGTGGTGGAAAGGAACTGAATCTTTCTGGATTTTAAGTGGAGAAGTTCGTACTTGCTTTTCATCTCTTTACTTTCTGCAGCATAGTGTTAACGGTGCAAAATGGTGCAAAATCAGATCTGTGGTCTGCCCCACACTGCCCGTCTGACCATGGCGGACAAGGGGTCTCGATGTCCCTCTGGATGCCCACAAAATCAGGAGAGCCCCGTGTGTGTGCCGGAGCGGAGGCTCACGCCTGCACACGAGCACGTGCAGCCGTGCACTCGCGGTCACGCTGGAGGGCAGGGCTGGCTGGACATGGCCCCCGGCCACAGAACTTGCTGCTCCGCCAGTGCAGGTCCAAGGGCTGGATGCGGCACTGTGCAGCCCCAGCCGCAGTGGAGACAGCAGATCCCTTAGGAAAGCTGTGGCCAGGCACCCAAGTGGTTTTTTTATCTTTATCTTTTATAAATGACTCTGCTTTAAACTCTGTCCGAGAGCTGTGAGCTTTCTTTAACCAGCACGAAATGCCCGGTTTATGCGCATTACCGGCTGTAGGAGCGTCTGCTGTTTGAGTGTTGACATGGATGGATGTCTTGACAAAGACAAACTTTCACCCACAACTAGCTGTTAATACAACACAAACCTGTCTGCTGGGCCTGCTGATGCGATGTAAAGTGTAAGGAGAGCTTTCCACAGACAACTAATTGACAAGTTTACCAAGAGGAGGGGAAAAGAACCATTCTGATGGAAATAGGAAGCCGGGGCCAAGCGCTGCAGTTTCCTCTTTCTGCTGGAGGAACCGGACTCAGAGATCCCCCAGCCAGCCAGCGCCTGTTCGCAGGTACCTCCTGCTCCTGAATTGGCTCCTTGTCTACAATCTCCTGCACACTGCGAGGACGTGTATTAAAGCGAGTGTTATCGCAGTGGTGGGGCTTAATGAGCTCATTGTGCTGGGAAGGCACGGCAGCGCACGCAAGCCTCCCCTGCGCACCGCCGTGCCCCCCCATCTCCTCTGGCACCAGCCTTTAACTTTTATTGACAATACCGCAGGAAGGAGTGCTGCCGCCGAGGCTAAGAAAAACCCAGGGCTGTTTCACAGCACCATCGTTTAGATATTTGTGAAACAACTAAACAAAAATGCCAGCTGCTTGCAGATAGAAAAAAATTGTTTTAGGCTTTTCAACAGATCGGCTCCACGAGACTGCCCGGGACCAGACTTTGCAGTCGCTGACGTTGCCTACGACCAAACTGCCGGGGAAGCAATCCTCTTCTCCCCGATCACAGCAGGCACTGAGACTCAAGAGACAGCTAATGCCTGCAAACACCCTGACTTACTCCAAGGGGCAATTTCCTTGGCTGCACTTTTCCAGGATGTTTCTGGGTCACTTGCTACCGTATGAGGCATTACCTGGACTCGTGTGAGCTGTGTCACCCCTAATCAGTCTCACACTGTGGCAATAAATAGAGTCCAAGTGGAGACAGAATCTTTTTCCCACCCCGAAGTCTGCGAGAGAAAGGGCTGCTGGAGTCGCAGACAGAGCATCAGCTGCCTCTGGCTCCCATGCAGCTCCCAGCAACGCCTAAAACTCCAGGCTGTAAGTTCACAACGCGTATTAATCATGTAACAAAGAAGTCGCTTGGGATGTTAGAAAATAAAAGCAAGGATGGAAAAAATAAACTGGGAGTGGGGTGCAGGTGAAAAAAGACCCACAGAAGGTGTAACAGCGGTGTGTAATCAGGGTCTATCACACTGCTTCCACACCCGGTAATGCCATCCATCAAAACAGCTTCATCCTTCCCATTTCACTTGGTTTTTCATCCTGCAGCTGTACAGAGACATGGGGGCTGGCTGGCACGTGAGCCCTCAGCCCCAGGCAGCGCAGCCCCCGCCTCGGGTCGGCTCTGCTGGCCCCACAGCTTGCCGTAAGGGCGTTCGGCACGCTCTGGCGCTGAATAAAGAGACCCAGGGTACAAGCGTGCTCCAGAGGTTTCCTCTGACTTGCTCCTTGCATTGCTGCGTGGGCAGCCAGCTGTGGGTCTGGCTCCCCCAGATGTTGTTGCCCCAGCATGGCTCTAACAGGACTTCTTCATCCTCATGCCAACACGTGCAGCATGTGCTCTTTAGCATGTTTGTAATGAGCCACGTTTTCCCCCTGTGCAGGCAGGTACCTCTCCAGGAGCAGGAGCAGAACCTGGCTCACTGCACGCCCAGGGGCCCATGAAATCCCACTCTCCCGTCAAACCCTGTGAACCGTGCTCCTCTTCCCAGAGCTGCAGGAAACACAGACTCTTTTCCTACAAGTTCCCATGAAATCACAAAAATGTTGGGGGCCTGGGAGGAGGAAGGACTGCCTTTCCCGTCCGTTCATTGCCTCCCATGGAGGAGGTTTTTAAACAACTGTCTTTCTGTCCGTGTGCGATTCGCTGCACGGCAGCCACGGGATGGTTCCTGCTTGTCGGGCTGTGCGGGGCCACCAGCGCTCGCCCCATGGGGCGGCTGCACTGGGGACCCCACAGCAAGTGTTAGGAGCCTGTTTCTAATGGGAGGACCCCAATAAAACCGGGTGAACTCCTCTGCACACACCAGACAAGCCCAGCTCGGGCAGGAGCAGACACAGTGTGGCACCCAGCGTGCACTCGCTGGGATTTCTCCACAGCTTTCGCTGGCCAAAGCTCCATGACAAAAACTTCAAATCTGGAATTTTAACTCATAACAAACCCATGAAATCTTAGCTGCATTTCCATGAAAACATCCAGCCCCTTTCCTAGACACGCCTGGGCTCACGCTGTGGGATGCCAGTGCCTTGGTGCCAGCACCTCCAGCAGAGTCACAGGGTTGTAGCAACTGGTGCCAATGGGGAAACTGGTCTTATTGGGCAGTCAGGTCCCAGGGAGGGAGGTAGAGGTGGCACAACCCTTCCCACCACTCAGGAGCCTTCCCAAGGGCCTTCTCCAGCCGTATCACACACACACGTGTATGTTGGTCCCTTTGTGCGTAGAAGAATTATTTCTAATGCCCACCAGCACAGAGGTGAACCATGAGGTGGGAAACGCTTTCCATCCGCACAGCCCCTGTGGCAAACCCACTGCAGGAGACGGGCAGAGAGCCCGCACCAGGGCAGAGACCCTGCAGCAGGGTGATGCCGCTCTGCAGATCATCCTCTCACACTGACAAGGAAGGATTTTGGCATGAAAACACAGAGTGTGAGACTGCACCGCAGATGGCCATGTAAATTAGGGAACAAAACCTCCAACAATTAATTTTCTTCCTTTAAAATTGCTCTTGCAATTGATTCAGAAAAAGCAAAGTTTTAATAACAAAACAAAATACTAACCTGTTTATTATATCTCAAGCCCCTTAGAATAAAAGTAATTGCACATAATAAGCATCTGGAGAATACCCAGAGAGCAGCAGTACCCGGTGGGATAGCAGAAGAGGTCAAGGTGAGCTAAGCAACAGCCTTTGAAAAGTTCCTGCTTTATTCAGACTTTGAAGTGGCAAAAGCCACCCCGCTCACTGTTCCCAGCCTCGGGAAGCAGCAGAGCCGTCGCCCATCGCTGGAGAGCTGCAGCCCCTGTCGCTGCCCCCTTCGCTGCCTGCCCGGCTCGCCCCAGTCCCCACGTGGGACACAGACCCACGGGCCCGATGGCCAGCACTGAGCCGCTGTGCGAGCCTCAAGCTGCTGGCACAGGGACAGTCTCATGGAGAGACCCTTTTCTGTGCAACCTCCGGGGAAAAGAGCGGGTCTGTCCTTTGGAGTGGGCAGGACTCAGCCCCGGGTCCTGCCCCAGGTGTGGAACTCCGCTGGGCAGCAGCAGGAGAGCCCGGGCACGCTCATCTCACCCATTTCAGAGCCATTTCGCTTTTTTATTTATTAGTTTCCCTAAGACAGACACTGGAGCTCTAGCGTGTCATCTCCAGCAGCGTCCTGGGAAGCGGCGGAGAGCGTGGCCCTGGGAGGAGGCAGCTCTGCTGCGGGGCGGCACTGCTCTGATCTAACTGGGAGTGACACGGCGGCTCGGGGTGCTCCTCTGCACCCCCCCCCCTTCTTCGGTGCTTCTGGACTTTTTATTCACAGCGCTGCAATGAGAAAGAAAGTTACAGCCTAACCCCGGCTCTCGCGGGCAGCCAGGCAGTCTGCAGGAGAAGGCTCCTTTGTCGCCGGAGTCCCCAGGACACAAAGCAGAAGAGCGGTAACCCCAAAGATAATTTCCTAATTCTGATCGGGGATCAATTGACCACTTGCTCCCGTTTGTTCCCCCCTGAGACCTGCGGCCTCCATCTCTGAATGCAAAGCAGTCACTCCTTATTTCCAAATGCAAATGAGGTCTGTGAAAGGCCTTGCTTTGAAACCAGCATTATTCCCTGGGGTCTCGACCCTCCCCGCTGCGTCCCTCACCCCAGCCTCTATCTCTGACTCTGCGCTCCGCCTTCCCAGAGTAACAAAGGTTACGGGAAATAAAAGCAGAGTGATTACCATCTGGGAATCATCAAGCAGGAGCCCAGAGGGGAAGGAGCAGGCTGCAGGGAGTGGGCTGACCCCACGGCCCACCACCCATGCATGCCTCAACCCAGCCCAACCCCAGGGGTTCACAAGGGTGCAGGGACCCGGCCCCGGTGGCACCCACTGGGGCACGGCACGAGGGGCACCGAGCCGATCAGCCTGCGCAGCACGGGCACGACACCCTGCATCTCGCTTATCAGGGCTGGAGGGAAGCGCATCTGCCCAGAGCCAGGCATAGCAACATACGGCGACGGCTACGGCAGGGTCACAAAGTGCCCAGCAGCTCCATCTCGCCCTGTCCGCATGGCATGACCTGCTGGCAGTGCGGCTGCAGACCTTGCGGCCAGACGGGCTGCCCTCCTCGGGTCACGCGCCTCTGCCAGCCCTGACATGCTGGGGGTCCCCTGGGCACAGTGGGGATGGGGCATGGTGGGGACAGGGATGGGATGGGAATTGAGATGGGGACATCCCACAGCTCCACCCTTCCCATGTCCCCTCGCAGACGGCCGTACCCCTGAATGGAGCGGCTGCTCCTCCCGCTCATCAATCAATTCCTGCTCTATCCACTTCGGAGCCTGGAAATAAAACCTCCCTGTAAATCTCCACCACAGCCGCTCTGTTTTGGTGGCGGAGGGCCTCGCATTCCTGAGTTTCAGGCCACAGCCACGTCTTCAAGAGCGGAGCCACAAGAGCTTTCTGATGGTTAATTGCTGGCACACTCTCACTGAAAACATGAAACACCCCCTGACAAGCCGTGTGATTTATTACTGCCCACTGCAAAACGGAACAAAATCAATTGGCTATTACCTCACTTAGCGAAGGCTTGTCACCGCCTGGGAGCAGGGTGTTAAAAATAAAAGCCAGGCATGGCCCCGGCAGCGAGCCCCCGCGCTGGGGCCGCTCCACCTGCTCCGTGGCAGATAACACCGGGGCTGCGCGGGAGACAGGCTCTGCTTTTCCTAATCATTGCTGCGCTGGTGCAACACCAGCTCATTCCTGCCTTGCAGTTATTAATTACACAGATGTCAGTGCGAGCACCGCGTACAGTAAATTTCACAAGAGATGCAGAGCAATGACAGAATATTTGTTTATGACAGAAACGTATCACGTAATTAATCAAATTCATGCGACCCTTCTCTGCCCAGGCAGAGCGGACCCTCTGTGCCTGGGAAGCCAACCCGTGCCGACTGTGGCACCCGTGGCTGGGAGCGGTGCCAGCCCGGCAGGGGCAGGTTGCCTTTACTGGCAAGTGGAAAACGGCCCACATGAGCGCCAGGGAAAGGGACCGTTTGCTTGCGTGTCTGCGCACAACAGCCGTGGTTTTCCTTGACTGTTAGAATGTCTTGGAGAAGACAACCTCGGTGTGTCCAGCGAAGGCTGCTGAACACCCACGCTGTGGCAATGCTGATGCAGCCCGCCTCCGCCTGGTATTTCCAACAAAAACTGGCGGCTTCCAAACACACAGGGAAACCCACACGTTGCCCTAGAAAACCTACCAGACACAAAGTCACTCTAACAGAAATCTACCTTTAATTCCCCACTGCTGGGTGTTTTCCTTAGCAGGATAAGGGAGTGAGCCAGAAATCCACTGCCGCAGAAGCAGCCGAGGTCAGGGAGCGCTCGCTGCAGCCACCGACGGGAGGGCTCGCAAACCGGGGCTGACACAGCCGGGGATGCTGCCGCTCACTCGGCAACTGCAACTGGTGCCATTGAGAACACGCCGCATCCAGGCAGCCCCGGTGCCGTCGTAATTACCGATGCGAGGCAGAGCCACAGGAGGGGAGGCAGGGGCCCCACTCCTGCAGATGTTTTTATGGTCAGTTAGTGCAGGGGCAGGGGCCACGTCTTGGTGCACGTGGACACAGCCCGTGGGGCGCTGGTGGCAGCGTGGGAGCTGGCCGTAAGTGGCTGAGGCACATTTGCAGAATGTTTCAGAAACTGAACGGTCCCTCTCTTTGCATTTCATCGCCTTTGTTTCATTCCCAAATCACTTACAGGCTCTTCTAGTCATAGCGGGGAGATGCTCCTCCCATGAAGCTCCGAACTGTGCAAAGCATAAAGAGGCTGCATTATTTATAGACTCCAGATAGATATTTCACACGCGGTCCATCCCATTCCCAGCATTCCCTCCATTCACAGATCATTAAGTAGCACTTGCTGACATATAAGGCAATGCAAGTGGAGTGGTTAACTTTGAATATTGCCATCCAGCCCAGTGTTAAATGATATGCAGGAAGTAATTGTCCAAAGAGAGGGGACAGCTTTTGCCCTGCCAAATAAAGCTTAACTCAGAGCATCCATGAAAGCACCCAGCAATAACGTTGTCACAGGGATGCTGGGCTGCACAACCCACATGCTGCCATGCACTGCCTGGTCACCACCACGGTGCCCGGGGGGGACACAAAGGCCGCCCGCCACCCATTAACATCATTGTTGAGCTCGCCATGGAGCTCACCACTGCGAGTTGATCCTCCTTGGGGAACAAAAATCCTTCAAGATCTTCGGAGCAGCACAGTGCAGAGCAACCTGCCCCAAAGAGCCTTAAGGGCAAAAGAAGACCCCAACTGGTTTAACATGGAGCCCAGCAGGTACAAGACGGGGCCCCTGATGTGAGCTGCACAAACAGATGGCTGTGTTCAGGGGCGTGCGCCGCTGAGGTGCAGCGGGACGCCTTTGATGGCCACTGAGGGTTTTGTGGCCCTGTGACTGCCCCAGTCCCTGCCTGGGTGCCTGGAGAAGCCAGTGGCTCCGCTGCCAGCCCCAGACCCCGCTCCAGGCAGGCGGATGCTCTCCCTGCCCAGAGCTCCTGACCAGCACATTGCTGCCTCCAGTTAGGGGGAAAACCAGCGGGCACGTCTGCCTCCGCCTCTGCGGGCAGCTTGGAGTAGCCGAGCAGAGACAATGGCAGGACGTGACTGTGGGGACATCTGTATCTGATCCAGGAAATGTTTTGGCGTCAAAATAGAAGCACTGGGTTGTTAAAAAGGAAAAAAAAAAAATATGGAAAAAATAAAAGATGTGTGAGCGCAAAAAGATCTGGGATGCATTCACAGACTGCAGCAGCAGAAGACAAGGCTGAGATTTAGGTTCCCAGGTAGCCTGACAGCCTGCTCCACAGACTGTGCCCCTGCCGGGAACCGGTCACTGTGTGGGTGGCTCACGCCACCCCTCCAAGGGCTTGTCCCTTCGCCCGGGGGCTGCCTGGCAGGCAGAGGCAGAGCCGTGGCTCGTGCTCCTCCCCGGTACCCGGCTGCTGTGCCTGCGTCGCAGGCATGACAGATCTGTCTGTCCCTTTTAGTCCCTGCTGCTGAAGGTTTGCCAAGGAGCGACACGGGGAGGTTTCGAGGTCTGCAGCAGAGCGTGGTGGGTGCCACGTGGGCCTCCCGGGGCAGAGCAGCCTCCTGCTGCCATTCACAGGGTGTTTCATTTACCTTAAGTTTGGGGACCAAACATTATGCCACAGCTCTGTACCCCGCTCAGACTCAGGTTTCCTCTTCCGAGGCCAATGCTGCTGGTCAGGGCAATTGTCCAGGCTGTGCAAACCAGCCGGTAAGCACAGCGCGCGAGGCTTTGCTGGTGTACATGAGGTTTGCGGCAGCTTCTGCTCCGAGGAGAGCTGCAGCTCGGTCGGTTCCCAGCTCAAAGCCACCCCGCACTGCAGCACTTCCATTTCAGTCCATAGCATGGTGTGCTGCAGCGACGGGAACCGTGGGGCCAGTGGAAAATGGGGCTCTGAGCTCATGCATCTTATTTTAGCTCCCCATCCTCTCTGGAAGCTATCTCAGGCATGTTTTGGGAATACAGCAGGTATTTTTATGAGTAGGATTTGCAAGGGTATTTTCATCTTAGACTTGGAGACAGCTGGGCCTGCTGCCAGGTTTAGGAAGCACAGAGGCAGAGGCAAGAAACATAAAACTAGCAAGAGGTAGGCTTCCTACTGGGGCTTATATTTAGCCGAGAGGAGCAGGAGCACTTGAAAATGTCCTGCTGGTGCTCGTCCCTGTGCCAGACGGTCCTTCAGCCAGTTCACGGAGGCCAACCTTGACCCGAGCCAGGAAAAGCAAGGGGAACGTGTCCCGGCCCATGGCACTTGTCCGGCCTGGCCCACCTGGCACCACCGAGACCCCGGCTGCCCTTCGGATCAACTGACACCGGTGCAGTGGGTGCAGTAGCGAGCCGGCCATTGCCTGTGCACTGGGGGAGGGCTGCCGCTGGGAAGCGCTGAGCTGCGTTTGCTACACGCTCCCGTGGACAAGGAAAAGATGGGATAGGGGCACAGTTGGCAGGACCGCTGCGCTCCGGGTGGGCTCACCTCCACATTAAGTGTTTCAGACATGCTCCTGCTGAGCTGCCCAGCTCTAGCACCAAAGCGGTACCGCACCGTATGCCATGCACAGGCTGTCGCACTAAACTAACCGTGCGGCTCCCTGCACACCTTTGCCCTGCGCAGGGGATGCTCGTCACGGCACCGGGCAGGGGCTGAGGGCATGGTGAACAATGGACTGACAGCCAGCAGTGGAAACCCTTCCAAGGGTTTTTTTAGGCGAGCCCCACGCTGCACGCCAGGCTGGCTCTTCCCCCACACCACAGCCGAGCTGCCGGCCTGGGCACGACGTTGGCCCAGGGACGTTGCTGCGTGCTGGGGGGGAGCAGAGTGGAGGGTCGGAGCGATGGAGGGGCAGGTTCAGCTCTGCACCGGCCCCCCCTCAGCAGCAGGGCAGAGTGCGGTCCTGGAGCTGAACTGGCACATGATGTGCAGGGTCCCCTGGGCCAGCACGGGGTCTCCTGGGTGCCATGGGGCGGCAAGGCTGCCAGCCTAGCGGGGGACGACAGCTGATGGCCGTGCTGGAGGGGCAGGGGGCCACACAGCCGGGGAAAAGCACGACCTTGCAGTGACACAGGGAGTGCCGTGCCGGGCCATGGCTGGGGAACATGAGCCGAGCAGCTGCGTGGCACTTGGCCAGAGGCCGAGGGGCACGGGCTGCCGGTGGCCAGCGTGCAGAGCTGCTCTGAGCCACCCCCCCAAAGACCCTCCCCAGCAAGCATGGCCAGCTCGCTCCAAAACCAAAATGCCTTCCCAGGGTGGGGGGGAAGAGAGAGAAAGAGACAGCTTCAACCAAGAAATAGCCACAGGCAGGTTTTGTTTTTAAAGCATTTTTATTTTGTTCATTTTGAATTGAATTTTTATGTGATTTGTTTCACTGAAAATGGACACATTTTGAAATACCATGTGTTCCCTCCTCTCTGCCCAGAGGGAGGTTGGCTGCTGACCCAGAGCAGTGAGCCGGAGGGCTGCGCTGGCTGAGGAGGTACACACCGCAAGCTCTTCATTTTCCATAGTAGCTTTGCACCTTTTCCAAAGTGAAGACAGTCCTCAGAAAGGGGGAAGCCTCAAGCGAAACACCCACCCCTCTCCTCTACCTGGTATTGATTTTATTGTACCTGGCAAAGAAGAGGGACAATAGCTGGGGGAGGCAGAGGAAAAAATACAAGATTTCCTTCCACATTTTTTTTTTTTTTTTTAATTTTTTAAGTAAAACTAAGTGTAACATTATGGCCACATCCCACATAACCCATCACCCCCATGGGGGTCTCAGGCTAGCACTCACTGATCTCACTGTCTTCCCAAGAGCCTCCTGAACAACCAGCGCCTGCGAGAGCCTGGCCAAGCCCCGGCTACAGCAGCACAGCTCGGAGCGGGTCGCTATTCCTGCAGCATTCCCCCACCGCCTCCCTCAGCAGGCTGCAAAAATAAACTCCCACCTGCTGCAGAGGTTGGCAGCGCAAGCCAGGTCTGCTCCACCTCCCCATAGCTCTGTGGCCGGATGGCACCAAGGAGACTTCACCCCTCGAACGCAAGCACGTGATGCTCCACCATTTTGGCGGCCATCCTCTGCACGTGAAATGGTGGCGGGCACAGCTGCACCCATCAGTGGCTGCCATCGCGTGCAGATCTACTGATTACATCTCAGTTGTCATGCCACTCAGTGAGAAGTGAAGCTAAATTAGAGCAACTAATTGCACCTCTCTTTGAAACAATCAGGATGACAAATCAGTGGTAATCTCTTCAGTTCTAGAGGGAAGCTATTGCAGCTCGCTTACAAGGATTAATCAGCTTTTCATCAGTGTTATTATACCAACGCTGCCTCAGGAGGAGCCCTGAGGCCACACTGGCTGGGCTTACACCATGGGGACACCAAGGCTTGTGGTGGCTGGTGGAGAAGGCAAGCACCACCAGGTTGCTCCCTCCCGGCCCTTGTCCACATCAGCAAGACTGCCAGCTCACAGGTTATTGCGGTCTTCACTGAGCACGGTGGAGGTTCTGCCTGGTGGGCTGCTCAGCGGGCATCTGGAAGCCGTACTGCACCAGGTAGGAGGACCAGGGTTGGGCTGCAGGAGCTAACGCAGCTCCGCACTCAGCACAGGTGGCCCAGGTGAGATGGCCAACCTGCAGGGGACACGGGGCCAAGGAACGGCAAGTGAACTATCACAAGAGGGACACCAAGGCCACCCTGCTGCTGCTGGACCCACGCTGACTGACACTGCCAGCTCAGCCAAGGGTCTCCGAGCCATGCACTGCCGGGACCTGGCTAGCAGAGGACTGGGACCGAGGCGGCACCCTGGAGCAAGGGATGAGCTGGGCACAGCAGAGGGACAACAGGACAGCCATGGCAGGAAGGAAAACCAGCACAGCCACAGAGTTTCTGTTACAGCAGGAGACCACCTTGTTTCCCGCAGTCATTTAAACTCTGTTAGATTTATGTGACCTAATGGAAAGCATAGAGGCTCAAGTCTTGAGTGCACCCCTATCAGAATGACTCTCTAATACACAAAACCATCTTAATTACTGCAGTGGCATGTTAGAGATCAGAGAGGGAGAAATAAATATATGGTATCTCTCTCTTCTACGTAACGAGTTGCAGGAGATACCCTGGTACTCCTTCCCCAGAGCACAGTGAAGGTTTGCTCCACATGTCCCAGTGTTATCACCACCAGCAGTGCTCTGGGTCCATCATTTGGGGCTGCTCCAGGGAAATCCCACGCACGCTGTTGAGCTGGAGCTGTCAGCAAGCAGTGCTGGTGCCTTTCAACTCTTCACCACCTGCAGTCAGCGGAAAAGCACTCAGCAGCATCCCTCCTTGCTTGAAGCTCAACATCCAGAGGACACAGGCTGCTAGGGATGAAGGACCTAGGCTGGGTTCTCCACTGCTCCACAGCATGACTGTGCCCAAACAAGCCACTTTCTGTTCGACAAAAGCTAAAAGAGCAGCTCTACAGTCTCCCACAGGAACTGATTCATCAACTTCTGCACTTCCACTGCACTTTGTGGCAATCCCAGAGCACTCTGCATCCCATAGATGTTAAGGTGGCAGAGAGCTTTTACTGAAAATGCCCGAGACCTTGTGCTGCATCAAGTGGTGGTGCCCCTTGGCCAAGGCCCAGGAGGGAAGGACTCCTGAGGGAAGATAAGCAATTCATGATACAACTCCGTGGACAAAACTAACCCACCTGCTTTTTGTGGACTCATTTTCTTACTATCAGAGGCCTTCCCCTGGTCCACAAGGGTCCCTCTGCCTAGCCAAGCAGGATAAACACACAAGCATGAACATGGGGTGCCTGAGGAGGAGAGGAGAAGGCCATGGTGCTAGTGTGAAAGCCCCTGGAGACAAGTTCTTGCTGTTATATGCACTTGGACCAACAGCCCTCAGAGCCCTGGACAAGAGGGCTGAAGTCCTGCACATGGCTCTGCTGTGCCCTGGAAAAACTCTGCAGAGGGCACGTGGTATTTCAGTCCCCTGTTTCAGTTTACACAAGCGCAGGTCCCCAGCACAGCCCTGCTCTCTCTGGAGAAGGGGTTGATGCAGGGCTGGGGAGGAGCCTCTGCCTGGCCTTTCTCGGGGAGTTGCACAGGGATGGATTTGCAGCACCTACGCGCTGGGCCTTGCCCAGGCAGGTATCTGTCTTTCAGACCCCAGCCCACTACTACCCTGGAAGCTGAGCAGGAGGGGGAGCGGAACCCAGGGAGACCTTTGCTGCCGCTGTCCCAGCTGCATCCCTTCTGTGGCTAAGGAGAGGGTCCTCCCTGCAGGAAGGGCTGGCCAGCATCTCCAGCCAGAGCTGAGTCCTATGCTTTGCACTCTCACTCCAGAAAACACCTTTGGGAGGCAGTCTCTGTGAAAGCAGCTGGCTGGTGGCAATCAGGCAATTAAGTTAGCCTTCCCGAAGTAGTACGAGCCCCCAGCATACCCCCACAAACCTATATACACCCCACTTCGCTCTCTCCACCAGCGTGACCATGGTGCACCTGCCTGTGGGCAAAGGCTGTTTGAAATTCGTGTCCATCCTGCCTCCCGCTGAGAGCCTACCAGATCTACCGGGCACTGGGCACAGTGCTCATTTAGGTGCAGGTCAGTGCTGCTGCCAGGGAGCCTGCCCAGTGCAGCAGCTCCGAGTGGGAAGATGCCCAGCCATGCAGTGGAAGATGGTCCTTGGAGTCCAGGAGACAGTCGGCAACAAGGCCAGCATGGTGCTGCGTGGGGGCATCATCCGAGTGGGCATCCTTGTGGCTCTGGGATGAATCACCACCTGCAAGGGATGGAGAGCAGACAGAATTAGCAAAACTGGGCCACGGTTACAGAAGCCCAGTTCCCAGCAGCTCCGTTTGGCTGCAGACCCAGTCCCTGCCTGGTCAGGAGAGAGACCGAAGTTCTGGGGTCCTGGTTCAGGGCCTGCTGCAACATCTTCTGTAGGAAAAATATCAGACTGCAGCCATTGTTAGGGACCTGTGAAGGGCCTCCAGGCCGTGCCGGGACCCTAAGGTGCGCATGCCACCGCATCAGCACCCAGAGCACTTTAGTACAGCTCTCCTGTCGCAATCTTGTGCACAAGAGCTCTGTGCCTGCTCTGCTACGTTACAGCACTTGGACTGCACCATAAAAATGCAATGATGCACTTGAGTTACATAAAGATCTAACTCTTGGAGGAGAAAGGGCTCTTGACGTTTCCCCACGGCAGGCTTTTTAGGGTACATTATGAATGCTAAAACCACGGATGGAAAGTGCACGGGAAGGTGAACAAGCCAGGCGTCAGGGCCCTCCAAAACAGTGAAACTAAAACTGCTGAAAAACGTACAAGGAAATAAAAATCTGCAGCACATGCCTGCAACCAAAAGAACTCTAGAACATGTTTATATACTGTAAACGTACACTATATAGCATACATAATTATAATTTCACTTTCCCACTGGCATGTGTGTGGGCACACACCAAGTATAACATATACATGAAATACTACAGAGAGATATATTTAAGTCATCTTCACATGCACATACAGAAAGCATCCAGGCAACAAATTTCTCCTAGTGAATTCAAAGAGCTGAACCAGGAGCTATCCTTAAAAACAACAGAGCCCTCTTTAACTCATTGACACTCACACGACAACAAGTACATCTGAATCCTTATTTTTTTTTTTCCCCCCTCTGAATACCAAACTCTCTCCTACCGGAGTTACTAGAATTTGCCTTTCTGCTAGTGGGGCCTTAACGCACATGGTTTACTCTGTGGCACATTAAACTGCCCACAAAAGACAGCGTGATAAAGAAGCCGGGTTACAAAGCTGTATCTGCTCTGCTCCAGATGGATTCTCTGCAGATCCCCGCTCACAGCTTTACTCAGGCCAAGTCAATTAGAAACGTCTGAAAGTCAAAGCATCATTCCCGCATGTGATCTCTGGAAGTTTCCCAGTGTATCCTGTAATCAGGGCTCACAAACCTCGTGCACTGCGGTTGTTGCCCATAACAAAGATGTTTCAAATCAAAGGAAAGGGTTAACCCCCATGCAGTCATTGCATTGAGTCTTGGAGGTCTGAGTGCTGCCAGCTCCTGAAAAATGGCCACCAGGCAAGCTGCTGAGAATAATCAGAATAAGATTGGAAGGTGTCCACATCAATCAATCACTTGTTGACAGATGACTGGAAGCCCCCACTGTGACCGTGGACAGCTGACCAACTCTCGGCTTAAGCTGAAGTCTAACATTAGCCTGTTTGTTTCGTGTGGGTGGCTTCTGCGTTATGACCTTAATAGTCAATCAATCTTGCAATGAGTAGTCTGTCTGGCAGAAACATTAATTATCCATACTATTCATGCATTGAAAAGCTTTATCTTCAAAAACTCAGCATCACTTAGGGAGGAATAACAGAACCCAGAGGAAGAAAATAAGCCCAGCCTCAGTTCCTAAGGGGGTAACCGGACGGCAGGGACGAGCTCCCGGGGCTCCTGCATCCCGACCGCAGCGCAGGATCAGGGGCACTTGGGGCAGGGCTTGGCCTTGCTTTCAATCCTGGTACCGATTCAGGCAGCTTAGAGGCTGCTGCTCTTGCACCAGCAACTGCTGGAATCGGTGCCAAGAGGAAGACGAGGAGGAGAGATATAAAAGGACAACAAACACACATCAATTAAACCTTGCAAGCTGTTAGTCACACTAGTTAATAAGTTCTTTCTATCTGTAAAGTGCTCTTAGTGACAAATCCTTTAACTGGCACTCAGAGCGTTATTATGGCTTTCAAGATGCCTCTGTCTTTCATGTGCAGCTTCTTGTACACATGTGAGTGCTCCCCGTTGCGCAGTCTGTTTACACTAGTTGTGAGAAGACATCATCAAAGCAAACTGAAAGCAACACTAAATGCTTGAGAAAAACAGAATTCATTCACTGCTGCCTGCTCGAAAATCGCGTTTCAGTTTCTTTAGAAGCAGCGGTCGCAGCAAACCACAGTGGCAGCAGGGAGGAGATGGGGAGGCAGGTTGGTACAGCCAGTGTTTGGCCTCTCCACGTCATTGCCACTGAAAGCACCCAGCTCCCCCGGCACCAGGCAGAGACTGCAGCCCCTTCCCGCCAGCTGCAACACGGTGGTCACGTCTCCAGCGACAAGGAGTGGGGAGCTGCTCATCCCCACCTGCAGCCAGGGATCCAGAGCACAGCAGTCTGCATACTAGAGCTGCACCTGGGCGGTGGGAGCAGGAGCGATGCCCTGGGGCTGTCTCCCCAGAGAGCACTCCAGGGGTGCCAGGCATGACAGACCCCTACCTCCCTGCTGCCACTCCCTTCCACAGCCTCTTTCATTCCTGATCATTGGCCTCCTGTCCTCCTTGGCCTTCTGTCCTCCCCCAACATCACACATGGGCACATTCATCCTGGCCATCCCTGTGCCACAAAGGGACCCAGAGGATGGTGTGGGCTTTGTTTCAAAGAGGTAAAACTAGCCAGGGCTTTAAGCGATGTGAAGGAAGGAGAAGAGGTGCCATGCTTGAGAGGGATGCTCCCATCTCACTCACTACCCCGCAGCGGCTGGAGCAGCCAGACAGCCCTGTGCTCCGGCATGACTTTGGGGCAGAGGTCTGCAGGAGCAGCACGAGGTAGAGTCACTGAGCCACCGGAGGATGGCATGCCTGCACAAGGCCGCCGTAAAGGCTGGATGTCCCTTTCCCAAACTTCAAAATCCTCCCACTTCAGAGGCGACCTGTCTCTGCTGCCCTGGGCACAGAGGTGGCTGGGGCAGGGTCCCCAAGACCAGCGGGTGCTCAGCAGGGTGAGGTCATGGCAACTTGCCAAGGACCAGCAGGTTTGGTGCCAGCCCTGGAGGTCCCATATCACAGAGATCTGGCACAGCAGGGAGGGCTCTGGGCTGCAGTGCAGCCCCAGTGGTGCAGGCAGATACCCAGTCCTGCCCAGAGTTCACCCCTTTCCTAATGCGGCAAGTTTATTACAGCCTTCATCCACCGCTGCAGGAGAAACAGAGCTGAGGTGTCTAATGGATGTGGACCAGGTTCACACCTGAGTGGCCGTGGCGTTGTCATGGCTGTTTCAGAGCAAGACATCCCTATGGGGCCCCACACCAGGAGCCAGCTGGGTGCCAGGGCACGTCACATCCAGCGTCCCTCACAGCAGAGTTGTGCTGCCCTTCTCCCCAGGCAAAGCCTCTCCAGCCTGCACAGGGCTGGTCTAACAACACCGGGCTGTGCGCGCAGGCAGAGGGATTCCTCATTAACCCCTTGTAACCGAGGAAGAAGTCCAAGCACTACCGAAACAACACCGTAGGCTAAAGATCCGCTCGTTCTGCCCAGATATAGGGATATGGAGACACTACTGCATGCCTGCTCTCGCACTCAATAGCAAAGACAGCCCAGGCTCCGTGCCTTGCTCTGGGTGGATGGTACACAGTGAATATCAGCAGGTGCCCCTTCAATACTGCCTGGTTCCTGTTCAGGTGAGGAGCAACGAGAAGTTGGGTCCACCAGCACCCTTCGTAGCACAAAACCTGACCAACGTCCCGGGAGAGCAATATGGGATGTGCAACATCGGGTAACCGCACTGGTGTGGGGGAGGCTGGGGATCCAACCCCAATTGACGTGCCCGGAGCCAGCGGCCGCGCAGACAGAGCACAGGTCCATGGGATGCCCTTATGGAAATCATCTTCTCTTTAGTCAAAGTCAAAGCAATTAGGCCCCTGCAACGTTAGATTAAAAAAGAGACAGCTAATCGGAGACCGTCCATAATCTTTCACACTCGGGCTGCCAAAGCAGGCCACAATTCAGCAGGCCTTGTCTGGACTGATTATATTTCCTGAAAAATGAACAGTAACTCTTGTGTAGAAGCAAGTTACATTTCTGCAAACTCTCTTCTACACAAATTTAAGTATTCATCACCTTAATAAACATTAATGTGGAATGGTCAGTCATTAAATTCAGGAAAATACACGCCCTCAAAGCAATCATGTCACGATTTCAGTGCCCAGCACACTCACAGCACGACACTTGTGCTCCTCTGTGCACAGCACACCCTGAGCCGGTGGGTGTCCGATGCCCACCCAGCTCCACCCGGCACCCACTTGCCGCGGGCAGCGCAGCCCTGCGCCGAGAGCAGCGTGGCCAAGCCCAGGCACGGACCCAGCAGCAGGAGCAACGCTGCTGCATGCCTTCGCCACCATCATTTCAGTGCCATAGGTATGCAAAGAGAACAGCATGATCTGCTCGTACAGTCAAGGAAGCTAAAAAAACAGGGTTACAAAGGTAACAGCAGAAATTTCACTAAGTTTCTCTTTTAAGCACAAAGCCACCAATTTCCAGCTCTGTGGTAACCATGTCTAGCACAGTCCGAGCGGTCTCAAAGCCTTCAGACCAGCCAGCCCTGTTTGCACGGCACAAGCGCTGTCCCCAGCAGCCCTGCAGGGAGCCCTGCCTGTGTGCGGCGGAGGAGATAACCGGCCGGCTGCGCCCCTGCTGCAGCCAGCTCTTGCTCCTGGAAAAGGGGGCCTAGAAAGCTGGTGTCCACACCGGCCTTCCAGCAGCACAGCTTGTGACATACAGCAGGGAGCCGAGAGAAAGGGAGATTTTTAGTGCCATAAGGCCCCCACAACTCCGAAAGCCAGGGTTGCCAACGGCTCTCCACCAAACGCCCTCAACGGATGTGTCGCTGCTTTCCCATATCACCAACTACCCGCTGCACTTGGGGCAAACCCCGCCGTGCACCCCGTGGTGCAAGGCACACGCGCGTGGCACCTGTCTCTGCTCTGTATTGAGCAGCTGCTCCCGGAGCAGAGTCCCCACCAACATGAACATGCAGCATGAGTGAGGATTGCTCCAGAGAGCTCTGCCCGAGGACAAGCGATACGCAGCATGGACCTGGAGCAGGACTCTGCCACGGCAGCAGAGCCGGCGAGTCAGGCTGTGACCCCGGCTTGGCTGTGTCAGACCCTGCCTCCAGCCAGCTCTGCTCAGCCACAACATGATGGCTTGGCTGCCCCCAGTCATGGCTCCGAATTAAGCATGTGTACAGAGCGCCCACATCATTGTCACGGCACTGGGTGCCACGCATAAGCGGCACTACCAAGGCTACACTAATGGTGAACGTGACCTGGAGTTTCCCGAAATAGCCTCTCGCCCTGCCTCCATTTGCTCAGTGCCTCGCTCGACATGGCACCTACCTGCACAGCTCCTCCAGCCGCCTGCCCCGAGGACGGAGTGGGGCCGTGCAGCCAAGAAGTGGGACGGCAGCAGCGGCATTTGGGAGGCCTCCAGGCTATCGGTTGCACACGACAGCGTTAGATCTCCTGCCCCAGAAGGACCTCGGTGCAACCTGGCCTCCTCCGGCTGGCTCAGGGCTTCATGGCTGGTGTCAAGTGGCAACTTTCTGGATTCTGACCTTGTTGGAATTTGCTCCTGGGGGGGATACGCCAGTCCATAAAGTTCCCATTAGCGTAAAAGCAGATGTAAGCACTTTGTTGGCAGAGTTCAGCAGCAGGGAAGCCTGCAGTTGATCAGTTCTGCCTCGCTGGTCACTGCAGTCAACAGGAATTACTACAGAGGATTTCTGTGCCCCCTCTCCCAAAGCCCACCCCTTTCCAAAAAAGAAGATTTAAAGAACCCAGCCAAGCTCAGGCACCGCTCCAATATAACGCAATAAATCCGCGTGATGCATGCCGAGGGGAGTTGGCCCCATCCAGGAACAGCCAGCAGGAGAGCAGTGTGAATTTGTTTATTGTATGGAACAAATCTAGCCATGGGGACTGGATGCCGCGCAACGTGAGGCGCCCTGGGGCCTTTGTGCCGAGTGACTTGACGCAGGACCGAGGTGCGGGTGGGTGGCAGCTGGGACTGGCCTTTGCCACTGGCTACCCACAAGGACAACAGATGCCTGGCACTCCTGGATCTTCCAGAGCCACGGAGCGCCTCCTTCCCCTTCCCATGGGCATGGAGGATGCGAGGGGATGGCCAGGCCCTGTGAGACCGCCCTGGGCCAGGGGCCTGAGCACAGCCGTGCTGGGATGCCGGCCACCTCGCAGGGTCTGTGTGTGGCAGTGCCCGGCGGGAGGGAGAGGAAAAGGCGGCAGCAGGGTATGGTAAAGATGGCACAGTGCTGTTACCGGCTGTCTGGGGCCATGGTGCTTCCCACTGGAGGCGGAGCGGGATTGCCGGTACCGCAGGGTGCCGGGGCTCGCAGCGCTTTCTCCTCAGCCCCAGCACTCCCTCTCCATTACGCTGCACTGAGAACCGGCACCACTGACCTGGTTTCAGCTAGTTTTCCTTCATGATTAACACTCTCCGGGCCCCTGCTCACTCTGTTATTCTCACCAAATTAAAGAGCAGTCCCGGATCCTCGTTAGATTTGCTCACATTTGAGCAGTGTCATGTGGTCAGTAGCCCATGGCAATACACTAAATTAAAGGCCTAATGCAGAATCCACCTACAAGCCTGACAACTAATGAATCGAGGGCTTCAGGCCCCAGAGGATCCGCGCGGGGATGAAGCCACTTCACACCGAGCCAGAGCAGAAGTGCAGTCCCTGGGCTGTCATTCAGAAATAAAGAGTTGTTTAATTTTATTCACCGCAGGACACAGAAACAACAGCATCTCTCCAACTAACAGCTGGTTTGCCGGAGAGCCAGGCAGCGACGACCCCTCTCGGCACCGATCCTTGGAGCATGGCAGCTCCCCCACGCACCGTAGGTGCCGACAAATAAACTCCTGCTTGGTTTCAATGAACTGGGCTTGAGTCCCCGGCACGGAAAAGCAGACTTTCTTGCCTACAGTCAAAATGAACACCTCTGCCCATCCCTCCAAACCAACGCTGGCTGCTCCGGAGCACGCAACTCGGCCACCTTCCCACACCCCCAGCCCTGCATGGCCCTTCCTCCATGCCGGCACCCGCTGCTCCCCAAAGGAAGGGTGCGAGAGAGTACAGCTGCCCGTGGCGCAGCACACAGCCTTCATGGGTAAGCGTCACTGCCCGCTGGCATCAGTCCACATTGATCCAGGCTACACATGAGAAAAGCAGACTGCGGCTCCCACTTTGGGCTTTTAGACTGCTTTTCCCATCCTCCGGCTGGGCAAGCACTGGATGTAAACACTGGGGCCAATGCAGTGGCCATCAATTTTGCTCTGAAGCATTTCAGGTTGGAGCCGGAGTCTGGAAAGGTTCAGCCTGTTGCATCAGACAGCTCAGCCCTTCAAAGGTCAGGGCTGTTTTGGTAAGGAAATGTTTGCTGAAACCTTCCCCTCCCCCAGATCCCTGCTCTTGGCTTCACACTCACACTGCTCCAGCCTACAGAAATGGATGAATTGCACACAGGGACCTGGCTCTTCATAGAAAACACACGCACGTCCCGAAGTCACAAACACCGCAGCAGCTGCGCAGCACTCCCAAGGCACGGTGCACAGAGCAGGTCGTAACATTAGAGTTGTGAGTATTTTTTCACTCTCTCACACCAAAGAGAGCAAGCCCCTCTCCCAATGAACAGCCAAGCGAGCCCAGTGCAAAACCAGGGGTGAAGGACAACTCATGTTCCGAGCTGACCCTTTGATCCCCTCTGCAGGGTGGCACCCACGGGAATTGTTGCTCTCCCAGCAGCATAGCCTACAGCTGCCAAGTGTTGGGGCAAATTCAAACCTCAGCAGACCAGACCCACCACAGACCACGTAAGAGGATAGTTAGAAATACCTGTCCAGAGGAGACCTCTTTCTCGTGATGAAGCCACCTCCCTATGGGCAATCCACTATCTACTACTGCATTTCTTTGTGTCATCCCAAAGCCATGAGGCTTCACAGCAAAAGGCACTCTGATCCCCAGCAGAAGGCTTACCCTGGCAGGCTTCACCTGCAGCTCACTTACTGCAATGCCGCGCAGGGCTGCTCTGCTCCCGCCTCTGGAAACTGCTGGCCATGGACCACCTCAGCATAGCCACCAAAAGGCAGAAAAGCGGAGAGCAGCACAGCCTCCAGTAGTGGGTCAGACTGGTGGGGGAAGCCCAAACCAGCAGCTCAGAGTAGGCATAACAGCGCCTAGGCAGGGCAGGGGAGGCGAGATAAGGCAGCACCCCAGCGGTGGGCAGTGGACTGCAGCCCAACCAAGCGCTGCTCCACCCTAGCAAGGCTCGGCGTGCAGGCGCAGGATCTGTAACATTGGCTATTCAAGTCCAGTCTGGTTTAAATGCTTAAATTGTTTTAAATGTGACACTGCACATAAAACACCTCTGAGGATCCCGGTCTCACCCCTAGGGCTCACCCAAGCCCAGGCATCCGTTGTGCCCCTAGTGCCAGACAGCCTTTGGACGCCAGCATCCCTGGAGCCCCTGCTCAGCCATGGCTCCTGTGCTGGACCCGCTCCTCTGGAAGGGGGACACCAGTGAGCAGTCACTGCTGGAAGCAGACGCTTCCTAATTGCTGAGCAGGCTCTGATGGCCAAAGATGCAAACGCAATTTTACACTAGGCAGCTCTACTGAAGGTTCCTCATTGAGAAACACGGCTATTTATATGACACTTATAAATGTGTGCACACAATGGACTCAGGAAAGCTTTGTGCCCGAATACTGTCAACACTCTGACAACATTTTTATTATACTAGCAAATAATTTGTTTTGCTGCTGCTTAATTGGGAATCAATACAGTGCCTACGTTTAATTACATTCCCTATTTCAGAATGGTTGGGATCAGTCAGTCTTTTTTTCTCTCCCTACAGAGATTAGGGACTCTGTATTTCGGATTCAGAGAGCACAGAGGCATAGGAGAGAACAGCCCCCTTAAAGAACCGGACATAGTTAGCAGGATCATTATTAACTATAAACAACCCACATGAAGAAAGGTCAGAAGCACACTTACCCTTTCCCATCTGTAAACAACCAATTATTCAGCTCATCAAACAAAACAATGCACAAGTATTTACATGCGTGTGGTGTTTGTGCACGCACGTGTGTGTGATCAGGTGCATCTGGCGCAGCTAGAGGAAGCCCCATGCCGGGATATGAGCGAGTGCAAAATCTGGACAGTGTGGCTCAGCGCAGGAGTGCCAGGCGAACCCCGCTCCTCTGGCGGCACAGCCCCTCTCACCAAGGGCAGAAGGCATCCACCCCACGGTGCACCTAGGCCAGGCACCGTAACAAGGTGGTGCTCGCTGGCAGGGACGCGCGTTTGAGCAGCACACGAACAGCGGGGATATAAATAACAATATCCTGGGCTGTCTCAGAGACAGCTGTGTGGTAACTCTTGCAATTACTTGCTTGTAAATGGCAACCTTTACATGTGCTTGACTCGCGACATCTTTACGCGCTCCATCTCCGGAGAGCTCCCAGTGTGGCTTGGTGGAGCTGCCTCCCACCGTGGTGCCGGTGCTCCTGCTGCCCTACCAAAGCCACCCTGGCCAGGACGCATGGCACTGGGGGATCCCACCTCCCTGCTCCACTGTGGGGCGGCAGCTCTGCACCCACTCCTCTTGGCCAGGAGCCCAGGCAAGCCCAGGGAGCAGTGATCTCTGCCACCACCCACTGTGTGTTTCAGATGGGTGGGTTTACCCATGGACCTAAACCTCCCTCCTCATCTCCAAAGCACAGGCAGACCTGTGGCGCAAGGAGAAAGTAACACACTCTGTCTGTGGCTGGTCCGAAATGCCTCAGCGCATCCTTACAAAGAAGTGGCCATCTGAAAACCCACCCCAGAAAGCGCCACGCTGCAGATACAGGACACTCAAATCTACAGCCTTTGGAGGAGAGAAGAATGCTCCCCAGTGACCCTCCAAAATACCATAATGGGGGGGAGCTCTGCAGACACGTGGGTCGGTTGCTCAGAGCGGGCGTGCAGTGCTGGCAGCAGCCAGTAGGAACCGGGAAGGGAGAAGGCTGGAAAACCCAGCGATGTATCATGGCCGCCCCTCCCAGCCAGGCACAGGTGAAAGCTTCCCTCTCCTCTCTGCTGCTGACAATTAATTCATCCCCCGTATGTGAGGACAGCAGGGCAAGGAGGAGCACTTAAGGCTGAGACAAGTTTATTTGATGCTGGTACACAGCGTACCCGTGTCACATTTCTCCATCTGGACAAAGCATGACCACTTCTCTAAAGCAATTTTTTCATCCTTAATGCGAGAGCTGCATTTTAGCATTAATTTTTTTCCTAGACAGACTTCAATCTCATTAATTTTAAGACACTCTAAGCTCTCTTTAGCAGTCTCTAGCATAATTCTCCTAACTTAAGATACACCACATAGAAGTAGCCAATCCTGTTCATAATTGTATATATGGCCGGCAATTCAAATTCACTTCCCCTGATTTAATGTCCTATTTGTATTCTATCAATAAATGAAGTTCTCAGGACCATACTTAAATGGAAGCAGCACTATGCTCTGATAGCCAAAGCCAGCAAAAAAAATTTCATCACTAAACCAAAACGTCTTGTAGTATATGATTCCTTGACTTATTGTTCTCTCCTCTTCACTGCACTTGAATATTAAATGTTGTATTAATAGCTCACTCTTAATTATCCATGAGTAATGTACTACAACCAGAAAATTAATGGAGGGAAGCACCACAAAAATGGAAAAAAATTCTCACTATCCCCAATACATTTTCAAACAGCCTGTGAGAGGAAGGGAGACACACGCTGCCTTGAACACAGCCAGACAAAAGACCAGCGCTGGGGAGGGGTCCACCGCTGAGCCCCTGTGAACACAACTCCTCGCCCCTCTGGACATTGCTCATCACAGGAAGGAGACAATGATCATCTGAGGGTGGCCTAAAGAGGGCAGGGCAAGGGGAACCGCTGCCTCTGTCCTGAAGCCCCAGATGGAAGAGATGATGAGCGAGAAATTCAAGACCGTTAAGGAAGACTTTGCCATAAACACGTAATTCAGCTCTGGACTCCACCGCTGCAGGAAGGCATTGAGATCTGAACTTGAAAAGACTGACAAAGGACTGGGTGGTTTTATGGATAACGTGGATTTGTAGAATTAAACATTACAGCTGACAGGCGTGGGAGGAGATGCTACACCCCCCATCTCATTACATTGGTTTAACATGCTCTCCAAAGTGCACCTGAGAGGGAGGACTCCTTGTCTCCACCGGGATCACGGGGCCAAGGGCCTAGCTCAGACCCCGAGCTCCATGAGGGGCAGGAAAGACTCAGCACTCATCAGTTCCCAGATGTCACAGGAGTTCACATCCCATGGACACAGGCCCATGGGCTGGATCAGCCAGACGCGTTTTGACCTGGTTGACACAGCTCAGCGCTCACCCACCTAAATCCCACCCTGGGTGCCCGGCTGCTATCAGCCTCCGGACAACTCACCCACACTCTGAAACTGAGCCCTGTGAGATGTCGCCACTGACATACACACATGGCACAGACCATATATATCCCCACTCTCAATGTATTGACTTACTTTGAGTGTCTTTGTCTCTATAGGTCAAAACACAGCTGTCACATCAGCTGCATGCCACGCAGAAAGCAACACACCTATTCCTTTCCCACCACCAGCATGATCTTCATTCACTAGAGCATCTCGGGTCTGTGGGAGCAGAACCGAACTTTCTAAATCACACTCTTGGTAATACCACTGTCAGTGACAGACACCGCAAGGACAGACAGAGAGCCAGCAGGCAGACAGACAGACCCACAAGTAGGAAGCCTGCTTTATAAGTAAAACCAACATCCTGCTTTCTGGAGCAGCAGTCTCTAGGTGGGTTGTGATGCAGCTTCACAAGAGCAGATGACAGTCAGCACTGAAGAGGAAACAGGCAATAACTTTAACTCCATCACTAGAAACATAGCCCAAGGGAGAGAAATGCTGGAGAAGTTGCCTGTACCCTACTGTGAAGCACAGGAATCAAAGCTCTGGTACCCTGATCAGCTCTGAACTTTGTAAAGCTAATTTATTGAACTGTTCAGCACAGGGAAGGGAATTAGTTACTTTGTCTCTTACTCAATACAGGCATTAAAAAATTAACAGGCCATTACTAAGTTTTCTTTGCATTTTCTGTCTATTACAGTTTTATTTAACGACTCAGGGCTCTGCTCTGAGCTCAGCACTGTTGGTGCTAAGAACCTGCTGCCGACCAGCCCTGGCAGGGAGGAGGCAGAGCAGCAGCCCCAGGGAAACCCCCCATCTACTGCAGACCCTTTTGCTCTGAAACTGTGTCCACGCTTGGGAGCCTGGCGTGGCACACCGCTCCCAGGGTCCCTGCTCAGCTAGCTGTGCGGAGGGCATCCCAGCATGGGCTTCCCGGATGTGCTGCCCTGCATCCTGGCAGAGGACTGGCGGCAGATCGACCAGCCACAGCAGCACATTTCACTTTAGCTAATGGACACGTTGAGTTTCCTCCTGCACAGAGAGCTGGCATGGTCAGCCATGCAACGGGGCCAGGCATCAGCTCCTGGTGCAATGCACAGGGAGGTGAAGTGCAACCTGCCCCCACAAGGTCACCTCAAGGGCAGCATAGCTTAGGGAGACTTGTTCTTCCATGGCAGCCTCTGCCAACCATCGCCTGATGCCAGGGGTCCTCCGAGGACAACACAGACTGAACTGCTCCGCAGCGGGCTGTCGTTGTGCACCCTGACACGGACCATGCCACCCAGAGGGCTGGGTCCCTGGAAAGTGAAGCCATGACACAGTGCTTCTGCCACCGAGCTGGGATGCCAGGGACAGCGGAGCTTCTGCAAGGTGGCCTGGGGCTGTGGCAGGCAGGGCCACTGCAGCATCCACCTCCACGGGTGCAATCCCAGGGCTCTTCCAGAAGAGTGAAACAGTGAAGTGTCTAATTAAATATGTGCCTCCCATTGCTGGAGCCCTGCAGCAGCCATGAATTATGCAGCGGCTCACTTACATGTCAGCAGGATCACAATATTGATGAGTTATCCTGTGTGTAATCTGATAAAAACCAAGATAAACTCAGCAAAAATTGAGTGTAATATGATCCTTTCCTTTCAATAAACAATTTCCAGCCCAGCATTGGGAGCGTCTCCACACTCCCCTCACCTCCGGCAGCCCAACCCAGCAGCTCCTCAATATGGCCTAACACCGGCACGAATAAGCAGCCAAGCTGGCGGCATTAACCTACAAGCTGCGAGACAGCACTGGGTGTCTGTGAAGCACTACCTGGGGGATATTTCCATGCCATATGGAATTAGAGGCTGGTGCTCTCCGCAGCGCCGGTGCATTCCACAAGGTCTGCGTTTTGGCATTTAGATTAATGCTGGAGACAGGGAGGAAGAAGTTGCCATGTCTCACGCTGACTCCCTCCTCTCCGTCTGAGCAAATGACGGATGGCAGAGTGCAACTCCCACTCGGAAATGCTTTCCAGGGCTCGCACAGACCAGGTCTGACTCTGGCTCCCATGAGAAGCCGATTGCTTTATAATCCTGGCCCAGATGCTTTTGGTACCCTGGGAATAGACAGTGGCACAGGCTCCCACCCGCAGCCAAAACATGTCCCACAAGAAACACCAGGAGGAGAAGAGAGATACTTTGTGCTTCTGCCACACCTGGTCACCAGGCCCACACAGAAGGCCAAGGGCTGTGAGATGATGATAGAGGATGCTACTCCTTGGCCCAGCACTTCCCCAGTGTGGCAGGGACTGGTGCTGCTCGCCCTGAACCTGGCAAGGCCTTCAGAGGGACCCTGAGCCCCTGAGAGAATGCAGCACCCATCTGCACAGCTGCTCCCTGAGGCGTGGAAAGCCAAGCCCACCCCTCTTCTCGACAGAGCCAGAGCTGATGAACCGCAAGTGAAGTGACTGTCCTCACCTTGGGGACATGCACTGGACTGTCCTCCACAGTGTCTCAGTCACAGTGCCTTTGTACCATCAGCTGCAGGAACACAACAAAGCAACCACTTCATTAACAAGAAACAAACAACAGATGAAGTACAGACACAGAAGTTACACCAGCTGCCAGGTTCGCTACCTTCAGGAGGTGGCATGGGAATGCTGCGTGGCAAAGCGGGAGCCAGCAGCAAAAGGGACTCTGGAGCCTGCTGAGCCCACCAGGAGCTGGGAGCCCTGCATCTACTCACAAACCCCACCACCAACCGCAGTGCTGGTGGGTACTTGCAGAAGAGGCGCTCATGAGCAGGCTTGTTTAACCTTCTCCTGAGGGACATTCACTGCAGAGCACAAGAACAAAGCTTCAAAACTGAGCACTGCTATTTTTCTTTTAAAATAGTATTTCAAATGATAATTTAATGTTAAAGAGAAAGACAGGAAAACAGAAAGAGAAAGAATCAAACTGGTGAGACAAGGGAAAGACACGAGGAAGGGGATCTTCTCAAAAGAACCAAGAAACTGCAGAAGAAGAGCAAACCTTAATGACTTTGATGAATGCAAAAGCCCCAGCATCAGAGCACATGTGCGGCTCCCAGCTCTGCAGCTCTTCTCTCCAGACCTCTCTCCAGCATGCAGGAGGGCATCAGCAGGGTGAACCCATGGCTGGAATACCTGCTGACAGCAGCGGGGGGGTGACAACACCACATGCCCAGGTGACCACAGGTGGTCCTTGGGCTCTCCATAGCCAGAAGCTCCTCTGCTTTAGCCCCAGTCATTGCAGGAGGCATCTGGATCCAGCCAGGTCCTCCTCGCCCTGAAGGCTGCCCAGGGGGTCTCGGAGGCATCAGGCTGGCCCAGCAGCCATGGAGAACTGGGGCAAGTCAGGGGGCTCAGGCTGGCCCAGCACCCTCGCAGGGGTCTTCAACCCTGCTGAGAAGGGGAGGGACAGGAATGGTGCTGCCTAGAGATGCTTCATTTCACAGATGTGTCTGTCTATGCGCGCGAGAGAAACTTTCACAGTTTTACTGCTTTTCAAATATTTTAATGCAAGCCATTTGGTGTCATATTTTTAAAAAACGGATACCAGCATGAGCTACATGCGCATTAGCAAATGTCTCTATATTAGTATAAATACAAGAAGCAGAAAAGCACAGTCTGACTCCTAATCCATATGGTTATTCCAAATAGATTGCATGGTCTTAAACTTTGGCTTATTAGACTGGATCTTACATATGGAAAGAATTAAAATGCTGGATTTACAGTGCAGGCTAATCAGAACATGTTTAACTTACGATGCCCCAGCAGACCCAGAAGGTCAGAGTCTCCCAGACACCTGGCGCAGAATCTGATTTTGCTCACACCAGTGTAAACCTCACAAAACCCCCAGCGTTACGCGGGCTTTACCGTGGCGTTAGCCAGGGCAGGATCCGACCTCCAGCACTCTAATACAAGCAAGCTGCAAAAAGGAAATACCTCATTTCCCACTGACTAGTCCATACAAGCTCAGAGACAATAGGGCCAAGTGTACGCTGCCGGCAGCGCTCCCATATAGGAGTGCTGGCCAGCGTTTGGGCTGCTTTGCCGTGACTCTTCGTATCTGAAAAAGCCATCAGCCTGCCTGGTCCTTCACTTAGAATAAAAGGTCACTTCAGGGCTTTTAGGGTTTTTGGTTTGGTTTGTTTTTGTTTTTTTTTTGACACACCCCCCCCCCAAACAAAAGAATTATCTTGATTTTTTTTAAAATACTTTGCCCTGAGATCACAAAAGCTGTTAAAAGCAAGGCATGATATCACTGTTAATGAAGCCAGAACTCATGGGAAGGTGGATATATGTTATTTACTTCTGCTAATTTATTTCTTGACAAGGCTAGACTCATCTCAGCTGCTTTAATACATGCATTTCCACCACTGCAGATGCAAGCACACTGAACTCCCCCAACCAAAGAGTCTCTCTTGCAGCAGCCTGAGCCTCACCCCCTTTGTTTTTGCATGGATTTATTCCACTGATGTTGTTTCCATGTGAGTCAGTCGCCTTTTTATTACTCCTCTAACTACAACTTTCTCCAAAGTTGTTGAATTTCTGGACTTGGAGCGATGACAAAAGAATCCACTGATTCACCCACTTTCACACTGCTCTGTCTGCTCTTGCTGTCTGACATCTCCCTACAGGGATCATTCCATGTGTTTTCTCCAGTTTGTTTTTCCAGTGTTGTTTTTTTTCCTATGAAAAGCTAAATTGTTTGAGTACGAGCACATTTTTAACTAAAAGGCTCCAGGAGAAGCATTCCGTTTTAGCTTCAAACTGGCTCTCTTCCAAAAGCTACCTTTGCTTCATCTTTTACATGTAAGGAAATTGTTTATTACCAGCTTGAACAAACAGGCGCGCTGCTAAAATGCTTCAGCAAGGCTGTCCTAAAACCGTGCAGGCTTCATGATGAGGTATTAACAACTGATGGGGAAAAAAAATGCATTTTAACAACCTGTCTGCACACACACATCACACAGGGGCTGAGAAAAAGCAGGGAAACTTTCAGTCCAATGGGTCACTGTTTTCAAAGTTGGTACAAAAGCACAAAGCAGTCAGGCTTTGGAAGACCTGCTCCGCTCATATCAGCAGCGTCTCTGCTGCAGCACTACAAAACTCAAGTCCTGAAAAGGAAAGAGAAATTAGAAGAGAGAAAGTTTTCACTAAGCACCTCTTATCCTGGTGCTCTGGAATCTGCACAAAGCCACCGAGTTTGGGTGCATTCGGCTCTGTCCCATGGGGTTATTTTCATCATCCTACTTAAAAAAAAAAAAAAAGATGTGATTGCTAGTCCCTGGCATTGCTTTGCTAAAGGAAAAAACGCAGACTGTGTTCAGAAGTATCACTGTGGAAATCTTCTTAAAACTGTGTGTTTCTTTTCCTTACTTTGATCAAACCGATGCAAAACTGACCGGCCAGACCATCTGAAAAGAAGAGGAGAATTTGTTGAGAAAAAACCACTTTCACTGATGTCACCCCAGTTCACCGTTCACCTGTGTCCCAATGGCACAGCTCAAGTCTCAGTGCATTCAGTGTCTAGTTTTAATTGCCACACCTGACAGTTACAGAAAACACTTGGAAACAGCATGGGGCAAAGGGAAGCTCCGAGGCAAAGCCACGGCTGGCAGAGCTGGGCTGTCCGTGCCCTGCCTCTGCTGCAGCCAGAAAACCACACTGAAAACCCGGCCGAACAGCAGCAGAAACCACCCAGCTTCTCCCTGCAGGTCTCCAGGCTCAGGTGCTCTCACCATGGAGAGCAGGAGCAGACCATGCCTCAAGCTGCTGGAGATGCCTCATCATAGGGAGGGTGGCCAGCATGAATCCAGTGAAGGAGACATGGACTGCGGGACCAGCACAGCCCCGTGAGTGGGTACAATTCCTCCCACACCCAAGAGCATCTCCACCCCTCTGCTGACCCAGATGATAGAACCCAGCCCCAGGGCGGGTCCCATGGTGTGCCGAGCTCAGCTCCGTACACCAGAGACAACGCCATCCACACAAGTCCAGCTTCCTTGGCTCCATCCTGCCCCCAACATCGTTAATCAACAGCGCTCCCTCTCCTAGAGGGTCAGTGGAGGCTGCGCAGAGGCGGGAGGGGAGAGGGTTTTAACAGTGCAGCAGAGCCCTCAATGATTATGTCAAGTGGCAACTCATTTATTAGTCCGCTTAACTCCAGAAACCATCAGCTCTGAAAGACTGGAGTGCAGTGTTTAGTATCTCCTCATCTCTCCAGTGCCAGGACATGCACAGCATGCTGAAGGGCAGCCGATGGCCAGGGCAGCCAAGGAGCAGGATTGCACCTCCAGCCCACCCCTGCCCCCTCGCTGCTCCTCAGCCCCAGCACAAGCCAGGGGCTAAGGCCTGGGCTCGCAGAGAGCCACATGCTGGGCTGAGCATCTGATGAGCACTTGCAATTAGGAGCAGAAGACAGCATCACCGTGGAGCTGCACGGGGATGGCTCAGCAGACTGCCAGGCACAGGGCATCTTCCCAGACAAGTCCTGAGAGCACAACTGAAACCCAGAACTGTTTCCCCGTGTGGTCCATACTGCCAGCTATGATAGAGGAGCCCTACCTTTGCTGAAATTGTCGTCAAGATTTTGCTGTCAAAAGATGCAGTGAAACTTGGAAAGGCCACAGATGAGTAACCGTGCTTGAGCCGTGCACTTTGGTACTAAAAGCAGCTCTGCAAAAATACACATTAGGGAACCACCCTGCACTAACTATGGCCTAACAGGCTCTTCCTCTCTCCAGCCTCTCATTACTGAGGACCAGAAGATGATGAGGAGTATGTTCTCCTTTTGGTTTTTAAGGAACTGATTAAATTGGGATCAACTTTTCATCTTTCCCACAAAAAAGTGCTCTGTCATCTCGTGCCCATTCACCTACTCAAAGACGAGATGACATCTCTGGCTAAAGGCCGACGGTTCTGCACCTCCTTGTCACTTTTAACAAGAAAATAATCCTGCAGAAACACTTGAGAAACAAATTGGTGTTGACACTCCTCATCTGCTAGGTACATTCTACAAAAGGAAAGAAATACTGCATTAGCGTTTGACCTCCTCACCTTTTTGACATTGGAAGAAAATAAAGAGAGAAAGACTCAGAAAAGCTGATGCTGGAGTAACAAAATAATGAGAGCGGGCAGTGCTCTGAAGGCAGCAGCCCACCTGCGATGCGGGAAGGCCGGGCAGGGCTGGAGCCACCGCAGACAGAGAGAAGCTGAGAGAGCAGAGGAGCCAGCGTGCACTGCTGTGGCTGCCCAACAAACCTTCACCAGGCTGGCAAGGCAGCCTGACGGAGCAGCCACACCAGCGCAGAGGGAGCTGCGAGGGTTGCGCAGGAGTTCCAGGGACCGGTGCAGACCCTCACACTCCCTGCCACCTGCCGCCGCCAGCTCCTGGCTTGCACCTTGTAACTGGTGCTAGAGGCTGGACCCGACTCAGAAGAGCGCTGGAACCAAAGAGCGAAAAATGACCGTGGGGAGGTACCCCTGCACGCCCTGCAGCTCTGCCTGCTCAGCAGCAAGCCTGGCACCCATCGGCTCGTTCAGAAAAAGCAGTTCATTACAAAGCGAGCTCACACCACCAAGAGCTGCTTCTGCAGATGAGGGAATGAGGACTAGAGTCCCGCCCCTTAGAGAAGGGCACCGCCAAAAAGCTTCTCAGTCCTGCAAAGCACTGAGGCTCTGCACATGGGCTGCAGTCCCTCCACGCGAGTGAGCCCACGTCCTCGCACCATGTCTCATCTTTCCCCTACAGGAGCCCTGCTCCTGCTCCATCCTCACACCACTACATGGCTGTGCAACACTGAGGGGCTACTTGTACTCACAAGAGAAGACTGCTCTGTCCTGCTCTAAA
Organism: Burhinus oedicnemus; assembly: GCA_008921705.1. Lineage (NCBI taxonomy): Eukaryota > Metazoa > Chordata > Aves > Charadriiformes > Burhinidae > Burhinus > Burhinus oedicnemus. Next base: position 531,327 of record VFFE01006219.1, read on the forward strand.
TGCTCATGAACCACCCAGCACGCTTCCAGCTTTTGATCTCTGTAGCCTGTAGGCAGGAACAAGAGGGCTTCCTCAGCTCCCAGCGCTGCCAGCTGCTGCCTTCGGTCTGGGCATGGTGGATTTCACCAAATAAGTCACGCTAACCCCATCTCCTCTCCCCCAAGCAGAGGTTGCCAAGAAATAAAACTGAGCTTTGTCTTCTAAACAGCCAGACACTTTCTCCAGGAACGTGCTACCAGCACAAGCAGGCTTGCCCTTTGGACACAACACTCGGATGACTTTCCATGTACGCGGGCACCAGATGGTCTAACTGCTTCCCCAGTATGGCTGGGTATAGTTCTGCTGCTGCCTTGACAGGCACAAGTCCTTGCCTGTAGGAGGTGGGGGCACTCCGAGGAACTCACAGAAATATTTTCCCACCGGTAGCTGTCGGCCTGAGCTAATGCAACATGACACATATCTCACTATGAACAATGCACTGACATTCAGAGCCTCCGCGCCATGTTCCACACCGCACCATTATCACCACAGTGTGATCACAGGCAGGGGGATACGTTTCCCACCTGAGCTCGTTTCAAGCACCCCTTTGAGGTGCCGGTGCCGTGGGAGACCTGGCATTCCCTCTGCGAGACAGCTTTGTAACAGGTAGCACGGTACCCGTGGTAATGTCAGCTAGAAACGAGGGCAGAGAGCAAGGCAGAGCTGCCTGAACAAGGAGGCTCCTGCAAAGCCACTCTCATTAGCGTCCAGGCACACCAGCAGCTTCACGCCCTACAAAGACAGCCCCGACCCCAGCAACATCTACCGTTGTCCCTGGAAAAGGTGCTGCTAAACACAGGAGCAGGAGTCAGCTGCTTGTGCCAACCATCCCCGGCCTAAATAAAGACAACCCCTTCCAAACAGCAACAGCATGCTCTGAGAAACAGCTCTGGTAGCTACCACTGCAACGCCGCCAGGGAAGTACCTGGGATGGATCCCCTCCAGGCTGCAGGTGGGGAAAGGCAAGGAGCACAGCTTGGGTGCCGAAACCCTGACACCCGCCCGTGCCCTGCTTACACAACAGCATTATACAACACGGCACTTCAGCAGATTGCATAAGGACGGGACGGACACACCTCGAAACCCTGGGAGCTGGTAGCGTGCTGGGACAGCAAACCCACCGCTGGTCACCCAAAAACACGTTACCTACCTCACTGCCTCCCCACTGACCCTTTCAGGTGACTCCTGGGAGGAGGCAGCCCAGTACGCCATGGCACAGCACAGCCCAGTACACCTGAACACCAGGAGGCAAGAGAAGGAGCTAATCCACCACATGCAGGGAAGAGGCTGATTTGACCCAAATCATAGGACCAGGGGAGTTCCTTCTTGTCGGACAAAGAAAATGTTTTAACTTCTAGAGAATTTAAAGTCATTCTTGTTAGAGACCGGCTGCAGGGACGAGCAGCAGTTTGACGCAATCTGCACATTTTGGCTCTGTGAGAAAGGCAGCACCGTTGTCACCAGCAATTTGTAAATTCTGCTCTGAGCTGCTGCGAGAAGGAAGAGCACTGCAAGGTGCAGCCATAGAGCAGGAGTGAAGTTCTGGTCTCTTTTTCAATAAAACCCACCCAGTACATGTGTCGTGGTTTCAGTTGGGATAGTTAACTTTTTCTACTAGCAGCTAGTATAGTGCTATGTTTTGGATCTGGGATGAGAAATACTTTTGATAGCACACTGGTGTTTTCAGTTATTGCTAGACAGTCAAGGCCTTTTCTGCAATTCGTATCACCCCACCAGCAAGTAGACTGGGAAGGCACAAGAAGCTGGGAGGGGATACAGTCAGGACAGCTGACCCCAACTGACCACAGAAATATTCCATGCCATATGACGTCATGCTCAGTATATAAAGCTGGGGGAAGGAGGAGGAGGGGGAGGACATTCGGAGTGATGGCGTTTGTCTTCCCAAGTAATGGTTATGCATGATGGAGCTCTGCTTTCCTGGAGATGGCTGAACACCTGCCTGCTGATGGGAAGCAGCAAATTAATTCCTTGCTTTGCTTGCGTGCATGGCTTTTGCTTTACTTATTAAACCATCTTTATCTTAATCCACGAGTTTTCTTACTTTTACTTTTGCAATTCTCTTCCCAATCCCAGTCGGGAGGAGCGAGTGGCTTCATGGTTCTACTTGCCAGCTGGGGTTAAACCACAACAACATCGCAATGTGCAAAAAACAAGCATCTACCACACCACGCGGCACAAGGAGAAGGCTGCTGGGGTGGTTTGAGCTTCTCCCCAGCCACCAAAGTTTCCATTTTCTGCACCCGAACAAGGTGCCTGCAGCCTGAGCAAGGATTTATGACAGGGTAGGCTTTGGAGTCCCTCTGCTTCTCAAGGAAGTATCAGGAAATAAAAGGGCAATTGCATTAGTCAGTCATCAGGAGTTCACGGTTTCTGCTTGGTTTCAGATGACAGCAGGTAAAAAGATTGCTTTAGCTGCCTGACTGCAGCCAGCATTATCCACACGAGGCAGGACGGAGTCCCCTTTGCAGTGTGCTACGCACACCGCACAGTTTAATACTTGAGCGGCCACACAGGAACATGCCTGTTTTCTGGTAACCACCAAGATCAAATTCAGGTAATTATGACAGGGCTCTCCCTCTCCCAGCAAGGCAGGGCAGGTCCTGGCACATACCAGTGCCTCACCCAGGGCTCTGCTCCAGCGACTGTTGTCTGTGCAGGGGGTGGATAGAGCAAAAGCAACACCTGAAGGGTGCGAGCATGCCCATGGAGGTCCTCCCCATCTTGTGGGCTGGCATGGTCACAGCTACATCTCTACTGAAAACTCCCCGTAATATGAGATTTGCCTCCTTCGCAGCTGCATCCCACCAACAACTCCCAAGCGCTCACCCTCTCACCAGCCAGTGAAACCAGCCCCTCCTCTCCCTGGGCTCCTCTGCCCATGTTCTCAGCTGTGGCAGAAGCACCCATCAACAAGGCTACCTGCTTCTGAGTCCCAGCCCCTGTCTGTTACCCTACAGCCTGCTCATCAGGATGGCCATCCAGATCTGTCAAGAATGCCGTCATGTTATCAAATTTCATAATCAAATTCCAGTTTTTCTTGCAACACAAATAACCAAACACTATCCAGACCCAAGACTAATCCTCAAAAACCTCACTAACATCCTCCCTTTGTCTTCTTTGTGCCACCCTCCACATGGCTCTCGGTTGATGACCATACAGCCAGTTGTGCCCACAGTGCTGTCCCCACTAATTTGTTTCTTATCTCACATAACTCCTAAAAAGCCACTGCAAACTCTTTCAACAAAAGCTGAGGTAGCCAAATCCAGCTCCTGCTAGCCTCTTTTCCTCTCCTCTCCCCAGATATAAATTTTATACTTGAAACTACTAAAGTTGGCTGAAAATAATGATAACTGACAGATGCTGGGTTAAATAGGCCACAGTCTTTCCCTCAGGCCTAATTTAGACCGGATATCAAAATGATATAAAATATCATTGCTTGCCTTCACTCCATCAGGACATCTGCAGACAGACTGATATTAACTCTTTCCTAGCAGTGTTCTGTTTGGACTGTCACCTTGGAAGAAAAAGCATGTTTTATCTAACCTCCTCCTGCCATAAAACCCAAGCTCCAAGGGAGCTCCTAAGGAAAGACACTGAAGTTCGAGCTCAGCTCAGCGTCAGGTGCTGGTCAAGTCACACAGGCCTGAACCTTCAAATGTATCCGAGCACCTTGCAGTGATGCTGTCAAGATGGGATGTTCCATGTACACAGGGCTGTGTGCCAACAAATAGCCCACAGCAGGAATAACAGAGCTTGAGAAGAGCTTCAAAATGATAAAATATGAGGAAGAGAAAATAGGGTATTTTACATCCTTTTCCAGACAGATGTTTTTTCATTACACTTGAAAGTATACATCTCCATCAGTGATTGCAGAGCTAAAGTGTCACCATGCTTCAGCAGGAGCAGGCACCACATCTGGGTAGCTACTACCTTGTGCTGCACTACCTAAGCATTAACGTCAGTCCTGCACCATGCACTGGTTTCAAAAGCATGCTGGATGTAAGCTGATGCTGGACATGGGGCAATCTGGTGGCCTGAAGATAGAACCCAGAGCTACTCTTGTTCTTATCAGTGAAGAGCTGATGCTCATACATCTGGCAGGTTTCCTCTCAACTAACTAGAATTAGATATCTAAAAGCTGTCCTCAGAAATGGGTAAGTCACCTGCCTCTCTGGTTGCAGTCCATACAACTGGCTTAACCAACACCTGGTTTGAAGTTAATCAGGAAGAGGCCCCACCCATAATATCAAAATGCCAGCATTATTAACCCTCTTACTGCTGGTCTCAGACAGACTGGAGAAGCAAGAGCCATCACACAGCAATCCAGTCTACTCTGAGTAATGTCTCATCCAGGCACTCCTGCGAGGGAGACCACCAGCGCCAGGTCGCACACGATAGGTAACAGGGCTATTGTAACTTCTAAAATTAAGGAAGAGCCTCTTCATTGCACTAGTAAGTCCTCAATCTGGTTGAATGTATGACCTGCATAGGATGCTGCCAGAACTTTAATTTACTTTAATTTATCAGCCCTTTAAAAGGACATCTGAGGGAGACACATCAGGATAAAACCCAGCCAACGCTAACCAACAAAGCTCCACAGCTATGGGCAACTAATAGTGACTGTCCACTAGGCCACTAACTGCCTTGCATGGATAAAACCTCCACTCATGGAAAGCAGTGAAGAGGTGCAAGCCCTCACCATCCTCAGGTAGCATCCACAGGATTTCTTTTGAAACACCATACAAATTTGGTATCAACAGAATTCATCCCCTATCAGCTGCATGGAGATGCTGGGCAGAGCTCTTAACAGAGGAGCAAAGACACCACTGAGATACCATACACTTCTGGCTGGCTTTAAATAGGATTAAGCAGCATATAAGTTCAGTGCAGGCGCTGTATGTGAATAGGGATAACTGTTAGTGCAAAGATGCTGCAGTGGAGAGCACAGGCGGGAAATCAGAAATGAAAAAGCCAATATAGTCCTGATGTTTCTAGGAGATCACCAAAGCTATTTCTTCCCATTTTTGTCTGACACGCTATTTCTAATCAGAGAGGGATATTTTGAACAGCAGCAGCAAAATCTTTTTAAAATCCTCTAAATCCCTTTTCTGAGTCCAGCTGAGAACACATTGCCACATCCTAATGGCACTTCTTGGGTGGCTGAGCCTGCAAGGCACAGCACGCATGGCAAGCAACAACAGCTCAGCTCTACAGAACCCTCTGTGCCTTGTTGCCCAGATGAGTACGGACTCACTCTGCGTTTGCACCACAGAAGGGAGGTGGGCATGGGCTGGAGTTCCCCCATTTCACTGAAGCCCGGCTGAGGCAGCATGAAGGTCTGTCTGCAGCGTGACCCCCAGCCTGCGTTGGGGTGGGGGCAGAGTGCTCAGCCAGGCCCTGGTCCAGCCCCACCAGATCACTTTGGGTACCCACTGCCTTCAGTCCACTTGCTCCAGGTTTACAACAGCACCAAAATAGTCAGAATGAAAAAAAACAAATCTTAAAAGCAGATGTCTGTGGGTATTGGACAGATGCAAGCAGCATCTCCATCAATATGTACCAGCACGGTGACAGCAGAGGAATCGGATCTAACCTGTGGCCACACAGCCAGGTGCTCGCACGTCGCAGCAGCCTTTAACTTAGCAGCCTCGTGGCCTCAAACCGATAACCCACCCGCAGCACCACAGCGTACAGTACCACAGAATTTTCACTTCTGTACTTAAGGACACACGCAGCTCAGACAACTTACGACATGTAATTAGAGACTGTATTTTAATGAATATGCACAAGGGGGCAGAGTCAGAGTTGTGCACCTGAGGTTAAGTTTTTGCATATTTTAACTTTTCAACACTGAGCAGTGCAGTCTTGCTTCATTAACTTGACCTTCTGCATCTTATTTCCTAGGAGGCTTGTTGGTTTTGTTTTTCTTAAGAGGAAATAGAAACATTACAGTAGAGTTTCCTTTGTTTCTATCAGGCACTCAGGATAAGGCCCATCGGGCACCCCCAGAGCCCTAACCCAAGCCTTCTCCAGCACTCGCATCCTCACCAGACTGCAGCCGGGTCCAAGCAGCTGCACGCAGCGTCCCCACCCGGCACCTGCCCCTGCCAGAGGCAGCAGTCCCATTTGTTGCTAAGATTGCCTGAAATGTCTAACAAGAAAGCCTCATCTTCACTTGCTTATAAATTTGCCAAGGGTTAACTGATCAGACACCGATTTCTCATGGCAAATACATGAGCTGGGGTGAACATATTGATTTGAAGATTTAATTCAGAACTACTCGGTTATTTCTGAGAAATATTTCTAAGGTAAACTCTCCATCTCTTCCACCCTCTCCACTTCACAGGGCAAAAGCATATTCCTGTGTTTTGAAAAAAGGTTCAAGATCCAAGAGGACTAAGGATCCCTGGCAGGTTTAATACCAGCAATGGCCTTTTTCTATCATCCCATGAAAAACTGCAGAAACTTGCCTTAGCCTTCCAAAACCTCCTTCCCCTTCCTTGTCAGCTCTTGGATTTTAGCAGCTAAACTCCCTCAAGACCAAGCCCACTTTGAGATGCCCAAAACAAAGGGCAAGCAGGCCTCATCCCGTGCTTGTGCCCCAAGCTGCTGGAAGCATCCGGAGCACCACCAGGTCCATGTCCTGGTGCACAGTGGCTGGGAAAACATAGACCGATGCTGGTACCCAACACCCTGGCGAGGAACCATCCTGCTGCCAGCAAGGGACATGAGTCAGCCCTGAATCAGCTGCCACCAGGCAAGCTGCCCAGCTGACTTTCACCATCTTCACCACTTGCAAGCACATGTTGATGACTTTCTCAATCAGTCCATCCTGACTCAACTGACTGGTGAATCCATAATATCGGCAGAGATGAAAAAAAATATTTCTCCTAACTTTGGGCACAATAAGCTATAAAACTGAGGGGGGGGGGGGTTGCCCCCTACAAACACAGCTGTGGTGTGTCAGACAAGACTTTGGGAAAGACAGTTGTAATGTAACTGGGAGAAAAAAAAAAAAAAAAAA